>JAYEVJ010000238.1:0-218872 GCA_036346265.1 Melocanna baccifera
AAAGTTACCACTAGTGGATTTGAGGTGAATGGCTTAATTCGTGGGCCGGTTTAATTCGTTTGGGTTTACCTCAACGTAAACTAGGAAGACCAACAAGTCTCTAAACACTACGGTAAAAAAAGCGTATCTTTGTAGTTTGTTTCCTTGTGCATAATTTACATTCAAGCAATTTACATTCATTGAATTGAATTGATTGCTTGTCATTCTAGGATTGCAAATCTAGACTTAGATTATTGGTGCACTTAAACATTATTTGTGCTAAACCAATTTGAGTTAAGCTTTCGCATTATATACTTTGTTTTAGCCAAATGGAGAAATAGTAATTAGCCAATAAAGTTTTTAAAACTACCTATTTACCCCCTTTAGCTAGGTCTCCTCAATTCTACAAGTGGTATCGAGCTTGGTCTCTCATTTTTAGGTTTCACCACCTAGAGAGTAAAGGATGGCAACTAGTCCTATAGTGCACCTAGATGATACACCTCTATTTGATGGCACCAATTATGATAATTGAAAATTTTGCATGATTTGTTATTTTAAGGCCATAAATCTAAAAATATGATGGATTATATATGTAGGTTTTCTCCTCCATTGGATCATATTGCTCCAATAATTGTGAAGAGAGATGCTCATATCTCGGCTTAAGGAACTAACGTATTATTTAGTGTTTTGAGTGTATAGGTGTTTAATACCATATGCAATCTTGAGAGCACTCATGACATGTGGAAGAAAATTTAAGATGATTATAAACGTCCACCTCAACCGATGAAAATTGCATACAAGAGTGGATGTCGGAGAAGAATACTCAACCTCTAGCTCGGCGACGAAGAATCCACAAATCCCTCCATATCAACTCAATGCATCATGGTAAAAGGTAATAAGAAGGTAAATAATGACAATGACAATGATTCACCTTCTTATGATGAATTGATGGTTATGTTAGAAAAGCTTAATGAATATCTTGAGAAGGAGAAAGATAAGTATAAGATTTTGAAGAATAAGCATATTTCTCTTCAAAATGATTATAATAAGTTAAAGAGAGAATATGAAATTTTCCTTCTCAAAGAATATTCCAAGACTAATGTGGATATAGGTATTGCTTGCAATTTACTAGATGACATGCCATGTGTAGCTCCTATTTCTTGTATTTCATCTAAAGTTAGTATATCCATCTCTTGTGATGATTTAATTGATATACCTTATTTCTCAAAAATAGATGCTTTCAATTCCTCTATGCTTGTTGAGACTAATCTTGCAGAGGAAAATAAAGAGCCTAAGGATCAAATCACAAGATTGAACAATGACTTGGAGAAGAGCTACAATGGGAAGGTCTCTCTTGACAAAATATTGGGAAGTCAAAGAAAGTCAAATAACAAGAGAGGTATCGACTTCATCTCCAAGAAAAAGAATAATAGCAAGACAAGACATAATGCAAGACACGCGAAGAAATATGTCAAGTACTATGGATGCAATGAAACAGGTCACTTTGGCTCTAAGTGCCCCAACAAGGTGGATGATAAGCAAAAGTTATCAAAAATGAGACAAACCGGCAATGAGTAAGACAAGAAGATTAGAAGGGGTAGCAATTGCTAAACTTGCTATAATTGCCGAGAATAGGGATATTTTAGTAAGGATTGTCTCAAATGTATCATTCCTAAGCCATCTCTTGTCAATGAACATTATTTGTTAGAAAAGATAGATATGGTAATGTGTCTACTAAAAATGTTAGTTCATAAAATTTTAATGTTAGGGTCATTTGGGAGTCCAAAACTATTGTGACTAATATTTATGGATCCAAGTAAGTTTTGGATACTAAAATGTGCTTATTCTTACAATCCTCAAAAATGAGCTTGGTTTTGAAAAATAAAAACTTAATTTATTAAAAACTATATTGAAAAGAATTTTAATCTTGGCATATAGTTGAAAATAATCTACAAGTGGTTTATATTTCTTTGTGAAAAACTTTGAAGCAAGTTACAACTTTGTATCTATCCTCTCCTCTAAATCTAACTCTTGGCATACACCCAGACAAATCGAAACTACCGACAGTCATTCTGTGGTACTTCCGCATTCTATAACTACCGGCAGTCAAACAACAGTACTTTCGACTTTTCTAAAAATGGCTGATTTGATTCAAAACTTGTTGATTTCATTTCTCTTAGCCATTCTTTGCTCCCCTAAGTCAAGTTGATCCCTATTATCCTTGTTAGTTACCCTCAAGTATTTCTTGACTTCATATGTCATATTGGTCATATAGTGATACTTTATTGCAAATGGCATTCTCTCTAAAGTGGCAGCCTTCTTGATCATCTTGACCTCGGCACGAGTTTCACTCTTATCCTTTCAAATGATATCATCTTTTTTTTCAAAGTGGTATCTAATCTTTTCTTTTGCCAAGCAAAACCTTTTCTCAACCAAGCTCTTTCATATTTCTTTTAAGTGGTATCAAGTACCCACAATTGGAATTAGATTTGGTGTCATACTTGGTGTCATGGTATGAGTTTTATTCTTATCTTTACAAGAAATATCATTTTTTTTTCAAGTGGTATCCACTCTTATAAGTGGTATCTCTCCCAAATGGTATCCTCTCATTTGATATCACCCACTTGGTATCATTATTTTCTTTCAAGTGGTATCTTCCTACAAGGAGTATCCCCTCAACAATATCAAGTGAGATATTAGTTGATCATACTAGCGACATCAAGCTTCTACAAGTAGAATTAAGCACATTTGAGTTCTCGTTTGCTCACAAGTGATATCAAGTTTTTACAAATGGATTTAATGATACTTGATATCATTTAAGCTCATAAGTGATATCAAATTTCTACAATTGGAATTAATTATATTTGTTATCATGTATGTTTATAAGTGATATTTTCACAAATGGTATCTAATGTCATCATAAGTGGTATATACCTTTCTTGGAAAAGATAAGATAACCACCAAAAGGAGAAAATGTTCAAATAAAAGGAAGAGATATGAAAAGAAAAGATAAATAAGATATGAAAAAGAAAGAAGTGTAAGGAGAGTTTTCCTTTTGGAAAATATATTAAGTACTTTTGGGCTTACTTAAACAAAAAGGGTAAAATATTATTATTAGAAAAATTATTTCACCTAATTTGCCTAAAATATTTTATGGTTCTTGCGAATGAATGTGTCTCATTCTCCCTTACTTCCATTGGTATTCATGAAGTAAAATTGTCAATAATATGGAAGTTTAGCCTTTTAAAAGAGCCCTTTTGGTCAAAAAAATCAAATATCTTGTTTAAAAGACTAAAGTTTGTGGAAAAACTAGATAAATATACTCAAATATGTATTTCAAGTGTTTTCGAAATCTTTTGAGTAAAAATTTCTATATTAGAAAATAAAAGGATAATTTGGTCCCAAAATAATCTAATATGATCTTGATTTAGGATAAAATGACATATTTCTTTAAATCAAAATCTATTGAGAATTCAAAAAAGCGGTCAATACAAAACTCAAAGGGTTGTTCATTTCAAATATCTCTTTAGTTCAAAGTTTTTATAATAGATTAACCATTGAAAAGTTATGCTCATTTAAATCTCATCCAAAAAAATAAGTGTTGACCTAAAATGACCTACTCTTATATATAGTGTGTTTTGCTATTTGAGCAAGAATTCTTTGTGTATCTTGGGTTGTAATAGTATTTCTAACTCATACAAAACCATAAAAATGCAAAACCCTTCGATATCTTGGGTTGAAATTCACATTGAATTGGATTTTGAGCTCTTGATGCAAAATCATTCTATCCACATGCTTTCAAAATGCATTTTAGCACATCTTATAAGTGGAGACTCTTTTTTCAAAAATTCTTGCTTGAAAAGGTTTTGGGAGTCAAAATTCATTTATACAAAATTTGAAAGAATTTCAAATTGATTTGAAAAGTTGTGTACTTTTCTCATTTTGACATAATGCTGAAAATTCAGAATTTTGCATAGTTTTGAACAATTTGTGATTTTCATATCTTTTAATGTGCTTATAATTTGAGGAAGTTACAATTATGACTTTTAATCCTCAGTTATTGATCTATATTTATAAATTTTCTTGGATCTATTAGACTTTTATAAGTTTGTTTTTCAAGTAATTTTTAAAGGTAATTGGAATGTCAAAATCTGAAGCGTCAATTGGAGTGTGTTTCAAATGCAAAGGGAGAACTCTAAACTAAAACTTCAATTGGAATGACAAGTCTTCAAAGAGCTCTAATGAGTAAGATTATTTAGATGCGTTTCAAGTATCTTTTCCTTTAGTTCCCTCATATTCCCTCTTAGTCATATGTTTTTATATTCGTTTTTCTTATGACCACATTAAGATGAATTAATTGGTATTAAGCTTCACGTTGGCTTAACCCTATTTTCTGCTTTTTGATACTTTTGGTGATTAATACCAAAGGGAGAATTATATATAATAGCATTAATAAAGGAGAAAGGGGAGAATTGTAAAATGCCAAAAGAGGGAGAATTGAGAAAGGGGGAGAATTGTAAAATGCCCAAAGAGAGAGAATGGGAGAATAGCATTATTAAATTTAAAATTAAACTTGAACAATGCCAAAAGGGGGATTTCACAAATAGTCTTTAATTTTCTATCAGATGTTCATGTTCATCCAAATGCTATTATTTCTAATGGATTTGTCATTCATCACCAAAAAGGGGGAGATTGTAAGTTCAAACTCTATTAAGTTATTTTTTTATAATAATGACAAATACAATTATGAGACTAATTTGTTTATTAGTTATAATATTGTCTAGTCTAATTTGGATGTAATAAATGACAAATACAATTATAAGACTAATATGATTGAATGATTATAATATGGCTTAGTCTCATTTGGATGAAAATGTAAAATCATGATTTTTCAAGGGTTTTGCTTTCAACGGTTAGTTTTTGTGGTGTGGGTATATATACCCCAATATGGCTGATTGGAGTAAGACTTTTGGCACTCTATTTCATTCTCTTTAGCTAGTGTGGGGTTCTCCTCTCAATTGTGCATGTGTTGCACTTTGTGGGCAGGAGGAAGGCACTAGATTGTATGTGTTGGATCTAGAAGTAGATTGAGTATTCACTTGAGCTTGTGCATTCGTTGCACGTGGTGGGAGTCAAGAGATGAGCTTAACTTGTTACTCTTGGAGTTTGCAGACTCCTAGACAGGCGTTAGAGACATCGTGCTGTGGTGATCTTCTCAAAGAAGGTTGTGATAAGACCCAAGGAAGTGTGAAGGTTGGAGCTCACCTACCGGAGCGAAAAGAGTTACCACTAGTGGATTTCAGATGAAGGGTTTAATTCGTGGAGCGGTTCAATTCATTTGAGCTTACCTCAACATGGACTAAAGGAAGTAGCAAGTCTCTGAACATCTGATAAAAAGAAACCATGTCTTTATGGTTTATTTCCTTGTAGTTAATTTACATCAAGCAATTTATATTCATTGAATTAAATTAATTGCTTGTCATCATAGGATTGCAAACCTAAACTTAGATTGTTGGTGCACTTTGGTGAATACTATTGATTTAAACGTTATTTGTGCTAAACCAATTTGAATTAAGGTTCCACATTATATACTTGGTTTTAGCCAAATAAAAATAATAATAATCAGCCAAGAAACTATTCACCCCCTCTAGTTGGCCTCCTCGATCCTACAGCTGATCAAGACATGTGATTGCTAGAGTGGCTAGTGGTTGGGGCTCAGGAGTGTGGCCGTGTGGGGAAGGAAAGATCAGCGGTTGGGATATGAGACCGCGAGCAGTTCGGGGACAGATCAAGCCGACGACTCGGGCCCACATGTCATCGTGTGTTAAGAGGAGATGTGGGAGTATTATGCGGCAGGGAGAAGGAAGGGGAAGGTGGCGAATGGACAAATTTTCCGTTTATATTAGTAGAGATATATGTAGGGATGGAAATGGATCGAGATACAATCAAATAGTCTCAAATAAGAATCGAATCCATATTTTTAAAATGAATACAAATTCAAATATTCTCGAATACGAATATAAATCAAATGTCATAATGAATACAATTTGAATCGAATATGTACTTAATTCGGTCAAATACTAATATCCTCCTACAACTTATTTAACAAATCTCGGTAGAACAAATTTATGTAACATGAATATATAAATACACCGTCTACACTACACATCTATGTAGTAAGCGGATCGAATCTGAATCGAATAGTCTCAAATATGAATACGAATATTCTCAAATACAAATCGAATCTGAACATTCTCAAATACAAATACAAATCTGAACATTCTCAAATACATATATGAATATTATCAAATATGAATACGAATATTTTCGAATACAAGGTAGCCTTGTTGTATGAATATTATCGAATACATATAAAAATTATCCTGTTTATTTATTTTAAAAATTATAAGCCTAGACTAGCCTTGTTGCAGTCCTCAAGCGGGGCATTGCGAGCTTTAGTAGATTACGGTTTAGCAACATAGAATGATGGAATGTTACGCCCTTAGCAACCAAGCAAAATTCAGGGTGATAGCGAGATGGATTAAAAGCGATCGGCGTGCGGCGTGCACCAACATACACTTAGGGCTGTTCTTTCCGGTTGCGGTGATGGTTTTTGGTGTTTCTGACGGAGGTGCGGAAAGAGATACTGCTTGCGATTTTTATAATCTGAGATATTAGTTTTTAACGTGTACTACAATTAACTTGTAGACCCCATTTTAAAAAAATACTCCGTTTAAATGTTAGTTACTGTAGCAAAAGTCAAAAGCGGCTTTTAGAAGCCGTAAAGAACAGGCCCTAATGCGAGTCCTATCTCATTAGTCTGTTAATTATCTTAATTAGTACTAGTACATGCCCAAATGCTCATAGATTCCATTCAACTGTTCCCTCCATTTTCGAATATGGATTTAGCTTACCACATTCACGTTTTTTTGAATATAAATATCAGATAAAATAGATTATCCGTTACTATTTCCTACTCCTAGATATGTGTACGCCAAAATGCTATACCACCCAAGGTGCATAAGATATGGTCCATATGGACAAACAAATATAATGATAAGGGAAGATTAACAACCGAAGATTCCTATACCTTTCAAGATTGCCCTAGATGTATTTTATAACCCACATTACATTATATGCCTATATGTTTGTACATATGTGTGTATGCATGCCTTTGCTTGACCAGCAGATCCAAGGTCAAAAAGTCAGACAATGAGGCCGCTTAGTTGGGCTTTTTAAATTGGCTTGTGGCTGAATCTGCACTGTAACTGGCTTATTTTGTACTGTAACTAATGGTGTCTTATTTGACATAATTAAATTTTTAAATATTAAAAATAGAAAAAAGTTAGCTCATCATGAACAATGCAAACAAATACAGAAAAAAAGAATTGATAAAAAAGTCAAAAAGTCATAAAAAGATTAAATTTAGGAATAGTAAAAAATAAGCTAAAGCTAAAGCTTAAGCCGAAAATTAAAAATAGAAAAAAAAAGTTAGTCCATCATGGACAATGCAAATGAATACAAGAAAAAAAACCGATAAAAAAGCTTAATAAAACAAAAGTCGAAAAGATAAAATTTAAAAGCAGTAAAAAAATAAGTTGAAGCTAAAGTTTAAGCCAAAATAAGCATTTATAGTGAGGAACCTTGCACAGGAAAAGGCGATGCGGGTCTCCTTACAGTTAAGAAAAAGGTCTCTCGCTCGCTCGAACTATTTCATCAAAAGCATCCCTTGGCGGTTCAATCGAGAGGCGAGAGAAGAAAGTCCGTGTTTTTGTTTGATCAATGGATATTGAAAGCTTCCACGTGACATACATCCTCAAGTTTGTTTTCTGCATCACATTGTCCCAAAATCTTTCTTGCCTTTTGCTTTGTGCCTAGGGGTGGAAGCAGGCGGAGCGGCTCGAGCGAGGCTCAGTGAAACTCGCCGAGCCGAGCTATAGCTCGGCTCGGCTCGTTAGAAAACGAGCTAAAGTATAGGCTTGGCGGCTCGACAGAGGGCTCGGCCGGCTCGCGAGCAAGCTTTTGGCTCGGCTACGATCTTGTTACGGCAGGACACTACATCGTTGTTCCAATCATGCCACACCACAATCATGCCACCCACACAATCATGCCACACACACCCCACAATCATGCCACACCCCTGATGGAGCAAGCGGATCCAATCAAGCGGCAAGTACGGAGGATCTACTCACGGCGGCGCGACACCCCATTGGCCCTCCTCGGCTCTTCCGCGTAGGAAGGGGCGGCACGGCAACGGCGAGATTCCTTCTTCCGCTTTCTTGGCGCTCTGGTTGTCTCCTTCCGCAGCGTCGGCGGCGTGGGAGAGGAGAGGTGGCGCACCGGCCACCGAGGATCGGCGGCGGGGCGGGCGAGGGGAGGAGAGGCGGCATCGGGAGGATCGGCGGCGGGACGGACGGGAGAGGCCGAGAGGGCATCGGGGAGCGCGAGAGAGGATCGCGCGAAGCGCGAGGAGAGATCAGCGAGCGCGCGGGAGAGAGGATCGGCGCGGGGCGCGAGAGAGGATCGCGGCGGGGCATGTGGGGAGAGGGGATCGGCGGCGGGCGGGTGGGAGAGGCACGGGGCATCGGCGGCGGGCGGGCGGGAGAGGAAAGGGCGGAGAGGGGGAGAGGGAGAGAGAGAGAGGCCGGAGGCGGGAGCGGCGCGAGAGAGGAGAGCGGAGAGCGGGAGAGGCGGCGGGAGAGAGGGATTAGCGGCGGGGAGGGAGAGGCGGGCGAGAGGCGAGAGGGGAATCGGGAGAGGCGGTGTCGGTGTGGGGATGGAAACGAGATGCACCGCTGACCGCTCGCTCGTTAGTATGAGGTGAGTCACCGGCTCGTTTGGCTCATGGCGCTCGCGAGCTCGGCTCGGGCTCGGCTTCGTTTTGAGCCGAGCTGAAGTTTAGGCTTAGCTCGTTGAGAAAAATTGCGAGCTCGGTGAGTGAGCGAGCGATCACGAGCCGAGTAGCTCACGAGCCTCGAGCTTTTGTCCACCCTATTTGTGCCCCTAGTCGAATTGTTAAATTTACCCAGCTTGGTGTAAAGACAACTAGCTGTAAGGCGCACAACATGATAAAAGGTCAGCCAATGATGGGCTTGTTCTTTTTAATTTTTTAAAATAATTTTTGATTTTACTACAGTATCTAATTTTGAAATAGAGTATTTTTTTAAGATAGAGTCTACAAATTAATTATAGTACATATTAAAATCCTAACATCTGTACTATTTAAAATTGTAAGCGGATATTTTTCTCTATAATCTCTATTATAAACAACTAAAATAAAAAATTTCAATTAAAAATTATAAGACAGCCCAAAAAAAGTAGACCCGATGAAGCGCCGCACTTGCAACTTCATGTGTTACTAGGAAGCTACATATATGTAATCCGCGTGAGGCCATATGTACTGGTAATGACTCACTACATCTTAAAATAATCTAGGAAAGTACTTCTCTTGTAGTGAGTGACACGAGCGTCGACTGGTCAGCCGTTCGAGAACAAAGGGGTTGGAAAATGACTAGCTTTAAAAAGCAGTGGAGTTAGAGACAAGGCAAATACCCGCTTATTTTAACTTATATTTTTAGTTTATTTTTTTACTATTTTTAGATTTTATTTTTTTAATTTTTTTGAGTTTTTTTTTTTGCTGATTTTTTTATTCTCGTTTGCATTATATGTGATGGGCTAATCTGTTTTTTTAATTTAATTATACCAAATAAACATCATTATCTACAATACAAAATAAACCAGTTAGAATACAAATTTAGCTATAAATCACTATTTTCAGTCCAACTAAGTGGGCTAAGATAGTACTAGTAGTATATCTGAGAGAGCTTTGTCTTGTTCGTCTTGATGAAGCATGCATGTGCCCTGATCCTTTGTTTGGGCAATTATGTTGTAATTAGTGATGTCACCGACAAACAATGTAATTAGAATAACAAAAAAGAATTAGTGTCCAACACATATATTACCCATTCAATACATTATTTAATTATCAAAAATATTGCAAAAATGTCGTGTTAGGGTCATTGATCCAATTAATCTTTAGGATTTAGGCCCCACTCAGCATTTAAACGTTGGCGGTCGGCGATGGACTTTTTTTTACTGTTTGCATTTTTGTCTTTTTCTTCATTTTTGAATTTTTGTATTTTTTCTCGTATTCCTTTACATTGTTCGTGATATGTTAGCATGTCGCTTTTTTGTATTTTTTTATTCTTAATTATGCTCAATAAGACAACTCAACTATAGTAAAAAAATAAGTCAGCTATAGTAAAATTTTAGCCAAAAGTTATCGCTATTCCGTGTGGCAGTGGTTGGACGTATTGAGGCATTTAGGTGGCCGATCTCTTTCTTCAGCAAGTTGCGTTGGGGATCTTCTCTTTATGTAGTCCATGCTTGTAAATTTTCAAGAATATAAGTGAAAAAGTGGCAAACTCCATCACTAAATCATCGAAATGACTCCCTACATATCCAAAAGGGCTAGCAAAGTGATACACACAACAAAACAGATAAAAAAATTTTGATTTATCATAGAATATTTGGAAAAAAAATACGGTTTAATTAAGCTAATCAATTTCTTCCCCTTTTTGAAGACACCAACTCTAATAACCAATGGCATGTGGATCAAAGATATAGAGATGCATTTTTGTTTTTGTTTTGACATGTGTCTGTGATGCGGAAATGCATATCTTGCAATTAACTTCTCCCGCATTTCGTAAAAAAGATCTCCGCTGCCTTTTTCTTTTTGAAGGGAAGCTTAGATAACAGATAAAAATAGCATGGTTTGGTTCCTAAGACTACATATATGATACACCATCGATATTCACGAGGTATGGAGGATGGCCATACGTCGAAGTTATAGCCGTCCTTTGGGGGAACCTACTCTTATTTCTAATATATCTCTTTAATAATATTGTTGTATTTTTTTATCTATTTAAACATACTCTAATAATAATTATAAGATACATCAAAGTGAGTTTCATAAAAAAAAATTCCATCAAATACATCTTTATATATAAATAGTATTCTGTAACAGTGCATTTCCTGATCTGGAATTTTGGGTTTGTGAGAGGGGGAGAGAGCACAAAGATGAGTGGAAAGCAGCAGGCGACCAAACGACTTTTGAAGCGATCAGGTCACGAATGCGCGTTTGTACTACTGCACTCTTCCTGAGTTATTTTTTTTTGCCACCCTACCGAACACACCGATCGATCGTATCATGCGGCAACTTAGGTCGCACTCGTGGCGCGACAAAGGTGCGCAGCATTTATGGTTAGACATCCCAATTGCCATGTCAAATTAAGATCCCACTCGTTTCAGTTTTTTTTCAGTTTCAACTTCTAGTTTCAGTTTTTTTTTACTATTCAGTAATTTGTCTTTTTCTAAATTTTTTTAGATTTTTTGAGTTTTTTTGTATTTTTCTTTTTTTCCCATATTCCTTTGCATTGTCCGTGATAAACTAACATATTTTTTCTATTTTTACATTTTTTAAATTTAATTATACTCAAAAAACTAACTCAACTATAATAAAAAAATTAATTATAATAAAATTTCAGTTAAAAACCAACCATCTCTAAAACATCACCCCTAAAGCGCGATCGCCCGCCTTTGCATCCGTGCGTCCTTGTCCATCGTGTCATCAGACAGCCGCGCGCCGTAATCCATGCGCCTTCGAAAGCTCATGGCTTTTGACGCTGGATTTGAAGGCTTACACTAGTGACTAGCCTCTCGAAGTTAAAAGGTAAAAACTATTTAAAATATGTTGATTTTTTAATGTAATTTTTTTTGCTGAAGATATAATGGTTTTTTATTTTTTTATTTTATCATTATTTTCAATTAAATATCTTATAAAAGTTAATAGCTATTATACAGTGTCATTTCAAACTGAAAGCCATAGCTAAGATCCATAGCCGAATTGAACAGGGCCTTTAAGACGCTAGTGATTGGCTGGAGGCGGCGGCAGAGCAGTGAATTTTTCGGACCCAAGGCAAGGCCATTGCTCTGTACGTCGACGAGCCAAGAACACCTACAGTCCTACACTACAGCTAAGAACACCCGCCGGCACTCAGACTGTGTACTGGACATTCCACCGAGAAGGAGGCTGGAGCGACGGGGCAAACTCGATGCTCGTCCGGAGCGGCACGAGAAGCGGCAACTGCATCGGAGGCTGGGCCGGCGTCATCCAGGCCGAGGCGCTTACTGTACCAGCGTGGGCCGCGGCTGCGATGAGGTGTTTAGGTGATCTCGGTCGGCCTCTGGTGAGAATTCCTCACGAGCTCGATGGAGCAGCGAATCGATGGGCCGTTAGGTTTCAAGGTATACACGCTTGTGCGCTTCATCGTTTTTTTTATTAATATAAAGATCGGATTGTTTTATTATTATGCGTGCATGTGAGGAGCACACCCGAGCTTCCATGGTTTTTAGATGTGTCTAATAATTTTTTGTTGTACTTTTCGAGGTGATAACATAGTAAAGTTGCTATTGTAAACGATGTATATATTGACAGGTTTAAAAAACTATTTAAAGAAACAGTTTCAAAAAAAATTTCACGGAGAAGCATCTCTCTAAAGAAATCGAGGTCAGAGACACCCCAAAAGCAAAACAAAACAAGTGCCTGTACATTTAGTACGTGCAGAGCACTGTACAGTAGTAAGCTCGTAAACCAGTTACGAGGAGTGGCCTATACACGTAGATGCAGATGCAGGGCTGCACTGGTGCAGTGTTGGGATTAATGGTGGGGCTTTACTGACATCTCAAGTCAACTTCCAATTCGTGGGGCCAACATATTTTTCAGCCGGTACCATATGTTGTACAGCCGAATTAGGCCGAGCGGCTCCAAATCCGTACGCCAAAGCCCATAAAGGAGCATGAGCGATGCTTGCACCAGCGTTGGTCTCACGACGATGTTTCTGATCCATTTGATTAGATTCTTCAGAACCACACATGTTTTGGTATAACTACCAGAGATGTTGGTGTGCGAATCTTAAAGCAAATCCAGTGGTGAGAAGATTTAGCAAAAAAAAACCCTTAAAAATAGCAAATCCAGACAAAATAATCTTGTTTCCTGATTCGATATATTGATATTGTTAGTCACAACTGCTACGATTTCTTCTTATTATTATTGCCTGTATGCAAAACTTTTCGCTGAATCACAACAAATTACTCCTAGCCAGTGTACGTACAAGCTATTGGACTCTGTAGAAGCACAGCAATTTGAGTACAAACTTGCTTACGGTAGGTGAGTTGGCACAACAGCACCCAGACGGACGGGCTTTACTGCGGCTGTTGAGTGGGAAGCGGCTTATGCAAGATTATTTATTGTGGTCCGTTCATCAGCTGTAATTTATGCTCGAGTAATTGCAGAGAATATGTTGGGCAAATCCGGCCAAAGATGCAATCCCATAGCATTTCAGCAAGGACGAGCGATTCGGCTTCACTTATTTCGACTTCAGTTTCTGATTTTTGATTTTTAGTTTATTATTCCTTATTTTTATTTTTTTCTGGTTTTTTAGGGTTTTTTTGCTTTTTTCTGTATTCGTTTGCCTTGTTCGTAGTGGGCTAATCTTTTTTCTATTTTTAAATTTTAAAAATTTAAACACGCTAAAAATTTATCAGTAACTACAGTGCAAAATAAATCAACTACAATAAAAAAATCAAATACCGACAAATCATTTTAAAATAACGATAAAAAAATTATCGTATTTATTTATTTAAAATAAATTATAAGCCTAGGACTAGAGCCTTGTTGCCATCCTCAAACAGGGCATTGCGAGCTTTACCGTAGATTACAGTTTTGCGACATAGAATGATGGAATGTTCTGCCCTTAGCAACCAAGCAAAATTCAGGGCTGACAGCAGATGGATTAAAGGCGACCGACGTGCACCGACCTAATGTTTACGAGGACGGTACGTCCGCACGCGTTTGCAGCCAGGACCAACCTCTCTTGGAGAGGAACCGGGGCCAAATCAAGCCCCTGTGTTGCACACGTGTCATTCTATCAACAAGCGTGGTGCATGCGTGCGGTCATTCTATCCATAACGGAACAGCACAGAACAGAACATACACTTGTGCGAGTCCTTATCTCATCAGTCTGTTAATTATCTTAATTAGTACTAGTACGTGCCCAAATGCTCATATATACATTGGATTCCATTCAACTGTTCCCTCCATTTGAGACCTGCCTAATATGTCCCTGTCTGACACGGACATAAAAATTTTCAGAGCCTTCGATTTGTATCCTCTCTTGTCTGCCATATAGGCCCTGATCGTTTCGACTTTTTCGAACACTTCATAACTTTTTTCACTATTCACTACACTATCCACTAACTCATGATGTTTTTCACCACTCTGATTTTTTCACTAAAAGCCAAAGCTATCGCTATTCCGATCACCCCCATAAACCAACATATATACCCATAAGAATCCATGACTGCCTTTTGTAATGATCATCAAATGCGTGATCGTTCACCATCACATGGAGAGATCATTATCAGTCCATTTAATTAAGACGACATTCGTATTTGCTGTAGTTAATGGTTTTTGATTAAAAATTAATAGTAGTGGTAGAAAGAAATAGCTTTCAAAAGGAGGATACGAGCGGTGTAGAAAGTAAGAGAGAGATATATACTGAGATGGGAACGAGAGCAGTGGGTGTGTGATGCTCCCATGATGCTCTACCTTATCTTCGGAGTAAGACGAGAAGGAGAAGAGTGAAGAAGCTGTTTCGAGAAGTCAGGTGTTCATATTGGGGTCGTTCTTTTAGACTGTGATTTATAGCTTAATTTTTTGAGTTATGGCTGTTTGCGAAAAAGAGTACAGATAGAGAGATACTCGTTATTTTGACCGATATAGCTAAAATTGGTACAATATCTACTATAATCAACTTGTAGACCCTGTCTTCAAAAGATACTCCGTTTGAAAATTAATTATTATAGCATAAGTCATAAGTCAGAAACTAAAAAGAACGGCTCCATTAGTTTTTTATTTTTCTAAGTAAAAGTTAGAAACAAAAGTCAATACGAACGGAGCTTAAAAGGTTGCAACAGCCAGAGTGCATGTCTTTTCGTGTTCATGGTTATGCTTATGCTCCATAGCTGTGCCAATTTCTGGTTCAGGTCATCTTTTCGGGCATGAGTGCAAACATGCCTGTCATTGTTCGAGCTATGGCGCAGTGATGATTAATTAGAAATAGGGAATAGAAAGGTCGATTGATTACCTTCGGAGACCTTTCATTGTAGGAGAAAGGCAGCCAATTAATTCGCTGGTAAGACAATGTAGCAAATATTAGCGATTTTATTGTAGCAGATAACCTGGTGCCTTTTTTTATTGCGAACTTCGAAGGGATGTGATAGCTCTAATGGCATGGCCAAGGTTGCTAGGACGGAGATCAATAGGAGCATAACTCGAAAATCATTCGTGATTCAGAAGATCGTAAGGTACAAACCAGCCTTACATTATATGGTAGTTCCAGTTAAGATCAGGATCGAAAAGACCCTGAAAAATTGAATGGCGTGGCACTGTAGCCCTTTGCCGTTGCAAGATGCACTTCCGCTGACGGTGGAACGGGCCTTCCTATCGCTACAACCTCGATATGATTTCTGCTCAGGATGTTTTACTTTGAGGGAAGAGCTGCTTCAACTATGTCAATCTCCTAAAAGGATAAGAACTTAATTTGCAAAGCAGATTTGACTTGAAACATAACAGAACAGTGCACCGCTTGAAGGTTAATTGATACTTCCCCTCAGCATGTTGCCCTCAAGAGCAGTTCGACAGAAGGACACCCAGCACACGGCATGAATGGAGATTTCAGAATTTGAATGGAACATCAATTGTTTGTTTGTTTGTTTAACCGGACATACGTACAGCGATCCATGCATGCATCCTGTATATGGCCAGCTGCCCTGAAGAATTGAACCCACACCAACCCCCAGGGTTTCAACGTCTTGGCTGGCAGATTTGGCTGACCCGAGTGGGCCTGCTCATCTCAATGATTAATATTGCACGGGCCATTCAACCGACGGTCGACAGTCTCAGCTGATCTCTCTGCACAGTGCTTTGGTTGTTTTGCACTAGCAAAACTAAAGTGGAAGTGTGGAAGCAAAGTTTGCCCGTGCAAAGTGCAACCTATCTGTTATTTTTATAAATTATATATTAAAAACTGTTATTTTACCACATAAAAATATATAACATATTTGTGACCTGACTATATGCGGGTCTGAAAGGTCTCTGGTATCTGCATAGCCAATCATATTTAGGTCTTAGTTCTTTCTGTAGAATAGTTCTTTGCTTCTTTGGAGGTATCGCAAAATGCCCTTTATTATCTGTCAATGCCTTTTGGTAGGTTTACGGCAAATGCAATATCTGGTCTAGTGTAGTTTGTTAAATACATAAGTGCTCCTACTACACTTAAATATGGGAATTCCGATCTCAAGACTTCTTCCCCCTCTTCTCTAGGTCAGAACAAATCCTTATCTTACTGCAAAGATCATTTGACCATTGGTACTTTCGATAAATATGCCTTTTCAAAGCTAAATCTTTTTAACACCTTCTGAGTGTAGGCTAACTTATGCACTAATATCCCTTTATGAGACATGCTTAAGCAACAAGCCTAAGTAATATTTGGTTTTACCCAAATCTTTTATTTTGAACTCTGATTCTAGGTAAGAGCTCGCTTCCTTTATATATTCCAGGGTTCCGATGATATTTAGATCATCTACATACACTAAGATTATACAAAATCTATTTTTGGATTGTTGTATAAATACGCAGGGATAATCTTCATTGTTTGTGTATCCTTTCTTGTATACAAAATCACTTAAGTGATTATACCACATCCTGCTTGATTGCTTAAGTTTGTACATTGATTTTCTGAGTTTCATACTGCACATGTTTCTATTTGTTCTGTCTTGGTTCGAGGCAGGGATACCTTCAGGTACCTTTATATAAATATCTGAATCCAAGTTTCCATAAATGTATACCGTTACCACATCCATCAATTTCATTTCTAAATTCAGATTTACTGCCAATGAAATTAAATATCTAAAGGTAATGCCACACATGACTGGGAAATAGATTTCTTTACAATCAACTCATGGGCGTTGTGTGAAACCTTATGCAATAAGCCTTACTTTATATTTTATAACTTTATTTTTCTTATTTCTCTTTCGAATAAATACCCACTTATGCCCTATAAGGTGCACATGGGTAGGCGTATGGATTATGGACCCAAACAGCTCTCTTTTCTTTAGAGATAATAATTAAATTTCTATTGCCTTTTTTGAATCCTCTAAATATGATGTTTTCTTGCATTCGGTGAGCGATGCAGACACTAAATCAAGATCGATGATTATGGTAATCTTCTTTACAAAATAAATATCAACATTGATTGTTGTCCTATTCATGGATTCTCCCGTGCGCACATAGTTTATAGCTATTTCATCATGGGTTGATTCTTCTAGTGCTTTTACTTACTCACCGCTCCTTCTGACTACAGGGGCAAGTCTCTTTAGTTTTTCAACTACGATGTATGCGCACATATCCATGCTGGTTTCTCCCTACATGGAAATGTTCAGATCTAGTATGCTCTTTTGTAAAAGTGCCATACTGGTGCCAGATCTCAACTGGCTCCTCTACTGATTCTGGAGAACTTCGGCGATTGGCTGTCACATTCTTATCTTTTTTTATTAGACGTCCCCGGCTACTTGGGATTCGAGGGGGCTAGAGTTTTCATCCTTTTATTCTGAGGCCTCTCCGGTGCATTACGTGCAGACACATGCGACTTGGTCATGCTCTTTAAATCACTAAAGTGGTCAGACAGTTGATTTGTTAATACCTACAAATCAATAATCTTTTGGACTTCTCTATTTGCTTCACTAGTGCACAAGTGCATAGATTCTTGTGGTTTGCCACGTAATTTTTTGATTTTTTTTATCAAGGGGTTGATTTCCCCCTAATGTTAGGAAACTATCTTTATCAAATATACTATCAGTGAAATGGGCGGTATACAAATCTTCTATCATAGGGTCTAAATACTAGATTATGGATACTATCTTATAACCAATGTATCCTCCAAACCAATCGAAGTGCCACTACCTCCCCTCAACGTCGCCTCCCCAAGCTCCTTCGCCTCCCCAAGCTCCTACCATGGTTCACTGTATAAGACACTATTGTTGCAAGAGTGTCTTAAGCAGTGTCATCATCGTGACACAATGGTGATGCTGCCGCCGCCTCTCCATCACCGATGAAATATCCCCCATCTGATCCCCTCCCTTCTCTTTCTTAATGCTTGTATATGAAATTACAAAAATATAATTTTGATGCTTGTTTCATTTATTTGTTTGAGTAAAACCATAAGCTAAAAAGAATAGGGCCATTAATAACCTATTTGGAATGCTATATTTTTTCCTAAATAATGCAGGAAATGAATTGCTTCAGAAATTCTTGCAAATTCTTATGAAATTCATATCGTTCTAAACTAGATCTAATTTATTGAACCACAGATCTAACCTCGGGGTTCAAAAGGTATCTAGAGATGCAAAAGTGTGTAACACGCAAAGATGCTATACACATAGAACTGCAGTTTCCATACATTATTTCTTCCCAACAAATGAACCAGTCAAATACAAACAATAATACATTATCACTCCCAATACCTCGATGGATAACAATACCTTCTTACACATGGTATACATGGCATGTTTTTTGGGGCTGCATCTTATAGCTTTTGGCTATAGGTTATTAGTCTAGTAAATAGTGATTGCTGAGAGAAGTTAAAAACCAAAAACCGCTTAAAAGCAAAAAAAAAAAGAGAGAGAGAGGCACAACTTGATTGGCATTGCCTCTAATCTTGTGCCATTGCAAAACATATTTTAATGAAACAATACCGGGTTGCCAAACAGAAAACAATAATTACTATTCCTAATACCGGTCAATACCCGATACCTTTCCACTGTTCTATATAGAGAGTAAAACTAAAAAGGGTCTATTACAAGCCTGTGACATTTTTCTTTATCCAAACTAGCTTTCTACCATTACGTTACTCCAAGATTTATGCTAACTACACCTATTTTTCCTTGGGCTACCGATCAGCACGCCTAGAAAGACGAAGGTTGGGATAGATCTACGACCTTATATAATTCCTACTAATGTGTTATCGCGTATGCATAAAGGTAGACACTAGGATTTGTACTCTTGTGAGTGAAATATATATCCACAACTCTACTATCCCATCAGGGATGATTCCCTACCACCCTCAACACTAATATCATCATCTTCCAAGTTGAATCAATGTCTTGCCACTAGAAAACCGTTGTGCCCTTCACCATTGCTATCATTTGGACAATAGCTATTCACTATTGTTCACCTTTACTCTCTTGTTTAACCTTGTAAGGGTATGTATAATGGATAACTGCTATATATAATATTCTCCATATCATCTATAGATGATGCTAAAGACAACTTCTACAATAGATTATCTTTTTACATGTCATTATATACAGTTTCTCTGTGACATAATATGTCTTGTTTCTCGTGTTACAATAGACTGTTATACAAGAGATAACCTAATTCTCTATGCTCCTATTCTCTCCTCCATGTTATCTTGTGTCCTACATAGCAAAGCTTATACACAGCTGATGTCACATCATTGTATATGACCTAACAGTGAGCTTGTGGTTAATACTGCTATCGTGCAGCTGAAGAAAACCATGGTTTGATAAATCCCACATGATTCGGAGCACAAATCTTAAAAACTAAAAAAACAGATAATACCAGCCAATTGTAGCACTTTTGTTAACAAAAATATTAACTAGAAACAAAACATACCCCTCCTCTCTCTGACTTCCTGTACCTCGTGGGTTCTTTTGTACTGTGACTTTTATCTTTTAAATTCTAACTATTTTGAGCTGTATATCTGAACTCAGTGTATTGTCTATTATAATCTATAGGTTCCATCTTAAAAAGATCTACTATTTAAAAGCTAGTTTGATAAGCCAAAGACGCTCTCCCTACTTCTCTCTCATCACTTTTCCCGTCTCCCTCTCTCTAGAGCTTGAGCTTCTCCTGTTCTTTTCTCTCTCCCCTCCAAAATTCCAAATCGCTTTTCCACCTCTCCATTACCTTTTCCTCCTCGTTGGTTATATAAATTTTGCGGGTTCAAAAGCTATCGGCAAGTTTGAACTCGCTCCCCGTAACCCCCCCATTCCTTTCCCCCTCTCTGTATCTCTAGCAACTCCCCTCTCTTTCTTTCTCTTGTCTGATCAAATGCGGAGAGATCTGTGCGCGTGAGGTGAGCACCCGCGAACCTTTCTTCTCCTCTCTGATAATCTGTTCTCCTCCCTCTCGTTGCTTGCATTGGTGGGGGTCGGGGAGCGGTTTTGCTCTCTGGGGAGGCTCCCCGAGTGGTTTTGGTGAGTTCTTGGAGTTGGCATTCGGGGTTTCCGAGCTTGGACTTTTTTCCTTGCCTTTTTCTGGATTTCCATTTGCTCGCCATGCGCGGAGTGTGGGATCGCTCCAATTCCTCGCACACAGTTTCTTGAGGTTCTTGCGGATTTTCCTCTGGTGATTTTGGTATGCTCTTGTTATTCGGAGTTGGCATTTGAGTTTTTTTGGGGCTTCGAGCTGCGTGCTTTGGATTTGGAGCACAAGGAAGCTTTATCTTTTCATTGGATTCCATCTCTAGCATTTTAACGTGTTCTTTCGGTTCGCATTTGGGGTTCAGAGCTCCGTTTTTTTTCCTTCGGAGAAAAGAAGAGAAAAGTCTTCAGCCTTGTCGGCTATTTTTGTGATTTTGTTTCAAAGCGCTCTGCATTCGTATCACATGGCACTATTTTCTTTCTTGTGAGCTCACATCCCCCCTCTTGGTTCGCTGCTGTCGGCAATTTTGGCACCACACCATCTACGGTGAAAATGTGTCGGCATTTGGGGTTTCAAGTTTTATTCTCTGTAAAATCTTTTTTATGCTAGTGTAGATGTTTTTTTTAGTTCCTATTATCAACCATTACAACAAACTTTTTGATCTTTGCCCCATAAGGCTTTCCTCGTTCTTGGGTTAATTTTCCTCTTCCTTGGTCCAGCTAGAACAATGGGAGCTAACTCTGCTTTAACTTCTTGTGATTTTTTTCTTCAGGCAAACTGCAAACACCACAGCCATGGAGCAGTACGAGGTATTGGAGAAGATCGGCAAAGGAGCATTTGGTTCTGCTCTGCTAGTCTGGCACAAGGTGGAGAAGAAGAAGTGAGGCTGGCACCACATTGCTCCCATTTCTTAGGAAAAAAATGAAATAAATTCACCTTTTGGTATCAGTCAGTATCTTTCATCCATTTTGATCATCTGGAGCCTGTGAACTGTGCAGTTATGTGTTGAAAAAGATCCGGCTTGCCAGGCAGACAGACCGCACTCGCCGGTCTGCCCACCAGGAGGTAAGCAATTTCCGCAGTTCTGCTTTGTAATGCTACCTTTTCTTTTAGCATTTTGTGCCTAGTTATGATTTCACACACAGTGTCTTTTGTTCACCAAGAATGGCTTGTGCAGGTCAACTCTTGGTACACAATGATTAGTTTTGCCAGGTTTTGGTTCCCAATATAACTAGTGTGTTTACGATGATGATGTTTCTTAGCTTTTCCCCCCCAGAGATGTGAACTGATCTGAACCAAGACATCTTGTGTTCTACGATTACATTGTTTAAAAAAATGTTCTATGATTACAATGTTATTTGTTTTCTTCCAAAAAAAATTACAATGTTGTTTGTGCACTTATGCAAATTGAAATTTCAATGCAGATGAAGCTCATCGCGACAGTGAGGAATCCATTCATTGTGGAGTACAAGGATTCATGGGTGGAGAAGGTTAGTTGGAGTAAATAGGAAAAAGATTTAATGTAACAAGTAGATAATACCACGCTGTTTGGGATCATCACCTTTTATTTATGGCATCATGCTTAATGATGTGAGAATCTTGAAAAGATTAACTAGGAGTTACCAATCTTGACATAAAAACTTGCATAATAAGTCCCTCAGCCTATTAGCTTAAATTGTGGCCCAAGTTGACAGTATATAAAAATATAGTTCACTTCTTTTTCATTTTATATTTCAATTTCAGGGCTGCTACGTTTGCATCGTCATAGGGTACTGTGAGGGAGGAGACATGTATGTATCTCTCTGAGGTGAAATGTGATGTTCGTTGATCCATTGTCAAACTTAGTGGGATTTTTTATCGCTAACACGACCTTTCTTTGTCCAGGGCTGAAGCTATTAAAAGAGCTAACGATACCCATTTCTCTGAGGAGGTATAATAATTCATGGCTTTGTTTCATTTGTACTTTTTTAGCTTGTTCCTTGGTACCAAAGTATGCACCATCAAATCTTCTCACATTTCACAGAAGCTTTGCAAGTGGCTCGTGCAGCTTCTCATGGCCCTTGACTATTTGCATGCAAATCACATTCTTCACCGTGATGTGAAGGTCAGTAATGTTGCTATGTTTGAATAGCACATCTACAAAAATGGAAATCTGTTTGATGAAGTTGCTCTTTTATGTGAAACGTTTCAGTGCTCCAATATTTTTCTTACCAGGGATCAAAGTATAAGACTTGGTACGTCACTTTTCATTTACAAGTGCATGCTTCATAGCAAGTTAGATAATCTTGGATGCAGTGTAATTTCCATTCTAAACACATGCAGGTGACTTTGGTCTTGCGAAAATATTGACCCCTGATGATCTGGCATCCTCTGTTAGTACTCAAACATTTCATTTCTCTCGTACACATTCCATTATATTGGTAGTAACAACTAACAACCTTTATGCTCCTGATGCAGGTGGTAGGAACACCAAGTTATATGTGCCCAGAACTTCTTGCTGATATACCTTATGGTACAAAATCTGATATATGGTCACTAGGTAATGCATCATTCAAATATGAGAAACCTTACGCATTCACTTGGACATATATGCCTTGGATTGTAATGCTTAAATCACTCTGTTTCAGGATGCTGTATATATGAAATGACTGCTCTCAGACCTGCATTTAAAGCTTTTGTAAGTTCTGACTTCTGAGATTACTTTTATTAGCTTCTATTGTAATCAATTATGAATTTGTGCAAGTTGATTGCTGAACTAATAAATGACTCTGTCTATGCTTTACTTTTGCTTATTGTACTAGTATTCTTTTTTGTCTAACTTAGCTTACTGAATTTGATAGTTCTGCCCCTGCAATTGTCAGTACTTAGCACTGATGTTTTGTGTTTGTCACTTGACCCATTCAAGTGCACATTTTACTCTCAAGTCAATTTGGAAGATAAATTTAGACCGCTTATCTCACCCAATGACAGGGCACCCTTCAATTGATTTGATAAATTATGATTTCATCATTTTTTCGATAGGATATGCAAGCTCTTATCAGTAAGATCACCAAGTCAATCGTATCACCGTTGCCAGCAAGATATTCTGGTGCATTGTGAGTTTCTGAGAGTTACACTTTTGTTGTTTACTTAATTTCGCTTGCAACTTGACTGGAGCATGTTTCTGAAAGCTTTATTCCCTCATGCAGTAGGGGACTTATTAAGAGCATGCTACGAAAATGTCCAGATCACAGGCCAAGTGTAATTTCTCCGTAACCCCGTTATGTAGAATCAATTACCAATTAAATATGTTCTTCCTCCTATGAGAATCATTGCATCATTGTTTTGTGCAGGCAGCTGAACTACTCAAGCATCAGCATCTCCAACCTTATGTGCTGCAGGTCCATTTGAAATCTTCTCCTGCTCGCAATATACTTCCTGCCCATCAGTCTCCGAGTGACAAGGTTAAGAAAATGACGTTTCCCACTGAGTCCATGTGCAGAAGCAAGGGCAGGAGGAACTCTTTGGGTAATGAGAGGATTGTGACCTTCAGCAAACCTTCTCCTGGAAGGAATTCTATCAGCTCTAATTGCAGTATCAAGGATTACACAACTACTCAGTGTGTCAAAGAGTTGTCTATTGATGAGAGTCAGGTTGAGGAGGTTAGTAGCAAAACCCTAACCACAAGGACCTCAAGTATCATGAAGACTCCCAAGAGTACTCCGGCCAAGACAATAACAATTCCTCAGCTAGAACCTCCGAAAGCATCTTACAACAGAACAAATCGGAGTGAGGTATAGCACATCTGTCACTCATGTTCTAAATGCTGTTATACTATTAGCAGTACTAAAAAAATCTAGCATTTTCATTTAAAACCCTATTACAGCATGTTCTGAGTTCTGTTAGATGACTTGCTCAGTGCATATAATTTATTTTAACGTCAATTTGGTCATCATCTTTCAATTGAACATTGGTCCAGTAATTACTTGTAATGGATGGTCAAAATAAATTCCATCGAAGTATTGGTTGAATGAACTGCTAGATCTATTGTTTCATCCTTTTGAGTGTGTGTTGATTTAGCATTTCAGTTTTCACCCCCTGCGTGCTTCCATGACTGATTTACTTGGTTATATTGTTAAGAGAGATAGTGTCACATTTATCAGTAAATTTCTATTTTGGCTTTCTTTCAGTTGCTTTCACGAACACCGGTCAACAGAAGTGGTCGACCAGCCCGCAGAGTGTCCCTCCCTTTGCCAACCTTTGAGACGCCCAAGCGCAGCACCAGCATCCTGGACCGGCTGGAATCCCCTGACGTCTCTGTGAATTCACCTCGAATTGACAGAATTGCCGAATTCCCACTGGCTTCGTCCGAGTTCTCATTCCGCAAGCCCTCTTCCGCACCACAGTTCATCGACCGGTCAATTACCAAGGACAAGTGCACGGTCCAGACATTCCGCACCGACGGGGACAACGGGAGCGACTCTTCGGGCCGCAACGCCACCGCTGCCTCCAGCCGGGGTTCGTCGGACTCCAGGCAGCGGCGGTTCGACACGTCGTCGTACCAGCAGCGTGCGGAGGCGCTGGAAGGCCTGCTCGAGTTCAGCGCGCAGCTGCTGCAGCAGGAGAGGTACGAGGAGCTGGGGATCTTGCTGAAGCCGTTTGGCCCAGAGAAAGCGTCCCCCAGGGAGACAGCCATTTGGCTCACCAAGAGCTTCAAGGAGACAGGGTTGTAGCCTACTCACACCTTGCTTTGACATGGCCGGAACTTTCCGTTTTGCGATGTGCAATGTAGCTCAGGTAGGCTAAGAGGTATTAGCATTAGTTCAGTCTAGCTGCTGGGAGTGAACACCTTCTCAGTGTTACCCCAGCTCAAGATTTACCTTGCTACTTTTTTCTAGGCCCCCAGTGTTAACTTAACTAGGAAGTAGCTGTAGAGTTGTCAGTCTGAGCCAGCAAGTAGTAAAATCCTAAGTCCTGTAGCCATCTAGTGCTTCAAAGGTGATTTGGCCTTGCAGTTGCAGGCCTCCCTCGATCAGGGCTGGAGAGGAGAGTGTTAAAAGGTTTTAGAGGAAGAATTGTATGCCGAACTAACTGACTCTCTCAGAGTTCTTCCATTTATATATTAGTCATGTTACAGAGAGGAGAATGGATTCAGCTATACACCAACTAACTAACTACAACCTGAAATCATGGCGGATATGGACCTGCATACCCGGAGCCACTAACGACATGCTAACAAACTCTATTGACTGACTCGCTAACACAACGCTTAACAGAAACAAACTAGAGAATAAGTCAAGACATATTTTAACAGTCCCCCTCAATCTCAACTCGGCTCTGTCAGATTGAGATTGTGGCAGATAGCATCAAACAGAGACCTTGACAGTGCTTTGGTAAAAATATCAGCTAGCTGATCCTTTGATGAAACGAATCGGACTTCCATTGCCTTCCGAGCAACCTGCTCTCGAACAAAATGAAAATCGACTTCCACATGTTTTGTGCGGGCATGAAACATAGGATTTGCTGTCAAATAAGTCACACCAAGGTTGTCACACCAGAGAATCGGCGCTTTCTCCTGAAATACTCCAAGCTCTTTGAGCAGTGACTGAACCCACAAAAGTTCTGCTGTAACATTAGCAATTGCTTTATACTCGGCTTCAGTGCTCAATCTTGACACCGTCGGTTGCTTCCGTGAACTCCAGGATATCAGATTTGAACCCAAAAACACTGCAAACCCACTGGTTGACCTCCGATCATCCGGACAACCTGCCCAATCTGCATCACTGAAAGCACTTAACAAAGTGGATACTGATTTCTGAATCTTCAGTCCTCGATTAGTCAAGCCTTTAACAAAACGCAGAATCCTTTTCACAGCTGCCCAGTGATAATCAGTGGGTTCTTGAATGAATTGACTTACTTTGTTAACAGCAAAAGATATCTCAGGTCGAGTAATAGTAAGGTACTGGAGTGCACCTACTATGCTTCTATACTGAAAAACTTCATTTCCTGAGAGTGCAGTACTAGACATTTTGGACAGTTTTTCTCCAGTGGACATTGGTGTTGAGATAGCCTTGCACGTCTCCATATTAGCCCTCTTGAGAATATCCTGAACATATCGGCTTTGTGTCAAGACAACACCACCTGTAACCGGCTTGACTTCAACTCCGAGAAAGAAATTCAGTGATCCTAAGTCCTTGACTGCAAACTCACAAGTCAGCTGTTGAACCAACTTGTCAGTGGCATCTTTAGAAGAACTGATAATAATAATGTCGTCTACATAAATGAGCATGTATATTGTGACTTCTCCATGATCAAAAAGGTATAGAGAAGAATCAGCCTTTGATGACCGAAAACCTAACTCTTGAAGCTTGCAGGTCAACCGAGAATGCCAGGCCCTCGGAGCCTGCTTCAACCCGTATAATGCTTTATCCAGACGACAAACAAAATGTAAAGGTTTGTGAGGATCTTCATACCCTGGAGGCTGTCGCATATACACTTCCTCTTCCAAAGTGCCATGCAAGAAGGCATTTTGGATGTCGATTTGTCGCATGGACCATCCTCTCGAGACTGCAAGTGACAGAATAACACGAACTGTTGTGGGCTTAACAACTGGGCTGTAAGTGTCTAGATAATCAATCCCAAATCTTTGTTTGAATCCCTTAGCAACCAAACGTGCCTTATACCGATCAATTGTGCCGTCTGCTTTCCTTTTTAACTTGAATACCCACCGACTGTCAATAATGTTCATACCTTTCTGTGGTGGAACAAGTCTCCAAGTTCTATTCCTGAGAAGAGCTTCAAACTCACAGTCCATGGCTTGTTTCCATTCCTTACTTTTCAACGCCTCAATGTGATTCAGTGGTTCAGCAGCAATTTGCCTTGAGACACTTGCACTTGAAGCAAACCTTCTTGCATTTTCTTGATACCTGACTGTGCCATCAGTGAACTCTCTAGGCCTCCGGATATTATTTTTCAGTCTGGTTTGCATGGGGTGTTGAATCGGCAGATGATCCATCACAACATGACCTTGTGAACCTGCAATAGGAGTAAGAACACTAGCAGATTGATCAATAATAGGAGGGTCAAGTCCATTGTTCACAGATAAATCATCTAAAGCTGCACTGGACTCAGGAATTACTGTTGTCAGATTTTGAGCAGTAAGGAATTGTTCAGTGTAGTGTGAAGGTAGAACAGCCGATGGGAGTGATGTGGATTGAGACTGAGAAAGTGACTGACAAGTAGCATTTTCAGGAGATTTTGCAAAAGGAAACACTGTTTCATCAAAAATTACATCTCGTGAAATGAATACTCGTCCAGTCGACCGATCTAAACATTTGTATCCTCTGTGATTCGCACTGTAACCTATAAAGACACATTGCTTAGTTCTGAATGCAAGTTTTCTTGCATTGTAAGGTCTGAGGTTAGGCCAACACGTACACCCGAAAACTCGAAGCAAGGAGTAATCAGGATCAGTACCAAACAAACGAAGCATTGGACTATCAAGCGAGATAACCCGACTGGGCATTCGGTTGATCAGAAAACAGGCAGTATGGAAAGCTTCGTCCCAAAACCGAATCGGCATTTGAGCTTGAGCAAGCAGTGAAAGTCCAGTCTCAACGATGTGACGGTGTTTACGTTCAGCGGCTCCGTTTTGTTGGTGTGTATGTGGGCAGGAAATCCTGTGATCAATTCCTACTTGTTTGAAGTGTTTGTGGAGTTTTTGATACTCTCCCCCCCAATCGGATTGGATAGCACGGATCTTGAGTCCAAGCAATCGTTCAACATGATTTTGGAATTGAAAGAAAATTTTCTCAACATCAGATTTATGTTTCAAGAAGTAAATCCATACAAATTTGCTATAATCATCCAAGAAACTAACATAATATTTGAAGCCTCCAACTGAATAGATGGCTGGTCCCCATACATCCGTATGGATCAACTCTAAAGGAGATGTGGAGACATGCAAGGAGGAATTAAAAGGAAGTTGATGTGCTTTAGCTTGTTGACATGCATCACAAACTAAGCCTGAATTATTGGGAGCTACTGAAAGATTATTTGACTGAAGAATCTGGTGAACAACTGAAGATGAAGGATGGCCCAATCTCTGATGCCACTGCTCTTCTGTCACCTTAGCCGAGAGCAGTGCTTGAATGAGCTGATTGTCTTGGACAGAATAGAGGCCGTTCTTACACCTGCCTCTGAGAAGAATGGTCTTCGTGGCCTGATCCTTAACAAGGAAACAATTTGAGTGAAACTCAACAAATACATTGTTGTCTGCTACAAGTTTATGGATAGAGTGAAGATGCCTATTAATCTTAGGCACATGCAGAATGTTTCTCAAGAGTAAAGGATGAGTTTTTGCAGCAATAGAAGAGTTACCAATGTGATCAATAGACAAACCTGTTCCATTAGCCACATGGACCTGATCACCGCCGGTGTATCGCTCGCGTGTTGTCAGGCGCTCCAAATCATGCGTGATGTGATCAGTTGCGCCAGTGTCGGCATACCAGTTGGAGTCGACAGTGTAAGAGTGTAACATCCTGTTTTTCTGAGATTTTTAAAGCCTGGATTTCAAAAATGAATTTTCTGGAATTTTCTGAAATTAATTGAAGCTTCAAATGAATTTTCAAAGTTTTAAATGATTTAATGTGATTAAAATAAACATTAACATAAGTTGAAAATATTTTATTTGAGTTCCTTGTGTCACAAGGAATTTTCTGGTATTTTTGGTGAATTTTCCGGATTTATTTGCTATTTTCTAGAGCTTTTAGAAGTTTATTTGAATTTCTGGAAAAAGAAAAGAAAAGGAATATTTCCCCGCCGCCCGATCTCCCTCTCTCCGCCACGCGTCAACCATCCCGCCGCCCGCGCCGCCGCCGTACCCTTTCCCGCGCACCCGCTCGCCCCGCCGCCCGATCCCGCCCGCGCCACGCGTCGCGCATCCGCGGCTGGCCGCGCGGCTGGCGCCAAGCGCCGCCTCGCCTCGCCTCGGCGCCTCGTCGCGCGCGCGCGATCCCAACCGTTCGCCCGCGCCGCGCGAACCCTAACCCTAACCTTTTTCACCGTCCGATCTCGCCGCGTGGCCCAATCCTAGCCGTCTAACCTAATCCGCCCGCCCGAGCCAGAATCGATCGGGATTTCTCGGTTCGCGTGTTAAAACCGCGTTCATCCTCGGTTCGCGCGTCGCCGCCGAGCTCGCCGCCGCCCTCGCCGCCCTCGCGCTGCCGCCGCCGAGCCGCTCGCCTGCCGCTGCCGCCGCCGCGTGCACCCCTCCGTGCGCTCGGAGCTCGTCGCCGCTGCCGAGGACGCCGCGGTGAGCTCGCCGCCTCCTCGCCGTCGCCGCGTCGCCGCTCGTCGCCCTCGCCGCACCCGCTCCGCCCTCGGTCCCGAGCCGCGCCGCGCGCGCGCACTCGCGCGCGCGCCTGCGCGACGCCGCCGCGCGCGACGCCGCCACGCGCCGCGCATCGCCGCCGCGCCGCGCCGCTCCATCCGTGCGCGCCCGCGGCGCGCGCTGCTGCCGAGCCGCCACGCGTCGGCCATCCGCGCACCACCGACACCGCCGCCGATCCGACCGCAGATTCAGATCCGATCCACGGCCGCGATCGCGCCGCGTGGCCAACCCTCGGCCGCCGGATCCCGCCATCGCGTCGCGCCGCCGCCGTACCGGGCCACGCCAGCCCTAGCCGACGTGGCATCTACGTGGCATGCCACGTCGGCGCCACGCCGGCCCTAGCCGTCCTCCCGAGCCACGTGGCGCCACGTCACCGCCACGCCGGCCGCGCCACGTGGCAAGATATGCCGCCGCCACGTCGCCGCGTCCCCCGCCGCCGCCCGCGCCCCGTGCACTCGTTACGTGGACCGGGTCCACGGTGAACTCGAATTTGGTGCACCGGGTTCACAAAGACAAGAACCTTTTTCAATTTTCCTGAATTAAGTTTGAATTAATTTTCCGAGCCCGTTCTCCTCCGTCCTAGCTCCGATTGACCCGTTCTTTTTCTAAATTCATCTAAAATCGAGCTCTAGCTGTTGGTTCTGTTTTTGTGAATTTTTGAGTTCTTTTGCTTGTCATTTTATGTGTTTCTTTGTTTCGGCCGCTTTCTCTCGTTAGATTCGGATTCGGAGGAGCAGTGTTTCGCGCTGTAAGACCAGAGTACCTCACGAGCATAACGAAGGCAAGTCGTGTCCCTTGATCATGTTGAACCCAATTTTACAAACTATTATTTAATTATTTTGTTTCAAATTACGTTGCATTGCTATTTTTATTCAAACCGTTGCACAGGTAGTTATTGTCCCAATTGCAATTACACCTCCTTGACACTTTGAAATACCATGATGCCTTTGTCACCATAGGTTGGGAAATTATTAGTGATACTAGTTTATTTATCACAGGGGTTGGTACGATTAGATTGCTTAGCCAGTTTATATTTACGTTTGGTCTCATCGCAAATATTAAACTATTAATCTGACTTAATGAAATATGGAACTGTGGTTGGTGCCACGTGTATTAAAATTTGTGCCACGGCATTGGTGTGACGTTGGCTTGGTTATACAAATTGGTTTTGCACTCAGGCGAGTGATCGTGCAAGAAAGGGAAGTACAGTTGTACTTTGGGGATGTGGTAGTCTCGCCGGGTAATGCTAAGGACTTAACTTTGTGCGCCATTGATCCGAGCTTAATCGCAAACCACATGTCTATTATGGGATGGACTGGCTGATTAATTTGTAATATTTCAATTCGATTCGCCATTGTGATGGACATGGTTGCCGATTTCCATGTGGCGCAAGGGGTGTGATCACGAACCCTAGCGGGCAGGATTGTGTTGAGGTAGAGCATTGTAAAGGCCTTGTTGTGATTTCCTTAGGCCTAGGCTAATCACATCGTGTGGGTACAGCTTGTGCAACCTCTGCAGAGTGTAAAACTATTCGAATAGCCGCGTCCTCGGTCATGGGCGGTGCTCGGGGATTTCACACGAGGTTAGTGTTTCATTTATAACTTGGTGGTTTACGTTGGGAGTGGACAGTAGTTCATCGTTGGTTTAACTTGTGAATTGGTGTTCACAAGTGGTTCATGTTTACCCCTTTGATTATCTATTATTACTGTTTTGCTAACTTTCGCTTTCAAGTTATTTAATCATATTTCATCAATAAATGCCTTTATGCAAATTAACCTTTCAGCCTTCCTTGGTAAGCCTTGCATATTATATTGCATTAAATTGTTACAAACGACTTGCCGAGTACCAATGTACTCACGGCTTTGCGCCTATGTTGCTCGGCTTGAGGAGAGGAGTACTATCGCCAGGAGGTGCCGTAAGGGAGTACTACGACGACTTCACGGATTAGGCTTCGTTCTCCACTCGATAGCCTGTGGTTTGTCGATTGGTCGCCACGCTTTATTTTGGATTTCACGCTATTTTGTTAAGCCCTTCCGCTAGAGATATTGTAAGCTTGGCCATAAGGTCGCACCTTTGCTATTTTATCGATATTCGAGTTTACCTTTATTATTATCGTGTGTATGACTATGATGGCATCTATGTTTGATGTGCACTAGCGTGATCCTCGACTAGTGCGGTTTACAGAGAGACCGAATTTGCATATTCGGTCTCGGCAGAGATGGTATCGAGCCATATTGATCGTGAGGACTAAGCCCTAGTTAAATTGGTCGTAGCCCAAAAATATATTTTCTAAATCAAACCAACTAAACTTGATAATTAGTAATATCTCTACCTTCTTACCTCATTCTTAAGGATTCTTGTCTCTCGCCCAACTCTTGCAAAATTCATTTTTTCTTAAAGTTATAAACTGATCTTCCTTTATAAATGCATTAGATGTCCCAAGCTTCTTACGGCCCGACAGAGGATGGAGGTCACTTCTACGCGCTTTGTTGCGGTGCCTCGGATTTAAGAGACCGCCGCCTACCTCACTAAGGATGAGAAGCAAAAGGTCAACGATCGGAGCATCTCCGTGCTATACTTCACTACCCGAGTTGGCAAGCGGTGCTACATCACGATTTCAAGAACACGGTGCGGTGGAGAGATGTCAAGACAAGGAGTTGCGCACAAAGCCATCCGTCGACTTTGCAAGCTATACAAGATCAACATGGCGGACTCGTTCGGAAGTTCAAGGAGCGACGGAGCCACCCCGAGACTACGAGAGATGCAGGAGGAGCCCCGCCGCATCGCCAAGACCTCTACCGCCGCCTACACCACCGAGTCCGGAGGAGAGACGTCAGATCACCGGAGATCGTCGCGCCTACCTCGGCCGGTTCACCCACCCGGCCGAGAGCGACGCGCCGATCCGCAACTCGTGGGTTGTCTGATGATTCTCGAGGACGATAGCGATGTACCCTATTTGTCAGGACCCGAGTGGGAGCCTTCAGAGTAGATAGTGCGAGTAGACACGTTGGATTTTATTTGCAGTTGAGTGTGATGTGAGCTGCAAATATTGCCCTAAAAGCATTATATTGCGATCATGTCAAATCTTTTATTGGAGTCTATTTTGTTCGATTTCTCGATTAGCCTTCGGCTAAGTGTTTGTTTAGTTAGGTTTCCATTAAGCAAAACCCCCTTAGACGCATTTACCTCTTATCTATGCTTTTCCCTCTCGTCTTTCGCCTTTGGTCAGTCAGCAGTTGTTTTCTTTTCAGAGCAAGATGGTTGATACCAGGAACTCCTCCACCGCAAACTGGGGAACCAGACCCGAGAAGAACGATGCGCGCAGCCTGCCACTGTCTTGGACCCCGCCCTCGCCGCTTCTTGATGGCCTGCATACGATGATGCGAACCATGATGCGGTGGTATGCAGACTATGATGCGGCGACAAAGACCAGAGCCGCACCACCGCCAAGACATCGCCAGCAGACCGGCTATGCAGAGTTTATGAGGACGAGACCGCCTGCTTTCTCAGTTCATCGAGTTTTGAGGCCGACGATCGGGTCCGTTCGATGGAGAAGAAACCGAACTTGGCTCTGCACCGACAGGGAGAAGGTGTCAGTATGCAAAGACATCGCCTGAGGGACCAGCAGCAGAGTGGTGGGAGAACCACTGTGCCGCCCATGAGGACCAAACATAACATCACCGGAAGGAATTCGCCAAGGCTTTCCACACCGCTCATGTCATGGAGGGAGTGGTTGAGATGAAGAAGGATGAGTTTGGGAGTTCCAGAGAGGAACACATCGGTGAGTGAATATCTCAACAAATTCACTCGCTTGGGCTTCGGCGCAGAAGGATGTGGCGGCAGCATGCAGCTCGCGTAAGAGGTTCAAGAAAGGCTTGAACCCAGCTTTGAAGGTGCAAGTCGAGGCACGCGACTATGCCGCTTCCAGCGATTGGTGGATAAGGCCATACTTATCGAGGAGAGTCGCGCGAGCTCGAGGAGTCTCGCAAGAGGAGGTTGATCCAAAGCAGGATCACGGTCTCACCGATCTCGAGGCCTCGTTTTGGTACCTATCACCGCACGAGCGCCACAAAGAAGAAGAAGCAGCAGCAGCGATCTTGAGATTTGGACCCGGCACTCCACGCCGATTTGGTCCAGACGGCGTCCTAGTGGTTCCATGGACAGCAGCAGCAGAAGAGTAATAATCCAGCGGCGTCCATCACTTGCTTCAAGTGTCATGAAGTGGGACACTATGCTAGCAAGTGCCCTCGCAGGCGAGCCCCGACACGTTCGCTTTGACTTGGGAGCCACACGGCCGTACCTCTACCCGGGAGCGGGGCGAGAGCACCCGGCCTCGGGGCAGGCAGCGCAGACGCCGGTGGTGAGAGGTCGGGTGAACCACGCCACCGCAGAGGATGCCCGAGCAGCGCAGCGTTGTGATCGATGACGTTTCGTACATTCTGGCCTCGCCACCGCTTTATTTGATTCGAGCCGCATTCGTTTGTTTCTGAGTTTTGCTTTAAAGCAACAATTGAAAACTGTTGCTCTTGGATCTATTCTTTTAATCCAATCCCGGATCCGAAGTTGAGGTCCAACCTAGGTTGTCCAGAGTTAGGATAACCATTCAGGAGTTGAGTTCAGGCCGACCGATTTTGTTGGATATGCATCCCTAGATGTAATCTTGGGAATGGATTAGCCGAAGCAAGCAGTGTTGTTAGACTGTGGGAGCAGAGCGATGACCTTAACCAATTCAGATGGAGTTAAGGTGCGATTCGCAGCTGAGTGCACCAGAGCGGTCATGATTTGCCGAGTAAGGTAATCCGGTTGGAGGGTGTACGGTTGCCGGAGAGTACCCGACGTGTTTCGAATGATCTTCCGGGTATGCCACCGAGAGAGGAGGTTGAGTTTCGATTGAGCTTGTGCGTGTACCGCTCCGATTTCCAAGAGACCCTACCGGATGCCAGCCAATGATTTAGCAGAGTTGAAGAAGCAAATTCAGGAGCTTTTGGATAAGGGTTATATCAGACCGAGTTCGTCCCCGTGGGGAGCGCCAGTGTTGTTCGTCAAGAAAAAGGATGGTAGTCGCGCATGTGTGGACTACAGAGCACTTAATGAGGTCACTGTCAAAAATAAGTACCCTCTGCCCAGGATTGATGACCTGTTTGACCAGCTTAAGGGAGCAGGAGTATTCTCCAAGATTGATTTGAGATCAGGATATCATCAGATGAGGATACGTAAGGAGGACATACCCAAGACAGCCTTCTCGACTCGTTATGGTCTATACGAGTTCACAGTGATGTCATTTGGTTTGACTAATGCTCCAGCATATTTCATGTATTTGATGAATAAGGTGTTTATGGAATATTTGGACAAGTTTGTCGTTGTGTTCATTGACGACATTTTGATATATTCCAAGGATGAGGAGGAACATCAGGAGCACTTGAGGTTAGCATTGCAGAAATTGAGAGATAATCAGTTGTATGCAAAGTTCAGCAAATGTGAGTTTTGGATGAAGAAAGTCGCCTTTCTAGGGCATGTGTTGACAGCAGAAGGAGTCGCAGTTGACCCAGGGAAAGTAAGTGATGTTTTGGATTGGCAGTCACCCACTTCGCTATTACCAGTCGAGTTTTAGGTATGGCAGGATACTACCGTCGCTTTATTGAGGGATTTTCCAGTGTGGCCAGACCCCTCACGCAGTTGCTCAAAAAGGAAAAGAAATTCACTTGGACGCTAGAGTGCGAGAAGAGTTTTCAGAAACTTAAGGAGAGTTTGACCACAGCCCCAGTGCTTGTGTTGCTCGATATTAACAAGGATTTTGAGATATTTTGCGATGCTTCGCGCAAGGTTTGGGTTGTGTCTTGATGCAAGACAAGAGAGTGGTAGCCTATGCCTCACGCCAGTTGAGACCGCATGAGGAGAACTACCCTACCCATGATTTGGAGTTGGCACCGTAGTGCATGCTTTAAAGATTTGGCGTCATTATCCGATGGGTAACGGATGTGAGGTTTACACGGATCATAAGAGTCCAAATACATCTTTACCCAGTCCGAGCTTAACCTCAGCAGAGGAGGTGGTTAGAGCTGATAAAGGATTATAATGTGGGCATACATTATCATCCCGGGAAAGCTAATGTGGTTGCAGATGCCTTGAGCGTAAAGGTATACCGCAATTCTGATGGTTCGAGAGAGTCACCACTTTGCATGAGGAATTTGTGCTTAACCTTGAGTTGGTTGAGCTGGATTTTTGGCGGCTATGGAGATGCGACCTACTTTGATGGTCGATTCGCGAGCTCACCGGATGATGCGGCATTTCAAATGGATCGTAAAGAATTTGAGTGAAGGTAAAGAGTCGATTTTGGTGGACGACCAGGAACCTTGTGGTTCAAGCGGCGTTTGTGTGTGCCCAACAAGCAAGAACTAAAGGATGTGTTATTAAAAGAGGCTCATGAGTCACTATTTTCGATTCATCCAGTAAAGTACCAAGATGTACCAAGACATTAAGGATAAGTATTGGTGGCCAAACATGAAGCGTGAGATTGCCGAGTATGTAGCCCTTTGTGATGTTTGTCGAGAGTAAAGGCAGAGCACGAGAGACTGCGGGTTTGCTACAACCATTAAAAGTCCCCGAGTGGAAGTGGGAAGAAATTGGTATGGACTTTATAGTCGGTTTGCCTAAAACCAAAGAGGGACATGATTCGATTTGGGTCATTGTGGACCGCTTGACCAAGGTTGCTCATTTCATTCCGATTAAGACGACTTACGGTGGTGATGATTGAGCGAGCTATATATGTCCGGGATAGTCGGTTTGCATGGTGTGCCCAAGAAGATTGTGTCGATCGTGGATCGCAGATTCACCTCGCGGTTTTGGGGTAGTTTCCATAAGGCTATGGAACTCACCGAATTTCAAGACATATCACCCCTGCATGCATGGTCGACAGAGCGAGTTAATCGTTACTCGAGGACATGTTGAGAGCTTGTGTGCTTGATCATGGGTCTAAGTGGGACGATTGTTTACCTTTTGCGAGTTCTCATACAACAACGCTTATCGTGCCGCTTTGTGATGTCACCGCTTGAGGCATTGTATGGCAGAAATGCGGACCCTCTCAATTGGAAAGAGACGGGAAGGTCGCTTTTGGCCCGATTGTTTGAAAGAAGCCGAGGATAAGGTCCGCTTGATTCAGAAAGGTTGAAAGCTGCCTGTGCCGGATAAAAAGCTATGCGATACGGACGCCGAGTCGAGTTTTGAGCCGATGATTTTGTGTATTCGAGGATCACACCATTCAAAGGTGTGAAGAGATTTCAGCTAAAGGAAGCTTGCACCAAGATATGTGGGTCCGCTCAGATTTCAAACGCAGGGAGAGGTTGCTTATCGCTTGAGCTACTCGCGTCCTTCTGGGTACATGACGTCTTTCATGTGTCCCAATCAAGAAGTGCTGCGCACTGCAGGAGGTTGTGCCATTGAGGCCGTTGACCTGCAGGAGGATCTGTCATACAAAGAGCACCACCAAAATCTTGGAAGTGTCGAGCGAGTCACCCGAATAAAGCGGTCCGCTTTTGCAAAGTTCGGTGGAGCAACCATTCCGAGGAGGAAGCCACAGGGAGCGCGAGGAGGATCTCAGAGCGGAGTTCCGAACCTATTCTCTTAGTTGGCCCAGATCTCGGCCGAGATCTCGCTAAGGGTAAGGTTTGTAACATCCTGCTTTTTTCGAGATTTTTAAAGCCGGATTTCAAAAATGAATTTTCCGAATTTTCTGAAATTAATTGAAGCTTCAAATGAATTTTCAAAGTTTTAAATGATTTAATGTGATTAAAATAAACATTAACATAAGTTGAAAATATTTTATTTGAGTTCCTTGTGTCACAAGGAATTTTCTCGTATTTTTGGTGAATTTTCCGGATTTATTTGCTATTTTCTAGAGCTTTTAGAAGTTTATTTGAATTTCGGAAAAAGAAAAGAAAAGGAATATTTCCCCGCCCGATCTCCTCTCTCCGCCACGCGTCAACCATCCCGCGCCGCGCGCCACAGTATTCTTTCGCGCAGACTCCGCGCTTCACGCCGATCTCGCCAAGCGCACGCTGTCGGCAGCATCACTGACACATGGCGGCGGCACCTGCTGCGCCCGCCTCGCCTCGCCTCGCCCGCCGTCGCGCGCCGCGATCTCAGCCGTTCGCCGCCGCGCCGCGAACCCTAACCCTAACCTTTTTAGCCGTCCGATCTCGCCGTGGCCCAATCCTAGCCGTCTAACCTAATCGCGCCCGCCGAGCCAGAACGATCGGGATTTCCTCGGTTCGCGTGTTAAAACCGCGTTCATCCTCGGTTCGCGTGCGTCGCCGCCGAGCTCGCCGCCGCCGCCCTCGCTTCGCCCTCGCCGCCTGCCGCCCGAGCGCTCGCCGTCGCCGCCGCCGCCGTGCACCTCCGTGCGCTCGAGCTCGCCGCCGTTGCCGGTGACGCCGCCGGTGAGCTCGCCGCCCCTCCTCGCCGTCGCCGCCGCCGCTCGTCGCCCTCGCCGCACCCGCCCGCCTCGGTCCTCGAGCGCGCGCTACGCGCTCGCGCGCGCGCGCGCCGCGCGACGCCGCGCCGCCGACGCCGCCACGCTGCCGCGCATCGCCGCCGCCGCCGCGCCGCTCCATCCGTGCGCGTCCGCGCAGCGACGCCGCGCTGCCGAGCCGCCACGCTGCCGGCCATCCGCGCACTTCACCGACACCGCCGCCGATCCCGACCGCAGATTCAGATTCGATCCACGGCCGCGATCGCGCTGCGTGGCCAACCCTCGGCCGCCGGATCCTCGCCATCGCGCCGCGCCGCGCCGCGCCGTCGCCACGTCAGCCTAGCCGACGTGGCATCTACGTGGCATGCCACGCCGCCACGCCGGCCCTAGCCGCCCTCCCGAGCCACGTGGCAGCCACGCCACCGCCACGCCAAGACGCGCCACGTGGCAAAGATATGCCGCCGCCACGCCGCCGCGTCCCCGCCGCGTCGCCGCCGCCCCGTAATCGTTACGTGGACCGGGTCCACGGTGAACTCGAATTTGGTGCACCGGTTCACAAAGACAAGAACCTTTTTCAATTTTCCTGAATTAAGTTTGAATTAATTTTCCGGAGCCCGTTCTCCTCCGTCCTAGCTCCGATTGACCCGTTCTTTTTCTAAATTCATCTAAAATCGAGCTCTAGCTGTTGGTTCTGTTTTTGTGAATTTTTGAGTTCTTTTGCTTGTCATTTTATGTGTTTCTTTGTTTCCGTCGCTTTCTCTCGTTAGATTCGGATTCCGGAGGAGCAGTTTCGCGCTGTAAGACCAGAGTACCTCACGAGCATAACGAAGGCAAGTCGTGTCCCTTGATCATGTTGAACCCAATTTTACAAACTATTATTTAATTATTTTGTTTCAAATTACGTTGCATTGCTATTTTTATTCAAACCGCTGTACGTAGTTATTGTCCCAATTGCAATTACACCTCCTTGACACTTTGAAATACCATGATGCCTTTGTCACCATAGGTTGGGAAATTATTAGTGATACTAGTTTATTTATCACAGGGGTTGGTACGATTAGATTGCTTAGCCAGTTTATATTTACGTTTGGTCTCATCGCAAATATTAAACTATTAATTTGACTTAATGAAATATGGAACCGTGGTTGGTGCCACGTGTATTAAAATTTGTGCCACGCATTGGTGTGACGCTGGCTTGGTTATACAAATTGGTTTTGCACTCGCGCAGTGATCGGCAAGAAAGGGGGAAGTACGCTTGTACTTTGGGGATGTGGTAGTCTCGCCTGTAATGCTAAGGACTTAACTTTGTGCGCCATTGATCCGAGCTTAATCGCAAACCACATGTCTATTATGGGATGGACTGGCTGATTAATTTGTAATATTTCAATTCGATTCGCCATTGTGATGGACATGGTTGCCGATTTCCATGTGGCGCAAGGGGGTGTGATGAACCCTAGCGGGCGTGATTGTGTTGAGGTAGAGCATTGTAAAGGCCTTGTTGTGATTTCCTTAGGCCTAGGCTAATCACATCGTGTGGGTACAGCTTGTGCAACCTCGCAGAGTGTAAAACTATTCGAATAGCCGCGCCCTCGGTCATGGACAAGTGCTCGGGATTTCACACGAGGGTTAGTGTTTCATTTATAACTTGGTGGTTTACGTTGGGAGTGGACAGTAGTTCATCGTTGGTTTAACTTGTGAATTGGTGTTCACAAGTGGTTCATGTTTACCCTTTGATTATCTATTATTACTTTTCGCTAACTTTCGCTTTCAAGTTATTTATCAGATTTCATCAATAAATGCCTTTATGCAAATTAACCTTTCAGCCTTCCTTGGTAAGCCTTGCATATTATATTGCATTAAATTGTTACAAACGACTTGCCGAAAATTAATGTACTCACGCTTTGCGCCTATGTTGCTCGCTTGAGGGAGAGGAGTACTATCGCAGGAGGTGCCGTAAGGGGAGTACTACGACGACTTCACTGATTAGGCTTCGTTCTCCACTGATAGCCCGTGGTTTGTCGATTGGTCGCCACGCTTTATTTTGGATTTCCGTTATTTTGTTAAGCCCTTCCGCTAGAGATATTGTAAGCTTGGCCATAAGGTCGCACTTTGCTATTTTATCGATATTCGAGTTTACCTTTATTATTATCGTGTGTATGACTATGATGGCATCTATGTTTGACTGTGTGAACTAGCGTGATCCTGGACTAGTGCAGTTTACACAGAGAGACCGAATTTGCATATTCGGGTCTCGACAAAGAGTTGGTGACTGCTGCGGCCACCTTGTTGGAATCATCAGCTTGATAGTTGTGGTCAAATCGATGATAGCATCGTAATGCTTCATGTCCCGGTTTGCCGCAGACTTGACACATCGGCCTCACGCCATTGTTGATGCCCTGAACATGGCCAAAGTTATTGCGCCCAGTGAATGGTTTACCTTGTCCTTGACCACGGCCGCGCCCACGACTGTTCTTGCCTCCTCCACTAAGTGATTCCTCGCCACATGATTCACTGAGACTTGAAAAGCGGAATTGTTGTGCTCAAGTCTCATCTCAAAACTCAACATGTGAGCATAAAGATCACTCAGAGAGATGGGGTCAGACCGAGTAGTGATGCTTGTGACAAGCGGATCATACTCGGTCCCAAGCCCAGCTAACACATAAGAGATGATCTCTTCCTCCCGGAGAGGGCTTCCAACTGCAGAGAGTGTGTCAGCGAGACCCTTTGCTTTACGGAAATAATCTGCAACGCATGAGTCCTTCTTCTGCAATGTTGATAACTGCATCCGGATCTGCATGGTTCTAGCTCTTGAACTTGAGGAGAACATATTCTCCAGTGCAAGCCATACCTCCCTAGAAGAGGATAGGAAGATGACATGAGAGAGCACTTCTTCAGTGAGCGAAGATAAAAGTGCACTCAGGACAAATTGATCTTGTTGAAACCAGACGTTGTAGTCTGGATTTGGCACCAAAGTGGCTCCTCCCTCTATGCTGCGAGAGATCGTCGGAGAGGGACGCACGGCGTTGCCGTCGACGTACCTGAGCAAATGCTGGCTTCTAAGGTACGGAAGAAGTTGTGCTTTCCACAACAAGTAATTTTCGCGAGAGAGCTTCACATTGATCATGTGATTGAAAGATGGAACTGGTAGGAGTCCGGCTTGGGATGTGGCACCAACGGAGTTCACCGAGAGTGAGGAAGAACTCGAGTTGGTTGTCATGGCGAGAGAAGATTTGGGTAACTGGATCGTAGGCTCTGATACCATAAAAGGTTTTAGAGGAAGAATTGTATGCCGAACTAACTGACTCTCTCAGAGTTCTTCCATTTATATATTAGTCATGTTACAGAGAGGAGAATGGATTCAGCTATACACCAACTAACTAACTACAACCTGAAATCATGGCGGATATGGACCTGCATACCCGGAGCCACTAACGACATGCTAACAAACTCTATTGACTGACTCGCTAACACAACGCTTAACAGAAACAAACTAGAGAATAAGTCAAGACATATTTTAACAAGTGTATCGGTGGATTGAGCCAATCTCCATTGAGTAACATCTTAGTTGCTTGCTTACGCATCCATACATCAAGATTACAACTTGAAGCCACCTAGAAGAGTATGAACAGAAAAGTTTATATCTTTCTGACCTAGATGCATGCGTGCATATATGCCTAGCTAAGCTAGGTTTGTACTGTATCCTGATGGGTAGAGTAAAATAAACTGTGCTGCCTTATCCCTAGTAGGCAGCGGTGGCCATGTGAACAAGGAGGCAAGGACAGGAACTTGAGGAGCTTGTATTATCCCGAATCCGTCCATGTGCTGCCCCACCCCTCCCTAGATTCGTGCTCTGGTATCTGCGGACCAGGGGGAATACTACAAACTGTTTGGGTTTTGGGATGCTAGAATCGTGGGCAGCGCTGCGTTTTTGAACTGTGAATATAAATGGTACACTAGTTTTTTTTTTCAATTTGGTCACTAAATATTTGTTTTTGTAAATTTAATCTCTTTTTTACCTTGTAGATTCCTGCCGAACTACAGTAGCATAATAGCACCCCTAGCTCGGCAATAGGTGTTGCCGAGCCACCTCTCTCCAGCAGCAGGTGCTGCACAGTGGTGTCATTTAATTTGATTAACGCTAATTAAAGATCATTATTAGTGCTAATTAAAATATAATTAGTACTAATTAAATATGATTAGCGCTAATTAAATCATATAGCGATCGTTTGGTGACTTGCCGAGCTACTGAGCTATTAGAGCTCGGTAGCCCCTGGCTTGGTAGATCCCTATCGAACTAAGTAGGTCTAAAGAAGAGGTTAAATTTATAAAAACGGATGTCTAAGAGCTAAATTAAAAAAAACCAACTACAACTCCACTTTGTGTGAACAGTTCTGCGTTTTCGGCCTCTTGCATCTGTCTTCAACTGTTTGACAACGCCGTGACCGTGTACGAAAAATGCTCTAGTCCTCTGCTTTTCTCATTTCTATGTTTATGTATGAACTAATGCTTCTGTCTCTACCATTCAACCTAGTATAGGACTTTATACGATTTTGTGTAGAAATTGAGCGCAGATCGATATTCGCGTGCGCCGATGAAAGGGAGTGTATTGTATACCAGACTGCGAGCGATTACAGAAGTGTGGTGAGCTCTAGGCTGGAGGGGTACCGACGCCCCGATGGGTCCAGAGAGAAAGTGGACAAGGGCCGCTCAGCTCTGTACTGTACATGGTCAAAGCTGCAGTGTTCTTCCACGATCTCTCAGAATCTTTGCTCCTAGTGTGCCTTTGGTCCTTCTCCCCCGTCCCCTTCCTGCAGAGGTGTGGCGAGGCGAGGTGGTCAAGTCGAGGTGTGAAGCTCTGTCTGTGAGGGTGCAGCGCAACCAAACCCAGATGTATTAAGGCCAGCGATCCCTGGCTTTCCCCGCACCGAATCACTACTTTGCAAAAAAGTCCTCTACTTTCCTGTAATTACAAATCAGTCCTTGCTTTTAACATATAAATCATCGATTTTTCCACAAAAAACCTTTCTTTTCTCTGTAAATACGTATGGATCCTTGATTTTGGTTTTTCACATAGAGACGCCCTATGATACGGCAGCTCTTTAACTTCGGTTCAAATAGTATCTAGTGTAGCATGCTGCCGCGCTTCCGCACCTAGTTTATTTCATACCAAAACCAGCTGGCCAATATCGGAAAGCCGCTTCTGACAAATCGATGACCAAAGTAAGATGTTTTAGTTGTAGACGTTGTAAGACGACCTATGTTGGCGTGAGTACTCTTTATTTATTTTATGGGAGTTGCTAGCGCCTGGACGTCCGATCCAGGCGCTAGCTCTATACGGTCGGTCGCAATAATTTTCGTCCATGTATGCAACATTTCTCTCCATATATGCAACAAAAAATGATAGAATCTCAATGTTGTACATATAAAATCAAAATTTACACATATAAAATCAAAATATTGCATACATGAAATAAAAAATATTACAACAAAAATAAACACCTACCTCCCATGGCAGGCGGCAGCGAGGCCTCAGGTGCGGCGGTGGTGGGCGGTGTGGATCCGGTGCTGATAGGAGAAGGTGGTAGAGCTTGTGCAACATTCACAACGCCGCTATCGACGGTCGAGGTCAGAATGCCATGGTGCTCATGGAGGCTACAACTGACATTGCTGCAGTCACGACCATTGAGTCGACGCCCCCCATGCGGGATTTGGGCCAGCGGTAGGGTAGGGCGGTGGGAGCAGGAGCTCGAATCGAGGCGTCGGGGCAGGCGGTGTGGAGGAGTAGGCGAAGCCGAGGAGGCAGGAGGCGTACTTGCGAATCCGCATGGTGGAGCGATTGGGCGGCACATGGTCACGGGGGGATGGATCTCGGGATATGATTTGGGATTTTGGGTGGGAGGCAGGAGGTTGAGGAGAAGGCGAGCCGGAATGAAGAAGAGATAGATGGTCGTGGGGTTTGCGATGTGTGTGCGCTGATTGGAGTGAGGCATCCGATCGATTTATTCGGTCAGATGTATGAAGATAATCAATTCCGTTTATTTATTCTATTGCGGCATGGAAAGGAAAACCAGGTTAATAATAATTAACATCGTCTTGGGATTGCGGCCTAGTGAGAAACATTACGACGAAGCACACCCATGTACCCGGGGCGGCAGCGGGCAGGTCTCTCTAGGCCAAGAGGCCAGGCGGTGTCAGCCAGAATTCTTCCTCCTTCACCTGCAAAGGTCCCTTGATTGAAGTTAGTTTCTTCTTGTGTGTGGATAGTATTCATTTATGCGAATTGCTATACAACATTAGCATATTTTTAGGGCAAAATTAGTTATATTTTAAGGCATTAGATCTTCATTCAACGAATCCTACCATACCCCCTCTAAAAAAATAAATGCTCCGAATCTAGGGTGTTGATCTCTATCCAACGGATCCCTTCATATCCCTCTTCAAAAAAATGAGTGGTCCGAATATAAGGCGTTGGATCTCCCATCCAATGCTCCAAAATCTGACTAATTTTGCCCTAAAAAATATGCAAATATTGTATGGACACTCACTTCATTTATTATGAGTTGCTACTTCTCTTTCCAGGCTGACATTGCTGTGGATTTTATCAATAAGAAATTGATCTTTTTTTTATGTTATAGTTGATGGCTTTTAACTCGGGAAGCTGTTTAGAAAATTGACTTCAAGAAATTGTTTAGAGTAGCTGTCCTGTTTATTTCGGCTTATAGTGAAATCGAAAAAAGCCACCTGAAAGTCTAATAGAATGGATCCTCGGATTTCAATGTTTTGAAACGCTGGCAGCTGGCCGAAGGGGTCACTGGGCCGGAATGAAGCTGCTGCCAGCTGGCCCAAGGGGTCACTGGGCCGGGATGAAGCTGCTGCCAGATGGCCCAAGGGGTCACTGGGCCGGGATGAAGCTGCTGCTTCAGCTTCTGCTTCTGTCGGGGCTACGTCTACTGGTACGCAAGGAAGCCAGTGGACACACAACCGTATTGGGACCACCATCAACGCAACAAGGCCGCCCTTTGATTGATTCAAGCTCCCATCTTCAACATCCATTCATCTCCGCCGCCGACTCATCCGGTAATGGGTCTCATTTTTCTTGTTTCTGCTTTTTGATTTTTTTAAAAGTAATTAACTTTTAAATAAAGTATTTTTTAAAGTAAGGTATACAAGTGAATTATAGTAACACTGTAGCGACTTCATTTATAATTTTATATTAATCAAAATCGTATACGAGTTTTTTTTATTTCGTACTCTCTCTCATAAATTACTAAAGCTACCAGCCGTAGTAGACACTGTGGCAACTTCATTTATATCATCAAAATCGTATATAAGTTTTTCTTACTCCATACTCTTTTTTACGAATAGCCAAAGCCACCCGCCGTAGTTCAAAAGAACGTCCTTGTACCAATTTAGAGTGGATCCATGTTTCGCAGCGCAAATATAGGTTGCCTTCTGCCTCGATCGATCCATATGTCCATGTAGGGCTGTAAACGAGCCGAGCTCAAGCGAGCTTGACCTGACTTGGCTCGAGCTCGGTAGAAACTCGAGCCGAGCTCGAGCTCGGTAGAAACTCGAGCCGAGCTCGAGCGAGCTTGAGATTGCCGTCGAGCCTCAAGCTGGGCTCGAGCTCGGCTCGCACAAAACTCGAGCTCGCCGAGCTCGCCTGTAGGCTCGGGGGGGGGAGTGGGGGCGGACGGACAGGGGTGTAGGCTAGGGTGCGCGACGAGGGCCGAGTGGATGCGCCCGCGTCGTCGCCGCGTCGTCGAGGTGCCGCTCGACGGGTCGGGTCGTGGATGCGCTTGTCGGCGTCGCCGATGCCGCGGAAGACGCGCGAGGTGGGACATCTCCCGCCGGACCTTCTCCACCAGGGCGGGCAGGGGGCTGGGAGGAGGCGGCGGTGAGGCAGCAAGGAGGCGCGCGAGGGGCAAAGAGGGGCGCGCGGGGCGGGAGAGAGGAGGCGGGGAGGCGAGAGGAGGGGCGACGCCGGGGGGGGAGGAGGAGGCGGGGCGGGGAGGCGGCGCTGGTGGGGAGGAGGAGGGGGACGGGGCGAGGAGGGGACGGGGGTGGGGCGGGGCCGAGGAGGCCGAGGGGCGCGGGTTGGGGCGAGAGGCCGAGGCGGGACGGGTGGGGCCGGGTCCGGGAGAGAGAGAGGCGGGGAATTGAGAGAGACGGAGCCCTAGGCGGGACCGTGGGAGGCCAGAAAGGTAAAAATTTTTAAGCTCGTGAGCTATTTGCGAACTATCCGAACTCGGCTCGTTAAAGCTCGCGAGCTTGAGATTATGCTCGAGTTCGGCTCGTTTGGAGCTCGAGCCGAACTTGAGTAGTTCGCGAACCTCGAGCTTTTTACAGCCCTATGTCCATGTCCGAGCAATTGCCAAGATCGCACTCCATCGAATAGCGTGGATGGAACAACCACAGACTCGTGGCATCGCTACCGACGACGCGTGCGTCGACGGACATCTTCCACCGCTGCCTTGCGCCGCGCAGCCTCGCCGCGTCCAGGTGCATCTGCAAGGCGTGGCGCGCCATCTCTGCGCACGGACCTCCCAAGGGTTAGGCGCAATAGAGTTCTCGGTCCAATTTGTAGGAGCTGCGACCTTGCTGAGTTCCAAAGATGCAATATTATGTAGAGGCTGTGATATAGCTAGGTTATGACTTGTGCAGGAAACATTAAGCACGCCCTGCAAAGTTAAGCGAAATGATATGTAAGGACATCTCCAATAGTGTCATCTTAGCTATTTTATAACTATATTAAATAAGTAAAATTCTATACGGAAGAGAGAAGGTGAAGGGAGATAATATATTATCTTTTATGCAAAAAATGACTTGAACCTGTAAGATAGCGCAAATAGTGAGAAAATGTTAGGCAACAAGTTATGGTAAAAATAGTATAAAATAGTTAGAGAAATGATTTACTGTTAGAGAGGTTGCTTGTAGTGCTGTCTTTAGATAAGGTGGAAGTCTTAGACATAATCTTAAGAGACAAACCATTGTACATGCCCTAATGTTCAAAGTGAACCAGCGTTCGATATTTAATGTAACACCTCGACTGAACAAAAGTCTAAGATATCACCTATAACTACTATCGCTATCAATGTTTAACCAATAAATAAGCATTGCTAACAACTAGGCTTCAAGTATAAACATTTAACATAATTATGAACAAAAAAATTCAGAACCACAATTAATTATAAATTTAATTTATTATGAACTAAATAATTACCTAGAGGAATCATAACAAGTCTAAACTAAAGAACACATCATATAGCAATATTACAAACCAAAAGGAACTAAGGAAAACCACAAATTATCCGATTACTACAATAGAACTTACTAAATTATTCATGACTATAAAGGATGAATAGCTAGGTGGAGTGAGGAGCTACAAAAGTGCAATTGTTCTATGTTCTACTTCTATCTAATACATGTCGCCTTCAACGATCACCTAAAACAACAAATAAGCAAGAGTGAGCTTACAACTTAGCAAGTACACAATAAAATAATAGAAGCAATAACAACTTGATTCACTTATCGATTTTTAGCATTCTCTTTTCTCATATCAATTTTCTTTAGTGCAATGCATTGCCCATGCTCATGTCTCCTTCTATAGGTTATATCGGTATAGCGGAAGGTACACCCGTCGATATTATCCTCTACCTCCATCTTTTGGAGGTGCCTACCGAAGTAGGTCTTTCTCCCCACTCCTATAGAGATGTCTACCTCTGTAGGTCTTACTCAAAAGCACATCAGATTAGTCAAATAGGTATACTCATAACTATTTGACTTCTCATCATCCTGACTCATAATGCATATGTCATGTCATGAATGCAAACCTTCATCATTTAGCCACATATCATAATTATCATTAACTTAATATCATACTGAACCAAAAGATGATTAAATATTGCATGACATAATTAAATCAACAACAATGAGCATTTATCAACCATCACATATCATTTTACTATGCACTTACCATTCTAGATGCGATGGTCAGTTTAATTAGAACTTGACAACACACCCAATGCTACTTCCCCTACAGTAACTACTCATTCTACACAATAATACAAAACAATACTCAATCGACAACTCTCTTACATGCTTCCCAAATCTGTAACTTTTTCTCTTTACCGGACAATTTTTCCCTACTGTCCTAGTACTAAAATCATCATAATTTCCAACTCCTACATTGTATGATAGCAAACCATACTAGTTCTGGATTCTATACAAAAATTTCTACAAATTCTTAGATGCTCAAATGCCTAGATTAAATAATTTAAACACCCATTTTTAACCCAGAACATAGACCTGTCATTTTCTGGATAGCAGACTTAATAATTTCATATCTTTTAATCTACACATGCAAATATATTGCACTATGATATTTTCAGAAATTTCAAAAAATTATTTATTATTTCTTAATTATTCATAAAATTCAATTCTACCCTTAAATCTATCTAATTAATGATTTCCCACAACTGCGTCCAGCAGCAACCCGATTCTGGTCAGTAGTCTCTCAAAATTCATAACTTCTATTCTACTAATATAAAAATCATGTTATTAGATTTTATAGAACACCTAAGAAATTACCTACATTTTCATGTAGACCATATTTTCAAATTATTCCATATATTTTTAATTTACAGATTAATATGTGCTGCTAACATAGGCACTTTATCACACAACAGGCTTACAAAATTCATAACTCAAAATCTACTCATCCAACCGTCATGAATAAAACTTTTACAAAAAGCTATCAAAATTCTCTACAACTTCCAATTAGATGAGATTCATAAATTATGCCCATACATTACTCATAATCATATTACAATGATACAACAAATTAAACCCATCTATTACCTGATCCCTCTAACAAACACACACAACCTCGCTCTGTAATATGAATTTTTTAATCTCTAATTAAAGAGGGAAAACCTTAATCATTACCCATGAGATGAAAAACCCTAGACCACAATCTATTCCTCGCGTTACCCCTCCCTTCTCCAGCTTCTCTTTTTTCTTTCTCCCCGAGTTTCCTCCTGGTCGATGCACTGCCAACCTTTTCTTGATCCATGCACTGAGAAAGATTTAGCTTCTTCTCCACAAAACAAAGCTAATCATCCACCTCCAAAGGCTCAAATGAACTAGAATAAGTAGGTGGTCTAGTCCTCATGAATTCGTGTCGAAACCCGAATGTGTAAATCTATACTCTTTGTGTATACCGCGCTAGTCTAGGATTACGCTAGTGCATACAGTAAAAATATAGATGAAATATCGACCATATGCATGATTAATAAAGGAAAAGACTCAAATATAATTAATTATTAGAGTACAACCTTATGGCTAAGTTTACAACTTACTAGCCTGAAGGGTATAAGAAACTAGCAGTGGAAAATTGAAATAAGTATGGTAGCCATTCGACATGCTCACAGGCAATCGATTGGGAAGTGAAGTCCTAATCTGTGAAGTTGTAGTATTCTTATCCAGATACCTCCTGCTGATAGGGTTTTTCTTCTTAACTGAGCAACAGTAGACATAAAGCCGTGAGTACATTGGTACTCAGTACGTTGTTTATAACAAATATGCAATATAATATGCAAGACTTACCAATTGATGGCTAAAAGATTACTTTACAGAAAGCAATAACTTAAAGTAAATACAATAAATAGATTGAAAGCGAACTTTAAAGGAAATGATAGCAAATGAATAACCAAAGGAATTAAATAAACCACTTGTGAACTAACCATTCACAAGTTGCTTCACAAGTGAACTAACCATTCACTTTTTAAATTTAACCAAACCAAATATTTATGAAATCTCTACCCTTCATGCGAAATCACTGAGCATTGTCCATAACTGGGGATATGGCTATTCGAATAGGTTTACACTTTGCAGAGTTTGTACAACTGTACCCACACGATGTCATTTCCTCTACGTATTAGAAAATCACAATGAGGCCTTTAAAATGCTCAACCTCAACTCAATCTTGCATGTTAAGGTTTCGCATCACACCCTCTTGCGCATGTTAGCGACCATGTTCATCACAATGGTGAGATTGAAATTGAAACATCATAAATTAATTAGCTAGGTCTACCCCATACTAGACATATAGTTTGCATGGTAAGACTCAGATTAATGGCACACAAAGTTAAGTTCTTAGATATTATCCAGACGAGACATCTTCGAAATGAATCCACACTTCCCCCTTTACTACACGATCACTCGTCCGAGTGGAAACCAATTTTGTATAACCAACACCAATGTCATAGTACTTAAATTTTATAACTGTGGCTATAACTACGATTCAACATCTCATTAAATCAATTAATTAATTGATCACATGTAATAATGAACCCAACGTGACTATAAGTGTGGCTAAGCATATCAAACGTATAACACATGTGTCAACTAGTATGGCATTACTAGATAATTTTCTATTCTATGATGACAATGGAATTACGGTATTCAACTTTTCAAATGAGAGATTAATCAATTGGGACTGTAACTATCAAGTACAAGATTTATAATAAAATAGTAATACAAAATAATTTAAAATAAAATAATAAATAAATAGATTTAAAATTAAGTTCAACATAATAAAAGGATATGACTTACCTTGGCCTTACTCAGTTATGAATTCTTGATCTTCTGATGGTGCTCCCTCTCCTTCGAAAACACGATCTAACGAGAAAGAAAGTAAACAAGGCGTAAAATAAGTTAAAATAGAATTAAAATAAACTCTAAAAACTTTAAAACCAAAATCAAATAATAGAAATCGATTTTAGATGAATTTAGAAAAAACGAATAGGGTCAATCGAAGTTAGGACGGAGGAGAACATGCTTTTGAAAAATTTAACATAAACAAAATACTAGAAAAATAAAAAATTCTATTGTACTGTGGACCTAGTGCATTAAATAGCCAGTCTACGGTGGACTCGGTGTATGGAATAGTGCACAGGCAACTGGGCTTACTAACATGGTGCCTAACATGGCGCTGACACACGGCATGCTGACGTTTCATGTTTAAGTGGCACTTGGGTCAGCTCGGGAGCTGATGTGGCAGCCACGTATCAAGACACGTGGCATCTAGGGCTTACATGGATGCTTGCGTGGCTGCTGACTCGGCTGGACTAGCTCACGGGTCTACAGAACAGTAGCGACTAGCAGGTGGGGCCATATGTTAGTGACTCGGTGCATGTGGACTTGGTTCACAGATAATCTGAAACATCACCTGGCGTGGGTGCAGGACAACGTCAGCGCTGATGTCGATGGGCATGAGGAACGATGGCACATGGGAACCGAGGAGCGATGTGTCGAGTGAGCGAGCGGCGGAGCGAGGTGAGATGGTAGCCGCGGTGAGGTTTACCGATGGCTAGACGATGGAGAGAACGATGGCTCGTGGACATCTACTCACCAGTGGAATGAAAACGATGACATCTGAGAGGACGCGGTGACCAATGACGCAGGAGACAAAGGCGAGCACGGTGGCGTAAGGGCAAGATGACAACGAGGCAAGGCGAGCGGCTCGGCAGTGGTTGCAGTGAAGCAGCTTGGGAACACAAACACCGAGGGGCGGCTCCACCTTTTAAGCACAAACTTCGAGGAGGTGGGGTCAGACACGGCGACGAGTTCGAGATGGACATGGGCGAGCGATGGTGGTAGAGTCCGAGCGGAGCATGGTGGCGAAGAGTCCACGAGGGAGACGATGAACAGTGCATGCACCGTTGGATAAGTGATGTGCAGCTTGGGGATGGATCGAACGGCTGAGGTTAGATGGCACAGATAAACATGTGTTTAAAGGAAAATCGGACGATCGATGGGATGCTCGGGCTGGATGGCCGACACGTGGCTATGATGAGATCCAACGGCGAAGGGTGAATGGGCCGGCATGAACAGTAAGGGGTTTGGCCCATTACTGTTTTAGAATTTGTGGGATTTTTTTATTTTAGAAATTCAAATAAAATCAAACTAGTAAGGTGCCCGTGCATTGCAACGGAAAACCAAATAAGTAAAAATTTCCTAGCAAATGATGGGAGAATGCTTCTGCTACAGACAACGTGAAATAGACCAACATAATAGATGCGAATCAGACAGCAGGTTGTCAATACAACATCCATATCATGCTTACAAGTCATGAAATCTCAAGAGCTAGGAGCAGACAACCAATTCAAAGCCTAGAAAGGATAAAAGCATGCCTTCAGACAAGAATCAGTGTGTATTGAAATACTGAAATCATGGAGCTGTCACAATTCCAGCTTTCCAGACAATGAGTTGATGGGAGATCATGAGAAGAAAAAAGCATAAGCGTAAAGTCGGCATGTTTTGGACGGTATGTGTTATCAGAATAAACGGAAGCAGAGCAATAGAAGGGCCAGGAAAATGGTGATCCCTAGGCGGCTGGCGGTGAGCACATCAACGACCGCAAGGCTCCTCATCAATGGCTCTCACGCAACATTCATACATACACCATTGTTTCAAGCAATTATGTGCATTCTCTGTGAGAACACCATAATACAAACAGATTAAATGTGCTAAACATGATATGATAACATAACCACCTCATATTATTGATCGATGAGAAATAGGAATTCTTTGCACATATTTTACCATGAACTCGAACAGTACTTCTTTTGTCAAACAAAATATCGATACAACAAAATTCCTTATTTGAGATGCAAGGATACACAGGTGGGTAATAATAATCGTAAAAACTGTAATCTAAATGAACAACATAATATCAATGGGCATCAAGAGGTGCTTGTTACCTAAGTTAAAAGAAAGAATGTTCCTTTAATTAAGTGACCCAAAACAGAAATTCATCCTGTAAGGCTACAAGGGAAGTCTTGTTTCCAAATCAAGCAATAGCCAGGAGATTATCCAAATTGGTTAGATAATTTAAAACTCAGGCCATTTTTGTATGAGGTGTGTGCTTGGAAATTGGGCAAAGGAACCCAGCTTGGATGTTGAATTGCTGATTAATTCATAATCAGGATTCAAGAGCAACACAGTAATGATAATAATTCAATATATAAAAAATCCAATCATAACGTTACTGCAGGTCTCCATTTAGATTTGCCAATGACCGGACTAACGTGAAGTGCCTTTACACCTCACCAAGTTGAAGTATACAATCAATGCTTTTCAGGTCTCTGGATCGTAGTTGAAGTATACAATCAATGCTTTTCGATGCCGGATCGCATTCTCTCCCATTTTTCCAATGTACTATCAAAAGACATCATGACAACGAATCGATGAACAGAAAAACATGCGAGAATTCATGAAGCATAAGAGTCTCAATATATTTATGCCTTAACAGCTTTAACATTGATGGTATCATGCCGCAAAGAAAAGAACGCACGTTGTTCTTATGAAAATGTAGAATGGATTTTGAAGCTATGATTGTAAAATAACAACATATCAAAATCAATAGTTCAGATATCAAATAAACATATTCTGAAGATAGCAATGCACTATGGTATTCTAAAAGAATTAAAAGAAGCATTTCCATATATCAATGTAAAACTTTTAGTAGCATCAATGTAATGTATATTTAATCTTTCCACTTATTGATTGGACTAAGAACAAAGTAGGGTTAACATTGACCACCACCGAAACCTACCATCAGAACAACAAATTCCAAAAGTATACATACAAGACCAGCATCTCCGCATGCTCTCCAAAATCACAAAGAACTACCGCAATGCCATAGGCAAGAGACCAGGAGGTTGAGGTGGCAATGGTAAACTAACCTTGGCAAGACTCAAGGAAAGCAAAGACAATACTCACCAACAAATGTCTACGAACTCGGATGAGAGAACTTGAGCCTTGCCAATTACACCAACTACAATTGATTCACATGGTAGGAAGTATTAGCACAAAACTCCAAATGATCCACTTGTATCAAGTGAAATCTCGAAATTTTATGCAATATATGAACCAGAAGTAGCACGAGAGGAAATAAGGGAATCCCTTGCCGACTTCAGTAGACATGAGTGATTAGGATCAAAATCCTGCATGAAAAATCACAAGAACATCAACAACGATGAATGTATAGCAGAAGCACATATATATGGAATACACATAGGTTTCATGTTTTATCAAGATCAGATGTAGTTACTTTCTTAAAACCCTCCATAAACTCTAGACAGTACGTGTAACATGATTGCCTGTGGACAATGATTGCTTATAGATAGCTAATTCTACAGCTCATAAAAACCACACTGGTGTAACATGAATAGAAAATCTAATAAGCACATTAAAGGCTATATGCATCTGATCCACCATCTAATCGAAGCACACATGCATAACTTTGGGGAGGAAATCGATGAAATTTTGGGATATCTTATAGACTCAGATGAAATTCTGGAAAAAAAGTAATATATCCCCTTAATCCAAGACAAAAATCGAGAAATTTCGCCAACAACTAAATCCCAGATCGGTTCTAACCCACCTAAACCAACGATCAAACGAAAATCCTAATCCATCCCAAATCACCCCAAAAATAGCCCCGTACGTAAGTCAACTCTCCGATCAACCAATCTCAAACTACTAAGCCCCTAGAAGATAACACAACCCTAACCCGCAACCCCGACCAGAAATCTCGATCGATGGAGACTAAATCGATCCGATTACCAATCGGATGGGGAGAGGAGGAGGCGGCGCAACGCGGGGTAGGGGAGGGAGGCAGCGCGACACGGGTTGGGGGAGGAGGCGCCGGCGGAGGGGTGGGGAGGAGGAGGCGGCACGCGAGGTGGGAGGGAGTGGAGGAGGCGGCGGCGACGCGGGGTGGGAGCGAGGGAAAGCGGCGGGGCGGGGCGAGGAGAGGCGGCGCGGCCGAGGCGGCCGTGCGAGGCGGGGGAGGGAGGACGGCAGGAGCCAAGAGGAGGCGGGTGGAGGCGACGGGGCGCCGCAGAGGCAGGGGAGAGAGGAGGACTGGGAGCGAGGGGCGCGCGCCGCCGGGGGATGCGCCGGCGAGGCAGGGGAGAGGAGGATGGGGAGCGAGGGGAGGGCGGGGGGGGGCGCTGCGTGGGCCGTGTGGAAGAGCGAGGGGAGGGCAGGGGAGCGAGGGGAGGTGCGGGGTCGCGGGGGTTGGGGACGGTCCAGATTTTATTTCATAATCAGATCGAATGGCTAAAAAATGATAGGTGTGACAACAACCACCAACTCCTTCTTTTTAAATAGTAAAGATGAGCTCTAGAAAATAGCAAATAAATCCAAAAAAACACAGACAATTTTAAAAAATTCCTTGAGATATAGGAAACCCAAATAAAATACTTTCAAGAAATATTAATATTTATTTTAATCATATTAAATTCTTTTAATTTATAAAAATTTAATTTAAGCTTGTATTAAATCTAGAAAAAAATCCAAATAGTGAATTTTCTTTTAAAAGCTTGAAATAAACTCTGAAAATTAGGATGTTACATTCGGTAAATAACTAACGAGCTGCCTGAGGTGCAATGACTACTTGTTGTTGCTGATTTATCATGTTGTTCATATGGTGAAGAACTTGGCTTCCAATCCCTGTAGTAAAGTACAATCTTATTCTAAATCCAATGCATTAGCCCATTGCTATCTCATTCTTCATGAAATAAACTATTTGCTGATTTTATCCAAAACTTTGCAACAGAACTTTAATAAGTCTAGGCCAACCTCTACTTTGGTTATGGGAAACTCAAGACATCTATGGCATTATAAGGATAAAAAGTCAAATTAAGAACTGAAAACCAAATTTTAGAAAAATGCGAAGATCAAGAACCTTAAGAATGACAAAAGATTAGAGAATTACTAATTATCCAATTTGTTAATTTGGTTTAGAAAATATATTTGGAAAATATTACTAGGTCTACCTTTCTAACTAGGGCTTCATCCTACAATTGATATGGCTCTGGTACCACCTTTCTCAAGACCCAAATAAGCAAATTCGTACTCTCTGTATATTCTGCGCTAGTCCAAAATTACACAAGTGCATAAAGTAGAAACATAGATGAAATATCGACCACGATTACGATTAACTAAAAAAGACTCAAATATTATTAATTATCAGAGTAGTGACCTTTTGGTCAAGCTTACAAAAAATAGCCTGAAGGGCTTAATAATATAGCAAGAAAAATAAAGATAAGCATAATATCCATTTGACATGCCCATAGGCTATATACTAAGAAGTGAAGTCCTACTCCAACAAGTCATTGAAGAATCCTCCTTCAGGTACCTCTATCTGATATGTCTCTTCTTCCATAACTAAGCAAATATGGATATAGCCATGAGTACATAGAGTGCTCAGCAAGTCATTTGTAATAAAATACAATATAATTATATAAGGCTTATCAAAGGGTGGCCAAGTGGTTAATTAGCAGAAACACCAGAGTAAATACAATAAATAGATTAAAAACACATTTATAAAAGTAATGTACTTCAATAAGTAAAGAGTTAAGGAATGAATAAACCACAAGTGATTTGACCATACACTTCCCGGTTCACTTAATTTCTAACCAATTCAGGTTTTTAGGAAAAACCTTATCCTCATATAAAATTACTGAGCATTGTCCATAACCAAGGACATGGTTATTCAAATAGTTTTACACTCTGTAGAGGTTGCACAATTTTTACCCACATGATATGACCATCTTGTGATGTCACCAGTATAACACGCTTCCTTAAGCAAGCCGACCAAGAAGATCATAACAGGACTTTTATAATGCTTAATCTCAAATTAATTTTGCCCTCTAAGGTTTTGCTGTCGAATAAGCTAACCACCTAGTCAGTAAAAGCCCTCTCTTGCACTAACAATATATTTCAATGGTGAAATCAAGATTGAAACTTTACAAATTAAGTAGCCAGCTCCTTCTCATTTTGGACATATGGTTGTACAATAAGAATTAGATCAATGGTGCACAAAGTTAAGTCCTTAGATATTACCAAGGTGAGACATCCATATCCCAAAAGTGCTAACCACATTTTCCCCCTTTACTGCATGATACTTGCCTATGAAAAATCATTTTGTATAAAATACACAAATGACACTATCCATGTCATGGTACTCAGATTTTATAACTGTGACTGATCACTACTATTCAATATCTCATTAAGTCAAAATTAATTAATCAACATATGATAATGAGCCCAACATACTGTAAGCATGGCTAAGCATACCAAATGTACAACCCAAGTGTACACTAATATTGCATCACCAGATAATTATCCATCATATGGTGATAATATAATCATCGCATTTTAAATTTGAAAGGAGGGAATTGATCAAATTGGTTGTTAACTACCAAGTATAAAGGTTTGTACTAAATTAGTAATACATAGTAATTTAAAATAAAATAATAATTAATAAACTTAAAATAATAGGTTCAATGTGATCAAAGGTCATGATTTGCCTTAGCTTTGCTTTGTTACCAACTCTTGAACTTCTGGTCCTGCTTCTGCTCCTTCAAAAACGCTATTTAACGAAAGAAAAAGCAAATGAAACATAAATAAATTTAAATAAAATCCAAAAATAACCAAACTAGAGCCAAAAGATAGAGCTCAATTTTAGATAAATTTAGAAAGAAGAATCGAAGCAATTAGAGTTAGGACGGAGAAGAATGAGCTCTTAAAAGATTGTTTGTCTAAGAAAATACTAGAAATTAAAAAATCTACTGTGCTGTGGACCAAGTCCATGAAACAATGATGGTCTACCATGGACTTGGTGCAAGAAACAATGGACATTGGTGGAGCTTGGCTGACATGGTGCTAGGGCTAATGTGTCATGACACGTGGCTCGGTTGAGATAAGATGGCAAGATGATATGGCTACTTATGTGGACTACTGACGTGGCACATTTTTATGGTGGCTCAAGTCTAAAACATAGCACTCTGGCATGTGGGACCTATGTGTCATTTGCTCAGCATGACGTCATCGCTGACACACGGGCTAGCGTCAACGCGGTGAGATGAATGATGCAATGCTTTGATGCTCAATCATACGCACAATAGGTGAAGTGGCAGTGTAGCACATGAGACAACGTGGCTAGACAGTGGCAAAAGGGAACGGCTGAGAGAGAAAGCGGCACGGTGGATGGCTTACCAACGGTGAGAATGGACGGTGCACCCAGTCGACGGTGTGGAGGAACAGTGGATTCGACGGTGTGGAGGAACGGTGGATGACAAAGATGATCAGCGACAATGATGGTGCATGGCAAAGGTGGTATAGAAAATGAAGCACAAACAACCTTAAATACCCGAACACTGAGGAGACAGAGGCAGACATGGGGAAGACTCCATGATAGAGATGGCACACCGCTGAGATGGACTCCTAGATGTACACGGTGTGACTCAGTGGGGAAGATGAACAATGCAAGACAGTGTCCCGATGGGCGACACATAGCATGGGAAAGATTGGTGGTGGTGAGCGTAGCAGGCCGCATGGCAAATTGGGCCAAGGTGGATTGGGCCAGAAGGTGGAGATGGATCGGGCCAAGCTGTGAGAAGAAGATAGGCAAGGTGATGTGACCATTCCACATACTCATACAACCAAAGCTCCCAAGAATAAACAAATGGTGAATTCGTTTCTTCGGTTTCAATTTATTTTAATTGAGAATATGATGCTATCTAAAGATGAAAATATATTTTTGTCTAGCTGTATAAGGAGAATTGCATCAACGCTATGCGCTCGTGGTTGGGGTCCACCAAAAGGGAAGACGACCAATATATCAAGACCACACCTTCTCCAACTCTTACTCAAGGTCACCACGTTACTTTTGGATCAATTCAAGCAAGAGTTCAAGTGGGACACATTTTAGAATTCAATTCGGCCTTCGGATCAATTCGAGTCAGCCTGATAGGTTGGAATTCAAATGTGTATAACTATTGCATAAAAACTCCGTTTGAGGTGTGCAAGTACAGCAAAGAAAGAAGACCTCGTCCACTTTCCACTGGATTTGGCCCCACCTCCAAATTCGTTCTGTGCGCATTGGAATCACCAAAGGAAGGCGACGCTGACTCAGCCTGACAGGTCCCACTTTAAATGCTCATAGATTTCGTATCAAGAGTCCAATTGGAATGTGTGAGTACAGCATGGAAAGCTTATTCCGTCCTCTTTCCAACGGATCTGACCCCATCCAAAAATTCCTTTTGTGCGCGACGCAATCAACAAAACAATCTTCGGTTTTGGAAACAGAGATAGAATCAGCTATGATTTGAATACTTTCCATGTATTGAGAACTTTCCATATGCAAGGACCTGCGTGTCCCTATAAATAGAGGCTCATTTGGCCATGTAACTCAGGCTTGTTTAGATTAGTTTTCCACCGTGAAACTTCGTCGTGTGTTCTTGTGTCGACTAGACCAACAATCGCGATTGCGTGCCTCAACCCCTTTGTGTTCTTCATTCATATATGCAATATTCAGATTGCTCTTTATCTTGTTCTTGCTTGTTCTTCGATTGCTTGCAGGAATTGAACCTCGTGTTCAGGTCAACCGCGTTCTTGGCACGGTTGATAGCGACTAGGGTGTGGTGTAGCGATTGCAGGACGGACTTGGTCGTCTCGGTCAAGTAGCCTCTTCGTCAACGTCATATCAAATCGAACTTATCCATCTCATCGGAAGATCGGGCCACCCCCTTATCAGTTGGTATCAGAGCATAGTTTGCCCGGTGAGATTATCCATTTAGATTTGTTTTTCATACCTATAACCAGAAAATTGCCCTACAAAAAGAGTTATTTCCGCTGTCCAAACCTCGTTGTGCCTTTCAATTTGTTAGTTTCGGTTTGCTAAATTGAATTTGTGTCCGTTTTAGCTTTGTCTTGTTGCTGGTCATATTCTTGGTCCCATAAAACACCAAAAACAAAAATCCCCACGTCCAACACCATCAAGAACACTTCAAACTCTATTTCCGATTTTCAGCCAGAAGACTCCCTCTTGTGCAGCCGCCACCAAAAATAGCATAACTTTCGATTCATTGATCCTTTTTGAGTGAGACCACTTCCATTAGACTCCCAACTTCATTATCCATCTTCTTGCAAAATTTCGCTTCATTCTAATACTGCAAGTAAAAGATACATGCGGAGAAAGTTGACCCAAATTTCTGTTTCGAATCTGCAACAGTTTGCACTTGTGATTTTTGTGCGAATTTTTCTGTCGGTTTTCAGAAGTTGGCCCCAAAAGAAAAGTTCTAGAAAAAGCCGTCAGTAAACGAGGAAAAAAAGAATCATCAAAAAAGAGGCAACTGACAAAAGTTACGGCCAAAATACCGACAACTGGTCCAGTGGACAGAAATCTGACATTCTAATATTTTGGGTCAATAGTTGTGCTTTCCACTTCCAATTGCATTCAATTGAATTATCTTGTGTCTACCACTCCTATACTTTGATATCCACTTGTTTTAGCCTTCATCTATCCTTCTTTGATCAGCAACATAAGGCTAAGTGCTAGATACGAACTATAATTCAATTCTATGCAATTTCTGAAATTAACCGATTGTTCTCCATTGCTACATATCTAGAGCCTTCCAAGCTACACCTACTACTAATGTTACAGGCCTTGACGCACGGTAATCGCTATACTCATCACTCAAGTCAAGACTATCACGAACCAGACCACCGTTGCACCACCTGCTTGCTTTGGTAAGAATTTGTAAGAGCTTGGTAAGAGTTTGAGAGATGTGTGACTTGTCAAGCTCCACTTTCTAGTAGTTTATAGGGACTTACATAATTCTTGTGTATTTCCTTGTTTTTCTACTAACCATGACAGGTTTAAGATCACATAGTATGAATTTTCGTGAGACCAACAACGTGTTGGATCGGCTTAATAAGACCTCACCACCATCAACAACAGAGTTGAGAACCTTGATAAACGTTCATCCCCGCCTACTCGACGCGTGCATTGCTTCCTCCGAACCGCTCATCTCCAAATGACGATGATGATGCATTAACTAAAGTCAAGTATGCTTTTCCATTCTTTGTCGGTAAATTTGATCCCGATGCTTATATTGACGGGAGATAGTATTAGACGAAGAATTTGAATATTATGATTGGTCTGATAGGCAAAAGATTAGAGCCGCCACTAGTGTTTTCAGTGATAATGCAATAATTTGGTGGAAGTATCTTAGTAAACATGGTAGAGCACCCCAAACTTGGAATGCATTGAAGAAACTTTTGAGAGATGAATTTGTTCCTAAAAATCATGCCGATTATTTGCTAGCTAGATTGCAACATTTAAGACAAGGTAGTAGAACCGTAAGAGAATACTATCATGAATTGAAAACTTGTTTATTACGCTGTGGTTTTGAAGAACATCTGAAACTACAGAGAATAGATTCTTAAGTGGGCTTAATAAGGAAATTCAGAAATTCTTGTTCACAAAGAATATAATTTCTCTCTCATTTGTTTATACTTGCTTGTAAGATTGAGAGTCGATTGAGAAAGAATTGAGAATACTTGATAATAGGACACATGAGAGCAAACATGTGGTTGTGCCTTCTTCGTGACTAACAACTTGCGTGAAGTTGAGAACAATGCGGAAGAGAAGAATGAGTTACTTGAGCTACCGACTCCATTACTTGAGAAGGAAGATGTGATGATGGATGCCCCTACATTATGTGAGGAGAGACAGAAAGAACAACTATTGTCCACTGTTCATGCTACATTAGAGCAAAGCATTGTGAAAAGTAATTCTGATATAAATTCCAACTGCATTGATTTAAGTATTGATAATGGGTTGTGTGCTAATTTCTTACATATATCTTTGCCACAACCAGAAGTTAAACCTGATTCTTCTATTGTAATTTTAAATCCAAATGCTAAAATAAATGGTTTTGATTTTGTCAATATGCAATTGATCCATGCTATAGATAAGCTGAATGAGATTTCTTCTTCGCACACTTTCGGTTATATTAAGATTGATTATCCTTGTGAACTGAGTTGTCTAACAAAAAAGTTATTTGAGATTCCCAATTCGCTATCATTATTTCGTTATAAATTTTACTTAATAGGCGAGTATGATGAAAAGGAAAATTATATGGTTCATCAAATTTGGATAAATTCAGAACTGAAAGGTTCAACTTTGGAGGAGGAACATAATTATGTAGAGAAAACTAATGGCACTAACCTTATTATTTCTAGTTTATCTCTTTGTTTGTAAGCTACAGGAAACCTTTCAAGAAGGGGAGTGTTGTGGGCTGCTTCCATACACCACAACCATTTCCCTATTTGCGCCGAAAAAGAATTTGCCTCTCATTGAGATCATCAATATCAAGTCACAGTCCAATATAACCTTTTCTAAAGAATGGGAGCAAGATGAAGAACATACGCCATCTAGTGATAATACTACCAATCAGGTACAATCGTTTCTAAGAGAGTTTACTTTGTTTGATAAAGAACTTATGATATTACATAATACGAATTTGTTACGTTCTTTGTCATGTACCGAGATTTATGATCAAGATCATGCAATACGTGAGACCACATATCTATTAAAACCGAGGACGGTTTTCTCACAAGAAGGGGAGGATGATGTGACCATTCCACATACTCATACAACCAAAGCTCCCAAGAATAAACAAATGGTGAATTCGTTTCTTCGGTTTCAATTTATTTTAATTGAGAATATGATGCTATCTAAAGATGAAAATATATTTTTGTCTAGCTGTATAAGGAGAATTGCATCAACGCTATGCGCTCGTGGTTGGGGTCCACCAAAAGGGAAGACGACCAATATATCAAGACCACACCTTCTCCAACTCTTACTCAAGGTCACCACGTTACTTTTGGATCAATTCAAGCAAGAGTTCAAGTGGGACACATTTTAGAATTCAATTCGCCTTGGATCAATTCGAGTCAGCCTGATAGGTTGGAATTCAAATGTGTATAACTATTGCATAAAAACTCCGTTTGAGGTGTGCAAGTACAGCAAAGAAAGAAGACCTCGTCCACTTTCCACTGGATTTGGCCCCACCTCCAAATTCGTTCTGTGCGCATTGGAATCACCAAAGGAAGGCGACGCTGACTCACTGACAGTCCCACTTTAAATGCTCATAGATTTCGTATCAAGAGTCCAATTGGAATGTGTGAGTACAGCATGGAAAGCTTATTCCGTCCTCTTTCCAACGGATCTGACCCCATCCAAAAATTCCTTTTGTGCGCGACGCAATCAACAAAACAATCTTCGGTTTTGGAAACAGAGATAGAATCAGCTATGATTTGAATACTTTCCATGTATTGAGAACTTTCCATATGCAAGGACCTGCGTGTCCCTATAAATAGAGGCTCATTTGGCCATGTAACTCAGGCTTGTTTAGATTAGTTTTCCACCGTGAAACTTCGTCGTGTGTTCTTGTGTCGACTAGACCAACAAGCTGCGATTGTGTGCCTCAACCCTTTGTGTTCTTCATTCATATATGCAATATTCAGATTGCTCTTTATCTTGTTCTTGCTTGTTCTTCGATTGCTTGCAGGAATTGAACCTCGTGTTCAGGTCAACCGCGTTCTTGGCACGGTTGATAGCGACTAGGGTGTGGTGTAGCGATTGCAGGACGGACTTGGTCGTCTCGGTCAAGTAGCCTCTTCGTCAACGTCATATCAAATCGAACTTATCCATCTCATCGGAAGATCGGGCCACCCCCTCATCACAAGGTCTTGGGTTTCGGCCTAGAAGACCTTGGAGAACTTTCTAGCATTTTGTAATTCCAGAAAATGAGAAAAAAGAAAATTGAGCTTTAGAAAATAGCAAATAAATCCAAAAATATCTAAAAAAATACAAAAAAAATTCTTATAACACAAGGAACCCTACTAAACTAGTTTTAAATTAATTGATGTTTACTTTACTCATATTAAATCTTTTTAATTTCTAAAAATTTAAATTAAGCTTCAATTAATTCAAGAAAATCCAAATGGTTAATTTTATTCTAAAAGTTTCAAAAAGGCACTGAAAATCAGGATGTTACAGACCCCATCAAAGGACATAGAAGCTGAAGAGAAATCTCGGCAGTATCCGACTGCTGCCGAGTAATAGGTGGTCAAAAAGGAGGAGGTAGGTATGCTTCCTCCTTTTTTTGAAGGTCCTGAGGAGGAGAGCTCTTCCTTGTTTAGGAAGTCTCCTCACCCGTGAAACATCCCTAGTCAACTCTGAATCTTTAACAATAAAATACTCGGGGAGGTCTGGTGGAGGAAACTCTTGGACTGTCAATCGAAGACCGGTCCTGAGGTGTTTTACTCTTCCTATGCTGACAAAGTATCCTAGGTAAGTTCCCACAACCATTTTATGATGCATTTTTTATGGAGTTTTTAGAAACTTTTCTAAGTTTCCTTTTTTACTTTTTGTAGCATATGGTGGAGGGCATCGCTATGGTCAGAGAACTGACTAGGCGAGCTTCATCCTTGGAAAAGTAAATCCTTCTATTGAGGAGTAAGTACCATCTTTAAACTTCTTCTACTACTTCTTAATTTTTGTTTTTTCTTAACTTGCTTCTTGTCGTGGTTGACAGAATTAGAAAACTTTGAAAAAGAGGCTAAGGCTAAAGGGTCCGTTATTGTGAAGCTTTAGGAAATGTGCAAGGCTTTAGCTGGTCGACTAGGTTCAATGAAAATATCCTCAAGCATAAAGAAGCTATCGAAGCTTATGAGAATAAGGATCAAGATAACTCGATCATTAATTCAACCATTTACTATACCGTAATTGATTTTATTGAACTTTGGGCTACACATGTAGAGCAAACCCTAAAGTTAGAAGGATTAGATAAATCTCTTGGTTTTGAAGAGGATAAGGAGAGGGAGCTTGAAAAGAGTCTTCAAGAGAAGATCCTTGCCTTCAACAAGATGCTAGCCTACATGGGGGCAGAAGCATTTGAATCCTCTTTAAGGGAGCTGGCTGAGAAGGTGAACTATCTTGGTAGACAACTCAAAACCCTTCAAGGCCTGCTCACTACTTCTCAGAGCAACCACGCGTAGATAATGAGAGATGCAGTAGCTGATGGAATTAGCTTTGCCTTAGCAAAGCTTAAAGCTTTTGACCCATCACTTAACCTATAAGTGCTCGAGATAGATTTCAACTGCTCGATGGACGATGTAGCTAGGCTCTTCAAAGAGATGAAGCCCTTCAAAAGCAAGATTGCTGAGGAGATGAAGGTCAGATGTCCATCACATTGCAACCAGCCTGGTGGTTCTGATGAATAGACAAATATTTATGTAATATAAAAAATTCCCATGTAACAAACCTATCTTTATCATCAGTAAATCTTATGTAAATTTCTCAATTCTTTGAGTACTCATATATTTTCTAGCCCTTGACTGCTTGTTTTGCAGCAATACTTACTAAGGAAGCGGTAGACTAAGAATTAAAGATTAGTTTGCTCTGACCAATGGACTAAGTACATGCTGATTATGTTGTAGAAAGAATCAAGTTGTCACTAGAAAATCATATTGGACAGAGCCAACAGACGATTTTGGGTAGACTTGGATTTCATTTCCATAATTGAAATACCATATAGTCCAATATATGGTCGAAAAATGACATAAAACTTTGTCGATGATATGAAAGATAAGGAATTATGCAAGAATGTATGTAAGAACGATAAGTGATTTTATTTATAAACTTTATCTAAAGTGGTCCTGATATCGTTGAGACTGAAGACATGAACAATACTTTTCGAAACATATTCATACTCGAGTTTCGACTAGTAGCAAAGATCATAGGAAAAAGGCTATCGCTAAGAAATTCCTTCCAGTGGGCAGGGCCACACACAGAGAGGAGAGATTTTAATTAGGAGGTTTTTCATGTCTTGACTAGTTGTAAACAAGAGAAGAATAGAATATTAAAGTGAAAAAGAAAGCCTTCAAACCCTTGAGCATGTAAACAACTATGTCTAGTTGTCTATGTGATGCTTCTTTTACTTATTTTTCTTTGAGAAAAGAGTGTCCAAATTATCGTAAGAACCATCTATATGAACATCACCATAGGAATCCACTTGGAGTTTGACGGATAACTCAAAGATAAAAGTAAAAGATATCCCTTAAAAGGGTTACGAAGGAAAATGGATCTCTCCGACTAGTTTAGACAACAATATTATGTGACCAAACTTGGGATATGAAATATAAATAAAAACGCTTATCAGAAAGGAAACAAATAATGTAAATGTATTGAAATAAAAAATATATTCACACATAGAACTTACGCAACTAATCAATGTTTCAAAAATTAGACAGAACATGCTTGTCTGATATGGCAAGTCGTACCAAGCCTGGTCTAGTGACTTCGACCACAGTGCATGAACCTTCCCACTTAGGATAAAGTTTGTTGTGATTTGCCTGGCTCTAAATTTTTCTAAGAACCAGGTCATCTGTAGCTAGACTATGAGGCTGCACCTTACGGCTGTGGTACCTTCGCATGGCTTATTAGTAGACCACTGATCATATCAAGACTACATTTCATTGTTCTTCAAGGAAATTAATGTTTTTGATTCATCATTTTGCTTGATCATTATTGTTATAATGATCGGTTCGATAACAATAATCGGTTCGAGTAGAGTCAATCTTTAGTTCTAGAGGAAGCATGGCTTATGCACCGTAAACTAGAAAGAATGGTGTTTTGCCGATCACACAACTGGTCATGGTCCGAACAGCCCATAATACAGAGGGAAGTTCTTGAACCCAAGATCTTGACCATTGTATTAGATGGTTGAACACTCGGTGTTTAATTCCTTGTATCAGTATACCATTGGCTAACTCTACTGCCTCGTTACTCTATGGATGCACCACTAAGGTGTAACATATCTTGATGCCTATATCTTCACAGAATTCCTAAAAATTCTCACTCGAGAACTGGATGTAAATCATGTAATCACATTTTTTGTGATAAATTTCTTGGTATCTTCAGTTGTTATCTTAACAATTGGCTCAACTTCTATCTATTTTGTGAATATATCAATCATGACAAAAAAGAATTCAAAACCCTCGGGTGCTCTTAGGAAAGGTCCTAGAATTTCTTGCTCTCAGGTTGCGAAAGGTCAAGAAAGAGGTATTGTTTACAAAGCTTGTGTAGGCTGATATACTTGTCAGCTATTGAAACTGACATTGCATCGTGGAGGGCAATTGGCCAGCAGTATCCTTGTCAAAAGACTTTACTGACCGGAGTTCTGTAGGAATAAGGTGCTCCATAGACTCCTCTATGTATATCGGATAGTAATTTCAAACCATCTTTTTGAGATATGCATCTCATCAACACTCCATGAGTTCGTCGTTCATAAAGGGTAAATTTGATCAGAGTATATAATTTGGCTTTTTGAGTTTTACGATCAGCCTCTACGTCATCTTCAGGAAGCATGCCATGTTGAAGATATTCATAGATTGATGTCATCCAATCACTACTAGGGTTGACCTATACGACCTCCAGTGGAGCATCTTCGGAATGCTCAACTACTGAGAGTTTGTTAAGTTGCTTGAGAAACTATAGGTGGGATAGGCGATCTTGAGGAAGCCATCCGTGCCAATTGGTCTGCTAGAAACTTAGCCTTTCTAGGAATATGTTGGATCTCAAAACTGAAGAAATGCCATTCTAGCTTCCTAACTTCTGCAAGATAAGATAGCATCACAATACTCGAGTATTAATACTATTTTTCAACTTAATTCACTATTAGTTGAGAATTGCCTTTCACTAGTTATCTAATAATCCTATGTGCTTTGGCTGCTCGGAGTCCTACCAGTAAATCTTTATACTCTGCTATATTATTTGTATTAGGAAGGTTTAGCTGAATGACATATTTTATGTTCTTTCTAGTAGGAGATACCGGGACTAGCTGTAACACCCTAGGATCCACATCACCCTGGAATGTCACTAAACCACTCTACAGCTAACCAAAAATTTTAAGATAATTTATTCTGGCTACAAATTTCTAGACATGAAGCATTAAGCGGAAGCATAATCAACTAAGGAAATAAAGATAACGATAACAAGTTCAATATTTGAAACAACCTCTAGCAGACTAATAAATAGATCACAAGTTCGTCAGTATTAACTAAAACAGTCATCCACGGATAGCTAGGCATTTGGCTAGAATTCCATCGACTTTATTACATCATGAATTTATGAACCAAGTGCATTATTGTGGTGCCACTCTATCCATCCCATGAATGCTCACGAATCACCTATAGGGGGGAAAAACAAGGGTGAGATAAAATCTCAGCAAGCAAACTGTTTAACAGGCTATTCAGACTACAAACAAATATACAACATCATTAAAGTATCCATTTGTCCACATCCACACTGTGCATCCACATTCATTATCAAGCTAATTAAACTACAATGATATTAAGCATCAATATCCATTTCCCACAATGACCACATTTATAGCCTCAATCATATTTACTACCAACAGTAATAAAACATTAGCATATAAATCTGGATTAACTACTTCATATCATCCACCACTACCACTACCAATGACCATAAAACATTAGCATGTTTTACCTCACTAACTTTATTATTTCTCGCGTCCACATCTACTATCAACAATTACCATAAGAGAAAAGAATCTCATACCACAATCACAACCCCAACCATGCCACAAGGGATGAATCCCAAAACCACGACCACAACCACTTTCCTCATACCACAAGTGACTCCCATGAGCCAATTCCGCATCACATCTATAAAGTTGCAGTTGTTTGTAAAATAACTTCACCACAATATATTGCATAAGTATGCAAATGATCTTTCCACAATGCAATGCATATGCATGCTATGCTCCACTACACCTTTACCCAACAAGGTAAAAGTGTGCATCGTGCTACGGCAATGCACGATGTCAGACTCTGACGGCCGCGGCTATAAGCGGCGACATCCACAATGCAATGTCATGATATGTTATGAATGATATGATAATCATAAACCACAAGAATTTAACCACGAAGATCAACCACATAATCCACATTCGGTTCACCAAGATCATAATCAATCGATCTATAGTGTATCCTACCACAAAAACCACAATACGACCACAAGTATTCATTAAGAATACTACCACTAAAGCCACAATAATACCAACTTCAAGGGCATTAATATGATTCTCATGAATTTAACAATAAGAAAATATCATCATAACCACCACGCATTTACTTTCATATACCACAATTAGCTCATTAAGCAAATTACCACAATACTACCAAAACTCAACCAAACATGGCAATTGATTAATATCTTGCTACCACATTCTTCTTTAGAAAACATGTAATCATGGCATATCTTTTATCAATACGAAAAATCATGCATATTGCAAGTAGTAAGAATAACGGGTTAAATGGTAGCACATTCGCTACGTCTACTTGCCTCTACCGGCGAAGCGACGAGATCACGCTCGATCAGCAGCAAATCCGCCTGTCCAAAAAGGTACCGCTCAGCACAATACACAGCAATACAATCATGACTCTCAAAGAGAAGTATCGCCAAAACCCTAAACCCCACAACATCCTTCCCGCGTAACGGTTCTACAATCTTCCCACTGCAGCGGCGCTGCTTAACATTTTTCTATCTTTAAAAATATAAAACTAATCACATCAAAAGATATATATCTAGATTCCTCACTTAATTACCCACACTTTTCATGTAGATCACATATTTTTATTTTGTTCTTAGCATGGTGTATCTCATTGCCCTAAACAGAGATCATCCTCTGTTCTGACAGTCAGGATAGTCAGAATCAAACGCCTCCCAACAACAGAGTAGGGCTATAAAAATTCTGATTTTTATATAGCAGCTAGCTTATCAAATTCTCTAAAACTTTCTCAATGGTGGCCAAAAATACAAAATTCATCTACTACCCCTAATTTCCATCTGAACAGCACTCTGTCCCTGACTGCTCCCTTGACGGACAGTGAGATTCCAGACCCTGGTACGCCTAAATTACGTGGCCCAAAAATCTGAAAAAAATACAGTAGATGAGTATCGTTGTTCTCTACGTTTTTCCTTTTGGGGAGACCCTCGGAAAAAATCGTTTTAGGGGTCGAAACTGCAGGAACAGTAACATCATGCGATTCAATCTACAGCTAGCAAGATCAGGATTCTCTAATCGGGTTTTCCAAAATGCTAATCCCTTCAAATCTGGGGCTAAGAACCCTAATTTCAGCATAAAACAGAGAGATTGAGGTGGGGGAAAATTTACCTAGAGATTGGGATCACCCCTCTCTTCCACTTCTTCTCTTTCCCTTCTTCTCCTCCTTCTCTTCCTCTCCTTCTTCTCCTTCCTCTCCTCCTTCGCATCCATGGCAGCAGCAATGGGGAAGAGGTGGAGGCGCAGGGAGGAGATGGGGGTGGCGGCCAGGTGGGGAAAAAGGGGAGAGGAGCCAAGGGAGGGGGTTTATAAAGAGGGTGCTAGGGTTTGGGAGGGGGTACGGGCCCCCGTTTGGGCTGTCTGGCCCAAAATGGCTGGCCCACCCCTCCGGATAACCCAAAACCTCTTAATTAATTATTTTAATTCTCTTTTTATTATTTTAGACTATTCTGAAGAATTTATTTTCACCTCCCGCGATTGATCGAAATCCGGGCAACTCCGCGATTAATTTAGAAACCGACGCCGAAACGACGTTCAGGATATTACACCACCCTAGCCCCGAGCCCTTTAAAATCAAGGAACCATTGAAGTATATAGTCCACTTCTCATGGTGTTCATACTTGGCCCTTGGGTGGGTTTAGGTTTGTCCACTCGGCAATTGTAACATCCTGTTTTTCTGAGATTTTTAAAGCCTGGATTTCAAAAATGAATTTTCTGGAATTTTCTGAAATTAATTGAAGCTTCAAATGAATTTTCAAAGTTTTAAATGATTTAATGTGATTAAAATAAACATTAACATAAGTTGAAAATATTTTATTTGAGTTCCTTGTGTCACAAGGAATTTTCTGGTATTTTTGGTGAATTTTCCGGATTTATTTGCTATTTTCTAGAGCTTTTAGAAGTTTATTTGAATTTCTGGAAAAAGAAAAGAAAAGGAATATTTCCCCGCGCCGATCTCCTCTCTCCGCCACGCGTCAACCATCCCGCGCCGCTGCGCGCCATGCATTCTTTTTCTCGCGCACCCGCTTCGCCGCTCGATCCGCCTTGCGCCACGCGTCGCATCATTCACTGACGCACGCGGCACTGGCGCGCCCGCCCCGCCTCGCCGCGGCGCCTGACGCGCGCCGCGCGATCCCAGCCGTTCGCCCCGCGCCCGCGCGAACCCTAACCCTAACCTTTTTCAGCCGTCCGATCTCGCCGCGTGGCCCAATCCTAGCCGTCTAACCTAATCCGCGTCCGCCCCGAGCCGTAACCGATCGGGATTTCCTCGGTTCGCGTGTTAAAACCCGCGTTCATCCCTCGGTTCGCGTTCGTCGCCGAGCTCGCCGCCGCTCGCCGCCGCCTTCGCGCGCGCGCGTCGCCGGCGCTCGCCGTCGCCGCTGCCGCCGCCGTGCACCCCTCCGTGCGCTCGAGCTCGTCGCCGTTGCCGAGGACGCGCGGTGAGCCTCGCCGCCCCTCGCTGCCGTCGCCGCCGCGCCGCTCGCCCCTCGCCGCACCCGTTCGCTCCGCCGGTCCCGAGCGCGCGCGCGCGCGCGCGCCCGCGCGCCGCGCCTGGCGCGACGCCTCGCGCCGACGCCGCCACGCGTCGCGCATCGTCGCCGCCGCCGCGCCGCTCCATCCGCGCGCCCCGCGCGCGACGCCAGCGCGCCGAGCCGCCACGCTGCCGCCATCCGCGCACCCACCGACACCGCCGCCGATCCCGACCGCAGATCAGATCCGGATCCACGGCCGCGATCGCGCCGCGTGGCAACCCTCGGCCGTCGGATCCCGCCATCGCGTCGCGCCGCGGCCGCGTCGGCCGGGCCACGCCAGCCCTAGCCGACGTGGCATCTTACGTGGCATGCCACGTCGGCGCCACGTCGCCCTAGCCGCCTCCTCCGAGCCACGTGGCAGCCACGTCACCGCCACGCGGCCGACGCGCCACGTGGCAAGATATGCCGCCGCCACGTCGCCAGCGCCCCCGCGTCGCCCCGCGCCCCGTGCCTTCGTTACGTGGACCGGGTCCACGGTGAACTCGAATTTGGTGCACCGGGTTCACAAAGACAAGAACCTTTTTCAATTTTCCTGAATTAAGTTTGAATTAATTTTCGGAGCCGTTCCCCTCCGTCCTAGCTCCGATTGACCCGTTCTTTTTCTAAATTCATCTAAAATCGAGCTCTAGCTGTTGGTTCTGTTTTTGTGAATTTTGAGTTCTTTTGCTTGTCATTTTATGTGTTTCTTTGTTTCCGGTCGCTTTCTCTCGTTAGATTCGGATTAGGAGGAGCGTGTTTCGCGCTGAGAAGACCGTGAGTACCCACGAGCATAACGAAGGCAAGTCGTGTCCCTTGATCATGTTGAACCAAATTTTACAAACTATTATTTAATTATTTTGTTTCAAATTACATTGCATTGCTATTTTTATTCAAACCGCTGCACGTAGTTATTGTCCCAATTGCAATTACACCTCCTTGACACTTTGAAATACCATGATGCCTTTGTCACCATAGGTTGGGAAATTTGATAGTGATGCTAGTTTATTTATCACATGGGTTGGTACGATTAGATTGCTTAGCCGTTTATATTTACGCTTGGTCTCATCGCAAATATTAAACTATTAATTTGACTTAATGAAATATGGGCGTGGTTGGTGCCACGTGTATTAAAATTTGTGCCACGGCATTGGTGTGACGTTGGCTTGGTTATACAAATTGGTTTTGCACTCAAGCGAGTGATCGTGCAAGAAAGGGGAAGTACATTGTACTTTGGGGATGTGGTAGTCTCGCGGGTAATGCTAAGGACTTAACTTTGTGCGCCATTGATCCGAGCTTAATCGCAAACCACATGTCTATTATGGGATGGACTCGGCTGATTAATTTGTAATATTTCAATTCGATTCGCCATTGTGATGGACATGGTTGCTTGATTTCCATGTGGCGCAAGGGGGTGTGATGCGAAACCCTAGCGGGCGGGATTGTGTTGAGGTAGAGCATTGTAAAGGCCTTGTTGTGATTTCCTTAGGCCTAGGCTAATCACATCGTGTGGGTACGATTGTGCAACCTCTGCAGAGTGTAAAACTATTCGAATAGCGCGTCCTCGGTCATGGGCGGTGCTCGGGATTTCACACGAGGGTTAGTGTTTCATTTATAACTTGGTGGTTTACGTTGGGAGTGGACAGTAGTTCATCGTTGGTTTAACTTGTGAATTGGTGTTCACAAGTGGTTCATGTTTACCCTTTGATTATCTATTATTACTGTTTTCAGTTAACTTTCGCTTTCAAATTATTTACTGTATTTCATCAATAAATGCCTTTATGCAAATTAACCTTTCAGCCTTCCTTGGTAAGCCTTGCATATTATATTGCATTAAATTGTTACAAACGACTTCCGAGTACCAATGTACTCACGGCTGCGCCTATGTTGCTCGGATTGAGGAGAGGAGTACTATCGGCAGGAGGTGCCAGAAGGGGAGTACTACGACGACTTCACGGATTAGGCTTCGTTCTCCACTCGATAGCCTGTGGCTTGTCGATTGGTCGCTACGCTTTATTTTGGATTTCCGCTGCTATTTTGTTAAGCCCTTCCGGCTAGAGATATTGTAAGCTTGGCCATAAGGTCGTACCTTTGCTATTTTATCGATATTCGAGTTTACCTTTATTATTATCGTGTATGACTATGATGGCATCTATGTTTGATCGTGTGCACTAGCGTGATCTGGACTAGTGCAGTTTACAGAGAGACCGAATTTGCATATTCGGTCTCGGCAGAGATGGTATCGAGCCATATCGATCAGAGGACTAAGCCCTAAGTTAAATTGGTCGTAGCCCAAAAATTTATTTTCTAAATGAAACCAACTAAACTTGATATTTAGTAATATCTCTATCTTCTTACCTCATTCTTAAGGATTCTTGTCTCTCGCCCCAACTCTTGCAAAATTTGTTTTCCTAAAGTTATAAACTGATCTTTCCCTTATAAATGCATTAGATGTCCCAAGCTTCTTACTGCCCGACGGGGAGGATGGAGGTCACTTCTACGCGTTTTGTTGCGGTGCCTCGGATTTAAGAGGCGCCCGCCTACCTCACTAAGGATGAGAAGCAAAAGGTCAACGATCGGAGCATCCCGGGCTATACTTCACTACCCGAGTTGGCAGCGGGTGCTACATCACGCTTTCAAGAACACGGTGCGGTGGAGAGATGTCGGCAAGGAGTTGCGCACAAAGCCATCCGTCGACTTTGCAAGCTATACAAGATCAACATGGCGGACTCGTTCGGAAGTTCAAGGAGCGAGACGGAGCCACCCGAGACTACGAGAGATGCAGGAGGAGCCCGACGCGAGCCGCGGTACTCTACCGTCGCCTACACCACCGAGTCCAGAGGAGAGACGTCGTATCACCGGAGATCGTCGCGCCTACCTCAGCCGGTTCACCCCAGCCCCAGTCAGAGAGCAGTCGCCGCCGATCCGCAACTCGTGGGTTGTCTACAGTGATTCTGAGGACGATAGCAGTGTACCCTATTTGTCAGGACCCGAGTGGGAGCCTTCTGAGTAGATAGTGCGAGTAGACACGTTGGATTTTATTTGCAGTTGTGTGTGATGTGAGCTGCAAATATTGCCTTAAAAGCATTATATTGCGATCATGTCAAATCTCTTATTGGAGTCTATTTTGTTCAGTTTCTCAGTTAGCCTTCTGGCTAAGTGTTTGTTTAGTTAGGTTTCCATTAAGCAAAACCCCCTTAGACGCATTACCTCTTATCTATGCTTTTCCTCTCGTCTTTCACCTTTGGTCATGCCAGATTGTTTTCTTTTGAGCAAGATGGTTGACACCAGAACTCCTCCACCGCAACTGGGGGAACCAGGACCAGAGAAAAACAAGGCTGCGCGGCCGGTGCCACTGTCTTGGATCCTGCACTCGCCGATTCTTGATGGCGAACATACGAGATGATGCGAGACTATGATGCGGTATGCGGACTATGATGCAATGACAAGACCAGAGCGCATACCACTGCGGACATCGTCAGCCGGGACCAGCTACGCAGAGTTTATGAGGACAAGACCGCTGTTTTCTCCAGTTCATCGAGCCTTTGGAGGCCGACGACCGGGTCCGTTGATGGAGAAGAAACTGAACTTGGCCGGTGCACCGACAGGAGAAGGTCTTGTATGCAAGACATCGGCTTGAGGACCAGCAGCAGAGTGGTGGGAGAACCATCATGCCGCCCATGAGGACCAAAGATAACATCACTGGAAGGAATTCGCCAAGGCTTTCCACACCGCTCATGTCATGGAGGGAGTGGTTGAGATGAAGAAGGATGAGTTTGGGAGTTCCAGCGAGAGGAACACATCGGTGAGTGAATATCTCAACAAATTCACTCGGTTGGCTCGCTTCGCGCAGAGGATGTGGCGGCAGATGCAGCTCGCGAAGAGGTTCAAGAAAGGCTTGAACCCAGCTTTGAAGGTGCAAGTCGTGAGGCAACGACTATGCCGCTTCAGCGATTGGTGGATAAGGCCATACTTATCGAGGAGAGTCGCGCGAGCTCGAGGAGTCTCGCAAGAGGAGGTTGATCCAGCGAGGATCACGGTCTCACCGATCTCGAGGCCTCGTTTTGGTACCTATCACCTGCACGAGCGCCCAAAGGAAGCAGCAGCAGCAGTAGCCTCTCGAGATTTGGACCCCACTCGGACTCCACGCCCGATTTGATCGGATGGCGTCCTAGTGGTTCCGAGTGGACAGCAGCAGCAGAAGAGTAATAATCCAGCGGCGTCCATCACTTGCTTCAAGTGTCATGAAGTGGGACACTATGCTAGCAAGTGCCCTCGAGGCGTGCCCGACACACGATTCGCTTTGACTTGGGAGCCACACCGGCCGCACCCTACCCGGAGCAGACGAGGAGCACCCCGGCCTCGTGGCAGGCGGCGGGGCGCCGGTGGTGAGAGGTCAGTGAACCACGTCACCGAGAGGATGCCGAGCAGCGCGAGACGTTGTGATCGGTGCGTTTCGTACATTCGGTTCCGCCACCGCTTTATTTGATTCGAGCTTCGCATTCGTTTGTTTCTGGAGTTTTGCTTTAAAGCAACAATTGAAAACTGTTGCTCTTGGATCATTCTTTTAATCCAATCCCGGATCGAGTTGAGGTCCAACCTAGGTTGTCCAGAGTTAGGATAACCATTCAGGGAGTTGAGTTCAGGGCCGACTGATTTTGTTGGATATGCGATCCTAGATGTAATCTTGGGAATGGATTAACCAAAAGCAGCGATGTTAGGCGTAGGAGCAGAGCGGTGACCTTAACCAATTGGATGGAGTTAAGGTGCGATTCGCAGCCGATGAGTGCCGGCAGAGCGATCATGATTTGCGAGTAAGGTAATCGGTTGGAGGGTGTACGGTTGTCGGAGAGTACCGACGTGTTTCGAATGATCTTCGGGTATGCCACGAGAGAGGAGGTTGAGTTTCGATTGAGCTTGTGCGGTACCGCTCCGATTTCCAAGAGACCCTACCGGATGCCACCAATGATTTAGCAGAGTTGAAGAAGCAAATTCGGAGCTTTTGGATAAGGGTTATATCGATCGAGTTCGTCCCGTGGGGCGCCGGTGTTGTTCGTCAAGAAAAAGGATGGTAGTCGGCGCATGTGTGTGGACTCTGAGCACTTAATGAGGTCACTTTGTCAAAAATAAGTACCCTCTGCCGGGATTGATGACTGTTTGACCAGCTTAAGGGAGCAGGAGTATTCTCCAAGATTGATTTGAGATCGGGATATCATCGGATGAGGATACGTAGGAGGACATACCCAAGACAGCCTTCTCGACTCGTTATGGTCTATACGAGTTCACAAAGTGATGTCATTTGGTTTGACTAATGCTCCAAAGCATATTTCATGTATTTGATGAATAAGGTGTTTATGGAATATTTGGACAAGTTTGTCGTTGTGTTCATTGACGACATTTTGATATATTCAAGGATGAGGAGGAACATCGGGAGCACTTGAGGTTAGCATTGCGAAATTGAGAGATAATCAGTTGTATGCAAAGTTCAGCAAATGTGAGTTTTGGATGAAGAAAGTCGCTTTCTAGGGCATGTGTTGACAGCAGAAGGAGTCGCGATTGACCTGGGAAAGTAAGTGATGTTTTGGATTGGCATCACCCACTTGATTACCCAGTCGGGAGTTTTTAGGTATGGCAGGATACTACCGTCGCTTTATTGAGGATTTTCCAGTGTGGCGGACCCTCACGCAGATTGCTCAAAAAGGAAAAGAAATTCACTTGGGCGCCAGAGTGCGAGAAGAGTTTTGAAACTTAAGGAGAGTTTGACCACAGCCCGGTGCTTGTGTTGCCCGATATTAACAAGGATTTTGAGATATTTTGCGATGCTTGGCGCAAAGGTTTGGGTTGTGTCTTGATGCAAGACAAGAGAGTGGTAGCCTATGCCTCACGCCGATTGAGACCGCATGAGGAGAACTACCTACCCATGATTTGGAGTTGGCACGTAGTGCATGCTTTAAAGATTTGGCGTCATTATCGATGGGTAACAGATGTGAGGTTTACACGGATCATAAGAGTCGAAATACATCTTTACCCGTCCGAGCTTAACCTCGAGCGAGAGGAGGTGGTTAGAGCCGATAAAGGATTATAATGTGGGCATACATTATCATCCGGGAAAGCTAATGTGGTTGCAGATGCCTTGAGCGAGTAAAGGTATCCGCAATTCGATGATGGTTCGAGAGAGTCGACCCACTTTGCATGAGGAATTTGAAGCTTAACCTTGAGTTGGTTGAGCAGATTTTTGGCACTATGGAGATGCAACCTACTTTGGATGGTCGATTCGCGTGCTCGGTCGGATGATGAGGCATTTCAATGGATCGTAAAGAATTTGAGTGAAGGTAAAGAGTCGGGATTTTGGTGGATGACCAGGGAACCTTGTGGTTCAAGCGGCGTTTGTGTGTGCCCAACAAGCAAGAACTAAAGGATGTGTTATTAAAAGAGGCTCATGAGTCACTATTTTCGATTCATCCAGCAGTACCAAGATGTACCAAGACATTAAGGATAAGTATTGGTGGCCAAACATGAAGCGTGAGATTGCCGAGTATGTAGCCCTTTGTGATGTTTGTCGAGAGTAAAGGCAGAGCACGAGAGACTGCAGTTTGCTACAACCATTAAAAGTCCCTGAGTGGAAGTGGGAAGAAATTGGTATGGACTTTATAGTCGGTTTGCCTAAAACCAAAGAGGGACATGATTCGATTTGGGTCATTGTGGACCGTTTGACCAAGGTTGCTCATTTCATTCCGTTAAGGCGACTTACGGTGGTGATGATTGGCGAGCTATATATGTCCGAGGATAGTCGGTTGCATGGTGTGCCCAAGAAGATTGTGTCGGATCGTGGATCGCAGATTCACCTCGCGGTTTTGGGGTAGTTTCCATAAGGCTATGGGAACTCACCGAATTTCAAGACAGACATATCACCCCAGATGGATGGTGAGACAGAGCGAGTTAATCAGTTACGGAGGACATGTTGAGAGCTTGTGTGCTTGATCATGGGTCTAAGTGGGACGATTGTTTACCATTTGCGAGTTCTCATACAACAACTTGATTATCGTGCCGGTTTGCGAGATGTCACCGTTTGAGGCATTGTATGGCAGAAATGCAGACCCTCTCAATTGGAAAGAGACGGGAAGGTCGAGTTTTGGCCCGATTGTTTGAAAGAAGCCGAGGATAAGGTCCGCTTGATTCAGAAAGGTTGAAAAGCGCCGGGCAGACAGTAAAAGCTATGCGAGATACCGGACGCCGAGAGCCGAGTTTTGAGCCGAGATGATTTTGTGTATCGAGGATCACACCATTCAAAGGTGTGAAGAGATTTCAGCTAAAGGGAAGCTTGCACCAAGATATGTGGGTCCGTTCGGGATCACGAAACGCAGGGAGAGGTTGCTTATCGCTTGAGCTACTGCGTCCTTGATGGGGTACATGACGTCTTTCATGTCCCAATCAAGAAGTGCTGCTGCGTGAGAGGAGGTTGTGCCGTTGAGGCCGTTGACCTCACAGGAGGATCTGTCATACAAAGAGCACCAGTCAAAATCTTGGAAGTGTCGAGCGAGTCACCGGAATAAAGCGGTCCGTTTTGCAAAGTTCGGTGGAGCAACCATTCGAGGAGGAAGCCACAGGGGCGCGAGGAGGATCTCGAGCGGAGTTCGAACCTATTCTCTTAGTTGGCCCGGATCTCGGGTCGAGATCTCGTTTAAAGGGTAAGGTTTGTAACATCCTGCTTTTTGAGATTTTTAAAGCACGGATTTCAAAATGAATTTTCGGAATTTTTCAAATTAATTGAAGCTTCAAATGAATTTTCAAAGTTTTAAATGATTTAATGTGATTAAAATAAACATTAACATAAGTTGAAAATATTTTATTTGAGTTCCTTGTGTCACAAGGAATTTTAAGTATTTTGGTGAATTTTCCGGATTTATTTGCTATTTTCTAGAGCTTTTAGAAGTTTATTTGAATTTCTGAAAAAGAAAAGAAAAGGAATATTTCCCCGCCCGATCTCCTCTCTCCGCCACGCGTCAACCATCCCGCCGCGCGCGCCATGCGTGCCCTTTCACGCGCTCCGCTTCGCGCCGCCGATCCGCCCGCGCCACGCGTCGCGCATCACGCTGGCAGCGGCGCTGGCAACGCCGCGCCCCGCCTCGCCTCGGCGCGCGATCCTGCGCGCGCGATCCCAGCCGTTCGCCCGCGCGCGCGAACCTAACCCTAACCTTTTTCACCGTCCGATCTCGCCGCGTGGCCCAATCCTAGCCGTCTAACCTAATCCGCGTCGCCCGAGCCGTAATCGATCGGGATTTCCTCGGTTCGCGTGTTAAAACCGCGTTCATCCCTCGGTTCGCGTGCGTCGCCCGAGCTCGTCGCCGCCGCCGCCGCCGCCGCCCTCGCGCGCGCGTCGCCGGAGCCGCTCCGCCGTCGCCGCTGCCGCGCCGTGCACCCTCCGTGCGCCGAGCTCGTCGCCGTTGCCGGGCGTCGCCGGTGAGCCTCGCCGCCCCTCCTCGCCGTCGCCGCGTCGCCCGCTCGTCGCCCTCGCCGCACCGCTCCGCTCGGTCCCGAGCCGCGCCGCGCCGCGCACCGCGCGCCGCGCGCGCGCGCGACGCCTCGCGCGCCGCCGCCACGCAGCGTCGCGCATCGTCGCCGCCGCCCGCGCCGCTCCATCCGCGCGCCGTCCGCGCGCGGCGCGCAGCGCTGCCGAGCCGCCACGCGTCGGCCATCCGCGCACCCCACCGACACGCGCCGCCCGATCCGACCGCAGATCGGATCCGGATCCACGGCCGCGATCGCGCCGCGTGGCCAACCTCGGCCGTCGGATCCCGCCATCGCGTCGCGCGCGCGCCGCGTCGGCCGGGCCACGTCAGCCCTAGCCGGCGTGGCATCTACGTGGCATGCCACGTCGGCGCCACGTCGGCCTAGCCGTCCTCCCGAGCCACGTGGCGGCCGTCGGTACCGCCCGCCGTCGGCCGCGCCGCGTGGCAAGCATATGCCGCCGCGTCGTAGCCCCGCCGCGTCGCCCGCGCCCCGTGCATCGTTACGTGGACCGGGTCCACGGTGAACTCGGAATTTGGTGCACGGGTTCACAAAGACGATAACCTTTTTCAATTTTCCCGAATTAAGTTTGAATTAATTTTCCGGAGCCGTTCCCCTCCGTCCTAGCTCCGATTGACCCGTTCTTTTTCTAAATTCATCTAAAATCGAGCTCTAGCTGTTGGTTCTGTTTTTGTGAATTTTTGAGTTCTTTTGCTTGTCATTTTATGTGTTTCTTTGTTTCCGGTCGCTTTCTCTCTCGTTAGATTCGGATTCCGGAGGAGCAGGTTTCGCGCCAGAAGACCAGGAGTACCCCGCTGAGCATAACGAAGGCAAGTCGTGTCCCTTGATCATGTTGAACCAAATTTTACAAACTATTATTTAATTATTTTTGTTTCAAATTACATTGCATTGCTATTTTTATTCAAACCGTTGCACAGGTAGTTATTGTCCCAATTGCAATTACACCTCCTTGACACTTTGAAATACCATGATGCCTTTGTCACCATAGGTTGGGAAATTTGATAGTGATGCTAGTTTATTTATCACATGGGTTGGTACGATTAGATTGCTTAGCCAGTTTATATTTACGTTTGGTCTCATCGCAAATATTAAACTATTAATCTGACTTAATGAAATATGGAACTGTGGTTGGTGCCACGTGTATTAAAATTTGTGCCACGGCATTGGTGTGACGTTGGCTTGGTTATACAAATTGGTTTTGCACTCGGGCGAGTGATCGTGCAGTAAAGGGGGAAGTACAGTTGTACTTTGGGGGATGTGGTAGTCTCGCCCGGGTAATGCTAAGGACTTAACTTTGTGCGCCATTGATCTGAGCTTAATCGTGCAAACCACATGTCTATTATGGGATGGACCTGGCTGATTAATTTGTAATATTTCAATTCGATTCTGCCATTGTGATGGACATGGTTGCTGATTTCCATGTGGCGCAAGGGGGTGATGACGAAACCCTAGCGGGCGGGATTGTGTTGAGGTAGAGCATTGTAAAGGCCTTGTTGTGATTTCCTTAGGCCTAGGCTAATCACATCGTGTGGGTGCAGATTGTGCAACCTCTGCAGAGTGTAAAACTATTCGAATAGCCGTCCTCGGTCATGGGCGGTGCTCGGGATTTCACACGAGGTTAGTGTTTCATTTATAACTTGGTGGTTTACGTTGGGAGTGGACAGGTAGTTCACTGTTGGTTTAACTTGTGAATTGGTGTTCACAAGTGGTTCATGTTTACCCCTTTGATTATCTATTATTACTGTTTTCAGTTAACTTTCGCTTTCAAATTATTTACTGTATTTCATCAATAAATGCCTTTATGCAAATTAACCTTTCAGCCTTCCTTGGTAAGCCTTGCATATTATATTGCATTAAATTGTTACAAACGACTTGCTGAGTACCAATGTACTCACGGCTTTGCGCCTATGTTGCTCAGTTGAGGGAGAGGAGTACTATCAGCAGGAGGTGCCAGAAGGGGAGTACTACGACGACTTCACGGATTAGGCTTCGTTCTCCACTCGATAGCCTGTGGCTTGTCGATTGGTCGCTACGCTTTATTTTGGATTTCCGCTGCTATTTTGTTAAGCCCTTCCGGCTAGAGATATTGTAAGCTTGGCCATAAGGTCGTACCTTTGCTATTTTATCGATATTCGAGTTTACCTTTATTATTATCGTGTGTATGACTATGATGGCATCTATGTTTGACTGTGTGCACTAGCGTGATCCTGGACTAGTGCAGTTTACACAGAGAGACCGAATTTGCATATTCGGGTCTCGACAGCAATGAATTCTACTAAAGCCTAGGACTTTATTGCTATTCTTAAAATGAAATGGAGATCGAGCTCCCAAAATTCGATTGCCCATTTTATTTTATGTCCTCATAATTCTCTAGTTTAATGAACTTGACCAAGAGAGTGTCCAGTCAGTATGACCACATTGTGGGCCTGAAAATAATGCCTTAGTTTCCTTGAAGTTAAGGAGAGCATATAGCAACTTTTTTATCTCTAGATATCATTCTTTGGTCTATGTAAGACTTCACTTGCGTAATATATTGGTGGTTGGATATTTTCACGCTCCACGACCAGTGCAGCACTGACTACTTGTGGTATCACAGCCAGATATAAGAGCAATATTTCTCCCAATCATGGAGAGACTAAGACCATGGCACTCGAAAGGTACATTTTTAATTCTTCAAAGGATCGTTTGCTTCCTTAGTCCATTCGAAACGACTTAGCGCTGCCATATAGTTGGTTAGTTTTTGAACTTCCTTCTTCGTGGTTGGAAGATGCATCTGCTCGGTGGCCGTTATTTTTTCTGGATTAGCTTTAGTTCCTCTAGACAAAACTAGGAATCTAAGAAGCTTTCTCGAGAAAAATCTGAACACATATTTCTCCATATTTAACTTAAGGTTATGTTTTCTTAAGTTAGTGAAAAGTTCTTGTAGATCAGATATATGACCTCTGATGTTGATATTTTTCACGACCAAGTCATCAACATAGGCCTCTAAGTTATGACCAATTTGTAGACCAAAGGTTTTTGGCATCAATCTTTGAAAAGTAGCACTAGCATTTTTTAGGCCAAATGACATCTTTACATAGCAAAAGATGCCATATGGCATGATGAAAGAAGTTTTCTCCTCATCACCTTTACTCATACTAATCTGATGGTACCCTGAATATGCTTCTAAACAGCTTAATAACCCACACCCAAAAGTAGAGTCAATAAGTTGATCGATATGTGGAAGGGGAAAGTCATCCTTCGAACAAACTTTATTAAGATCTATGAAATTGATATACATTTGCTCCCATTACTTTTTCTAACCATTACAAGATTGGCAAGCCAATTTGGGTGGTCGACCTCATGGATATATCCAACCTTGAGAAGCTTGTCAATCTCTTACTGGATTGCCTCCTTCCGGTTAGGTGCAAAGTGTCTTAGCTTTTGCTTGACCCTTTTTTATCAGGCCAAAGTACTATCCTGTGCTCGATCACCTCCCTAGGGACACAGAGAATGTCAAATGCCTACTAGGTGAATACATCCAAGAAACAAGTGACTCTTCCTAGTTGAGGTCGAGCCCTGCCTTGATCAGTATCTTCTGGAAGATGGAGCTAGCATTTTTCAGTCCAAATGATGCTTTGACATTTTTCAAAGAAGAGTCCTTCCCGAATGGAACCTCCTTGGTCTTGTCAAAAGGTTTTGGGGCCATCTTTGATCTTGAGTGCTTAGCCTGCACAGAAGTTTAATTTAAGCATTTCTGGTTGGAAGTTCATCAACTAGTTTTAGGGATTTACGATAGCATGCATATGCCATCGTTCTATCCCTTTAAACTGTTATGACCCCTTTTGGTCCTAGCATCTTAAGACTTTGATAATTGTAATGCGTGGCTATTAAAAATTTAGCCAATGCCGAATGACCAAGAATCCCATTGTATGCAGTTTCAAAGTCAACCACATCAAATGAGATTCTTTTTGTTTGGAAGTTATCTAGACTTCTGAACGTAACCAGTAGAAATATTTGCCCTCTCTGTTTAGCAATAGATCCTGGAACTATGCCATGAAAGGTATATTTTACAAGTTTTACTTTTGACTTAGGAACTTGCATTTCTTCCAAAGCTCCTGTAAACAAAATATTAAGAGAACGACCACAATCTACTAAAACTTGATTAACTTTGTAATTATTTATGGTAGGTTCTACAACAATAAGGAACCTATCTGGTTGAGTTGAGGGGATGGGGTAGTCTTTCTAGCTAAAGGAGATAGTTGACTCTGACCACTTGGATGGCTTGACAGTGATCGAAGATTCGGTAAGGTTTACTTTCCACTTGTAGGATCAAGGATGACCGACTAGAGGGGGGGTGAATAGGAGGTTTTAAAATTCTTAACTAAATTAAACAATTATGGTCTAGCTAATCACTAAGCAATCGAATAAGTGATAAGCAATTCTACACAAAGACAATAATTTTAGACAATTAACAATAAGCAATAAAGAGCAAGAGACAATCACAATGACACTTGATGTTTTTACCGTGGTATCGGAAACTTGCCGGTTTCCACTAATCCACGTTGAGGTTAGCCCGGACGAATCGGACCGGCTCCATGAATTAAGCCGAAACACCTCGATCACTATCGGTAGCTCTTCCTCCGCTCCGGAGATGGCGAGCTCCAAACCACTCACAACCTTGCACGGGCTTCTTCACAAACTTCCTTGAAGAAGTCACCGGCGATCGATCTTCCCGCCGTCTAGGTGCTGGCAAGCACCAAGAGAATAGACCTTGATTCCACTTGATGGCTCTCAAGTGCACAATGGATCAACTAGAATTGAATGCACTTAAAAATCTCTTCACTAGCTCAAAATGAATGCTCAAGTATGCAAAGAGAGTGGAGTGAATGTTCTAGGGCTCAAATGAGTTCAATGAACATCAGCAACCTGCCCAAGTGCAGGTGGAGGTGTATTTATAGCCTCACCAACCAAAACTAGCCGTTTGATAAAATTAATCTTGAAAAATCAGGGAAATCGGTACTACCGCCGTTGAAAGTGCGGTACTACCAATTTATTATCAGTAGCAAACGATAATGACTATGTCAAAGGTCGGAACTAGCCGTTGGATTTTAGTGCGGTATTACGCAAGTTGGTGCTTGATACTACCAAGATCATGGATGTACCGCTATGCATAACCGGAATAACCAATTTTTTTTCGCCAAATTTTGTTTTGGGAGCTTTCTGGAAAAAACATTTCGACAATCGGTACTACCGCAGTGCCATGCGGTACTACCGCCATTCATATTCCGGTACTACCGATTTATTTTCGGTGAAGTCCCCAAGGAGATACGTTCTGGAAAAAAGGTACCGCGGATAAATCGGTACTACCGTGGTGCGGTAGTACCGCTGTTTATACGCCGGTACTCTATCGCGATCATGTAGTAGTACATTGGAGTGTGCGGTGCTACCGATTTTCCTGAGAGAGCGCAGTGAGTTTTCAAACACATTTTCAAATGCATGTATGATCCTAGATTGATCCAGTGTGCACCCAAACATGCTATCAAGCTACTTTCAATGATCCCTCTTAATAGTACGGCATCTAACCTATAATCCGGTCTTCCAACTTTTTCTCCTAAGACCGGTAAACCGAAAAAGAGACCCTAAAAAATTATGTACCTCAATCTTGATGCCTCTTATGCTTCAAACTTCATTTGTACCTTGTTCTTCACTTTTGCACATATGAGACCTTAGCTATACATTCTTAACACACATGTTAGTCCCATATTCGTAATTTGTCATTAATTACCAAAACATTAAATTAGGGGCCTAGATGCTTTCACCACTCCATAGTCTTCAAATGGCATCTGGACTCATAGGAGGACCCACTAAAGATTATATCGACGATATGTTATGGCTCTTGTGTAACATCTGGTTTTTTAGTTTTTATTTGAAGCATTTAAAAGAAAATTCACTATTTGAATTTCTTAGGATTTAATAATGCTTAAATTGAATTTTTAATAATTAAAAAGATTTAATATGACTAAAATAAATAAACATTTATTGAAAGTATTTTATTTGGGGTTTCTTGTGCCTAAAGGAATTTTTTTGTGTTTTTTTCTAGATTTATCTGCTATTCAAATTTCTAAAATGAGAAAATAACCTAAAAATCTAAAAGGCCTCTGGGCCGAAGCCGACTACATCTGACTACCTCCGACCCAATTCCCCGCCAGCCCATCCCAGTCTTCCCCGCGCTTGATGTGCGTCGTGCATTCAGCCACCGCCCTCCCCACTGATGGCCACCATGCGTCGGCCGTCGACCATATTTTCTTCCCCACGCCCTTGCAACCCGGCCGTCCACCCATCGTCACGTGCATCATTGTCCTCACAAACTCTCTCCACCATCAGCACTACGTCCCGCTCGGACTCAGTCTGCCACTATAGCCACCTCGGACTCAATGTCCGTGCCCGAGCCACCACCGTCCCCATGCTCGCCATGGACTCCTCGGGGTCCGTGTATAAAAACCAAGCCCACGCCTTGAGTTTGACGTCCCGAGCTGCTCACCTTGCCTCGCCGTCGATCTCGCGTCATTGCTGTTTCTCTGTCGCCATCAGTCTCTTCATCTCGCTCCATCACTATCGCATGCCGTTGGTGAGTCCTTGCTACCAGTCAGCTCTGTTGTTCTCCTCGTCGGTTAGTCATGCTGCCTGAGCCACCGCCACTTCAATCGTTGCTCGGCAGCTCGAAGCGACGCTGACGCTTCGTTGCCCACCACCAATGCCCAAGCACCGTGTGTCAGCATCTCGCCCACCCACTTGCCATCGCCACCATTCGATCAATCGGCACCGACACACACTAATCCAATGGCTGAGATTCACCCACGCGGCCCATCGTCAACCGTTGGATTGCCGTGACATCACCCGCACCGACGCCCGACTGACTCTTCGGCTTCTCTTTGAACCGAGTTCATTGTGCACCATCTCAATGACACCATGGACCCACCTACCAGCCACATAGTCCTGTAGATCAGCCGAGTCAGCACCGCAACGCAAGCCCTAGAGTCCACGTGTCACCATGTGTCATGACACATGCATGCCACGTCCACACCCGAGCATTTCAGGTGCTACATGGCAGTACCACATCAGCTATCACTTATCATGCCACGTTACTGCCATGTCAGCCCTACTGCACACATATCATGCCATGTCAGCCACCACATCAGCCCTATAAGCCACGTCATCAGCCAAGATGCCATGCACACTGTTCTATGAGCCAGGCTAACCGTAGACTAGCTTTTCTATGAGCTGAGTCCACAGTATAGTAATATTTCTATTTTTCAGTATTTTCCTTTAGGATAAATTATTTAAGAGCTCGTTCTCCTCCGTCCTAGCTCCGATTGATCCCGTTCTTTTTCCTAAATTTATTTAAAATCAAGCTCTATCTTTTAGTTCTAGTTTTAAAGTTTTTAGAGTTCATTTGAATTTTATTTGAATTTATTTTATACTTCATTTTGCTTTCTCTCTTGTTAGATCGCGTCTTCGACAAAGTGAAGCAAAATTTGAAGATGAAGAGCAATTAACCATTTTTTTCTCTGTCTCATCTAGGCTGGCTTGAGGAATTTTCTCTATCTAGTCGATAACCTTGTTTCATTCAATCGACTCGCTAGCGGCTGCGTACCTATCGGCCATGTCGAACAGCTCGATGATCGTTCTTGGAGGGTTGATTGCGATGTCCTATGTAAACCATCAGTTTCTCAACCCCACTTTGAATGCCTGAATAACATAGGAATCCACAACCTCAGGAATGAAATTATGAACCTGGCTAAACCTCTTGATGGATTCGATAGAGATCATCTTCTTTACCAGGGCGATTGTACATCCCCTGAAAATTTGTGATCAGCAAGTCACAGAGCTGCTCCCATGTGTAAATTGATCCTACTAGTTGGTTGCACAACCAAGACTGAGAAGATCCTTCAAGGACTATGGACAAGTTGTTTGCCATCATGTTATCAACACCACCAGAACACCACCAGCAGCCCTAATGGTGGTTGTGTAAATATGGAGAAATTTTAATAGGTTTTGAGTTCCATTGAATTTCTCTAGATTTACTGGTCAAAACTTGTCTGACTAGCATACTGCTTGAAAGCCTACCGAGAATGCCTTGTAGCCTATGATCGAGTCATAGCGCCTTCTTTAGAAAGAAGCCATATTGTAGCCAGCTGGAGACCAATTCCTCCTATAATCGTATTGAAGAACTAGTGCTCTAACCTAGTTATGGACACTTACAAGGTGTCTCTGACCGACTGCTTGGTTCAGGTGATGCCACAGATCACTCGATCTAAGTATTCATTCCTCGTGACGAGAGGGAGGAGTGGCTTCATGGAAGCGTTGTCTTCCCTTGTGACTCCTTTGTTGGAATCTTTGAGGAGGTCTAGAGCCAAACATTAGATGGTTTCTAGGCCGACCACACTAGCTTCAGCTAAGGGAGGGATGCTCGAACGAAGTCAGCGTGTGAATCTACGAGTTCTTTTGTTCCCTGTACATTTCTATATGCCGCATGGTCTGCTAAAGGATCTCCGACACCTGTCCTGCAACCTGAGCATATCTTAGAGTTTTTGCCTGAGCTGGATCTAGGTTGTTTAAAATATTAAGGACTCATTGCAAATTCTAGATTGTTACTGAAGGTCTCGAAGTATTTCTGTTGGTGAAAGGTGTACGATGACTTGAGTTTCCCTCCGATGCCCTCGCTTGTCTTGTTTGACCCATCACACATGGTGGGGTAGAAGTAGGTGGATTAGCTGATTGATGTCCACCAATTTTGTTGCCTCTGCCATCTCAGGGTGATGCATAAGCATTTGCACTATTTTGACTAGCGGGTCCCGATGGGTTCTATCGTGAAGAATCATGCACGACATCTCGATCAGTATTACCGATTGCGTTAACTTTGTATCTCCAGTATGAATCTCCCGACTAGCTCCCGTCAAAACTAAGGGAAAGTCTTCCACTGCTTCGGCAAGGAGCTTCCATGATGGGGAACAGTTGAAAATTACCATCTCTAGTGGCCTTTGTGGTGGACTCAGCCTAATCCGATGGATTGCTGAGCGTTATTATCTTTACCTGGCTTTCTATCGTGGTAACTTCATCACACTACAACTAGGTGTCAGTCAGCTCTCGAAATACATAGGAGCCTAACCCTCGGATTGTGGCGTTGAGTTTTTGTCACCGTTTTTGCCAGTCGGAAACACCGGGCTTGTAGAGGCATTGTGGCATTCCAATCTAGTCAGAACAACCGATTTCTCTGGGAGTGCCACTGATGGGGGCAGCAAATCTTCTTCCATTCGGTCGATCTCACTGGTTTCAGCGAGTGGCGTACCTAAGATGGAAGAGGATGATGACGACATATCATGTTCCATGGCATGGATACATGCGTCCATGTCAAGGTTGACATAGTCCGCTAAGTCGAACTAGTTCTTCTCATCCTATGTCCCAACCACGATCACATGAGTGATAACAACAGTGAGAAGAGAAGGATGAGGATCGCTAAACGAAGAAGAACTTCAAGGATGCTCTTATGAAATAATATAAGAAAAATGGCTAAATATCCTTGGTTTGAAATATGGATGCTCTTTATTGCTATGAACTAGATACAGAATGCCTTTAACAAGGCATGATACTAGCCCTATTTACACTGAATTGAAATGAGGCATGAATTGGCTTTATCGTCTAGCCTTAAATACCAGCGAAGAGATGCCAATTATTTGCTGGGGAAGACGCCTTACGAAAGCAGTGCGTTTGGTCAGAGAGACATTTATTGTCAGAGAGAACGTCTGATCATCGGTTGTTGTCAGCGAGAAACGAACATGGGCAACAACCGCATGGTTGTTGTTGTCAGAGACTCAAGGCCAAAGCATCATGCTGTTTAGAGTAGTAAGACATGTGTTCCATACTCGTACGAAGGGAATATTCTGGAATCGGGTTCAAGGATCATTTCATAAATTCTCCGAGCAGTTATCTTGTTGGACAACATGTACCATGCCTTTCCGATCAGGATATTCGGTGAGGAACCTCTAAAGATTTATGACCACGGGTCCTTTGACCTTAATTATATATTAAAACTGTATTTAGAAATTTATCCCCTCGTTAGGCCGTCGAGGCCTCAGCTTTTCCTACTGTTATATAATAGTCAAAGACAGTGCTCAGTAGCAGCAAGACACTGGAACTTCTTCTGCTTGCTTCAGTTCTGTTCTGTCTGCAACGACCAGGACTTGAAGATTGACAGAAATATCGATAACACACTACAATTACAACAGAAACAAAGTACAAAAACACGCTTATGCATGTTTCTTTGCACAATCAAACACAAAGTGTCATCAGACCCTAGAAAGATTCTCATTACAGAGACTTCATGCTCAGCTTCTTCTACTGTCAACTAGCTAGAGTACCAGAAACTTCAGTACCCCAGTACCACCAGCAACTTGTCTCCCTACTGACACTAGCATTTCTTCTGCTTGATTCGATCAGAAACCATGTGAGTTGTGGCTCATCACGCGATGCTGACATTGTCCGCGGCCACAGACCACCAGTGCGTGGTGGTGGCGGCGGTCATCACGGTGCTCGTCGACCCACACTCGCTGTCGTGGAGTGACGCGCTGGACATGTCCAGTCTGACGCCCCACGGGGAGGCCGCCGGTGTGCTCGCCTGCGACGGGCACCGGTGGACGGGCACCGCGCCCTTGGGCACCACCAGCGCATGCGCGGCCGCTTGCATCGGCGCCTCCAGCGACGTCCTGCGCAGGCCGCTGGTTTGCCTCTCCCACGAGACCTCGGAGGGGGCGGACGACACCGACGGGCGCTGCCGAGGCGTGCTCTGCGACCGCGCCTTGGCGCGCGATGACTCCGTGTTGGCCATGTAGTTGGGGAAGACGAGCGGGTGGTCCGCGCCGTGGCTCTGCTGCTGCTTGCACGACGCGTCGTAGGCGTAGTGGCACGGGCTTGTCCGCGCCGTGGCGAAGGAGAAGCCGTCGTAGCGGCCGCTGTACGCGCGCACGCTCGCGTCCGTGAGCGCCGACGGCGTCGGCGAGACTTTCTGGTACAGCTCGACCTTGGAAGGCGTGCGGCAGAGCGGCGTGGCGTAGCAGCTGCTGCGCCGGGACGTCCTCGGCGTGCCGTGCACCTCGACGCCGCCGGTGTCCACCTCCACGATCTTGACGTTCTCCTCCAGTTCCTACATTTCGCATTAATGAAACTTAGTTCCAGGCTTTGATGGTTTGTCGCATTCAATAATCAACAGAGTCGGTCGCGTACCAGTTGCTGCCGGAATCGGGGGTGGTGCGGCGAGCGCCGGGTCGGCGTCATCCGCGGCGTGCGGATGGACTTCTCGTCGTCGAGGAGCCGAAGGCGAGCCGCGCGCGCTCGGTTCTGGGCGGCGACGAGCGCCTGCATGCAGCGGAGGGTGTTGCTCGCCTGCCTCCGCACGAGGTGGCCGCGCACCAGCGCCTGCAGCTTCACGAGCCCCCTCAGCGCGCACAGGGCCTTCCTCGCCTGCGCATCGATCCCAAGAAACAAACAAGTCTCAGAACCGATCGATAACAAGTGTTCGCTTCACGCAGATCAAGAACCGATCGATGCGACTCACCAGGTAGGATCTGAAGACGGACTGGATCTTGATCGCCCCCGCCTCCTCAATGCCGATGACGGTGCGCTTCGACCCCGGCGCGGACTCCGTGAGCCGGATGACCGCGGCGGCCGCCTGCTTGGCCGCCACCGCGGCCTCGGCCGCGGCCGCAGTAGCAATGGCCACCGCAACGGCGTGCTGGTCGGGGTCCACCTGCGGATCCAAGAACGCGAGCTGGCCGTGGCCCGCATCCTTCCCTGACCCGGCCGACGCCACTGGCCTCCGGAAGCTCCACCTCCTCTTCTCCTTCGCTCCAGGCGTCGACGCCGGCGTCACCGTCGGCAACGCCGGGGCCTGCTCCGCCGTCGTCACCAACTGCGTTGTCAGCCCGCCGCCCTTGTCCTTGTCCTTCCCCTTCTTGCCCGGCAGGAAGCTTCTGAGCCACCTACCCGCCTTGCCCATCTGCAGCAAAGCTCACTCGACCACTAGCACTGCACGATGTCGCAGCACCAGCATTGCAGCTGAAGCAACTGCTGATGATCCGCTTGCCTCACGGCGGCGGCCATGTGCCAGCTACTACTGCGTGTGCCGTGTGCGAGCGATCGATCTGCCGTGTAGCTCGGACGTGCAGGGAGTGGGTGGAGTGGAGCAGAGGGAAACGGGAATATATTACGAGCGCCACCATGTGCGAGTGCAACGTTGCTCTCGTCTGGCTCTGCTCACCTGTAATATGGCTCTGCTCACCTGTAATAACTGCTACTCCTACCAGCGCACAGCGCAGCATCCAGGTGCGTACATGGCGCGTTTATTGTTCGCTTTCGCATCCACGTCGCGTGTGTTTAATTTGAGCACGGCGATATCCACGAGCACAAGTCATTTCCGCGCGTAATGGGATGAAATTTTCGGCCGGGGTGTCCTGTTTGCGCTACAGTTATGCTGTTGCTATGTCCAGAAGAATTTGGAATGCGAGACTGATGTCTCAACTCCGGAGGACTCGGCCTGGTCGATGCTTGGATTGCTCAGATGTTCAGACAAACTAGCCTAGCTACGTGAAATCTTTTTGTCAAAATTGCTCAAGTTCTCTTTTTCTCCTTTCCGGAAGAAATGATAGCGCCGAACCAATACATTACTCGATCTGAAAGCAAGTGCTGCAAATATCGTCATCTTCACGACTAAGCTCTTGCCTCGCTTTTATTTCTTGCTAAGTTTTGCCCCTAAAAAATGAGGGTGTAATTTTGAGGCATTGCCTTTTGCGCTTTGGCAATGGAATGGTGAATTAAACTTTTACCAGCTTTTGCTTACGGACTTTGTATATAGGGTACTGTAGCTTTTGTTTTTTCAATTTTAGCCTGTGGATATTTGTTTTTGCAAATCTATCCCCCTCCCTAAGCTCGGCAACCTGTTGCACCACCAGCACAACGCCAGCGTGGGAGCCCAAACAAGTGCGGCAGGACAGCATGGCGCGTAGGAGCCAACGGGCCCCACCGACCTGCCGAGCCCCCCTGGCTCAGCAGTGCGAGCCAGCCCCTGCCGAGCTCCCATTGCTCGGTAGGTGGCCGATCGTGACACGACACGAGTCGATGCGATGGCCCTCGGTAGTTCTTCCTATGGCTTTCAGCAGGGCTTGCCACGGCCCCCCTCGCTTGCGTGCACCCGCGTGGCCTTATCGGTTGCCAACGCCTCCCCGCACGTATAAAATAGCTCGCATCGCTCTCTGCCCTCTCATCTGAAGCTCCACAATTGAGTTTCTTCCCTACCGAGCGAGGGAGAGCCGTGCGACAAGATAGAAGGAGATAGTATAATAAAGTTTAAATTAGTTTTTTGTGGTGGTTTTATTGCGATTTAGGAGATTTCGTAGTTGAAAATAGTGTAGATCCAGTTAAGACCTTTAAGAAGAGGTATATTTCATTGGCATGCGAGCAATGCGCTTAATATGTTATTATCATTTCATTAATGTGATAGTGGTTTGATAGTATGGAATGCGTTTGGTAACCATATGTAGTTGACATATGTATTTAGTTAATGTGGATGATATTTTGTAGTTAGCCATGTTAATAACGCATTAGTGGCGATAATGATGATTCTATATAAATAGTTGAAAAATAGGCACCATTATTTTTATTGTTGTCAGTGCTCACAATTTAGGAAATATGTATATGAGTATGCACATATATGTATTGCTCTGATGTGATTAAAAATATTGTAGAAAATGATGATAATATTGTAGAATTGTTCACTGTTAGTTGTAGTATCTATTTGTATATATGTATGTATATGTGTGTCTATCTGTATGCATGCATATGTGCAAATGGCCGTAGGCATAATCGGTTGCTCAGCTATGTACATGTGCAAGATTATAATGTATTATGTTTAGTTGTATATAGCATCATCGGAAATAAGCGGATTTTGTTTGCATTGGTGCTAGGTATGTGATATCGGTTTGTGTCCTACGGGAAGGGCATCGTGCAAGATGGGTCGTACAGGACGGACCTACAAAATTGTGAATGGATCGTGATCCGGGCTTCGTGACTACAGGAGATGGATCTCCCTGAACTCAAGAGTTGCATACGGAGTGCAATTGATAGGGAGACAACCAGTGTGGTTGGAGCTTTGGGGAGTGTTTCTGGTAACCGAAGAAGGTGGTTGGTAACATTGCTTTGGGACAGTACATAGAGATTGCAAGTAATCCTGGTGCGGTGACATATGGGAGACCGATGGTGTATGTGCAGTTTGTGGAGAAGGCGAAAGCATCAGCGAGGGGTGAGGCCAGTGGGAGTAGTGGCGTGGAAGTGCCATGGTTGGTGGTGGTGGTGTGGAGCGTAATATTGGTGAGGATGGTGGTGGCGAAGTAGAACCTGCTATTGTTGTGCATGGTGGTGGTGTGGCGGAGCATGGTGCCAATCGGAATGATGGAGGGCTAACAAGGTTGGCTCATAACTTTGAGCCAACCAAAGGTCTGAGGAGATGGTGGGCAACACGTATTGGTATTACGAATATGTAGATGGCGATCGATGAAAGCCATTCGACAAAGCGGAGGATCTTGACACACAACTAGATGGAGGCGAGGTGGTGTAGGCACTATTGGGGGTGGTGCATCCAATTGTATTGTGTGCACGGATATTGAGTATGTCTTCTCTAGATTGGATGCTGTTACATTGGCCTCCCTAGTTTTTCCCTCCGAAGATGGGTTGGAATGGTCTTTCGACGAAGATACTCTGGTGGAAAGGCAACCTCCAATACTGGTGGTGTGCAATAAACCATTGCAAGATATACCATGTGCATAAGCCACACATATCGGGTACATAGATCAAACCCGGATACATATATGGTGATGTGTGTGGACGGTTCTTCTCCCAAGAAGGTCTGTGCACAAAGATTCAGAGGTGGTGCAACGGACTTCCGGACAATGGTAGTGAAGGGTCATACTTGTGAGCTTGTGGAGTTGCTGCAAATGCACAAGAATGTGACCTCATCATTCATCGCCATCCTAATCAATCACCTCATAGTTGTAGATGTCACAGTTTTACCGAAGCTATTGATAGCCAATGCCATGAACCTAGTTGGTTTTCCAGGGAGCTACGGTAAGGTGTGGCGGGCAAGTAGGAATGTCATACATGGAATGTACGGCACATACGAGAAGGCCTACAACTTTATGCCAAGAATATTGTATCAGATTGCCAAAGACAATCCTAGGACATATATAAATAAGATGGAAAGGGTGCACCATTCAAAGGGCCCAACTATTTCAACATTGACTGAGTGTTATAGGCACTTCGGTAGGCAATCGAGGGGTTCTAGTACTACCATCTAGTGATCATGATGGGCGGCGTGTTCCTCTCCAGTAGGTATAAAGACACGGTGTTGACAATGGTATCCACCGATGTAAATGATCAGTTACTCCCAGTGACCTTTGCAGTTATAGAGAATAAGAACACTGATAGCTGATTGTGATTTCTAGCCAATGTGAAGCAAGATGTAGTCCATGATGGCCCCTAACATTTTGTCTTATCATGAATCACAACGCCAGGCTATTTGTCGGTGCTGAGCACCACGCAGCAAGGGACACGACCACCATTCTAGTGGAATGATATAAGAACCCATGGTGCATGATGCGTCTGGCAGTGAATTTCCACACCCATTTCTGAAACAAATAGTTGATAAAAAAAAGTTCAAGAAACTTTGTATGTAGAACTAGAGGCACAAGTTCAATGCAATATAGAGGAAGCTTGACGATGAGACCTCGAGGACTATTAGGGAGTCGCATGTAATGGAATCAGCCATAGCTCAGGCTGCTTTGGTAGTAGTTGGTGAATTCATCTAATGTATCAACTTGCATGCCCTCGAGATGGAGAAATGGTCCCTGCTTCACAACATCGATAGTGCGAGGTACAGGATTATGATGACCAACATGTCTAAGGTATACAATGGTATGCTGAAGGGTGTGCGCTTTCTTCCGATCGTTGTAATTATGAATAAGAGTTGGAACCACACCGTTAGTTACTTCGTTAACAAGAAAATCATTACAAAGAAGCAGCTAAATGAAAAGAAGCAACTCTCAAAAGTGATGCAGGTGTACGTGGAACACAAAATGAGGAAGGCTTGTTCGCAAATCGCTCGGACCATGAACAGGGTGAGGAAGAGGTTGGAGATCTATTTAAGGAAGAAGTATATCATGGGCCACACTAGAGATGATCACAAGTATGCATGCATCATCGGCAAAGTGGTGACCTACATGTGCAACAAACCCAAGCTCCTGCACAAGCCTCGCTCGCATGTCTATGTTGTGTGCACTGCATGGTTGCAGTCTTCTGCATAGTACATTTCAGAGTACTATGACATCCATTATTTGTTTGGGACTTGGAGCGTTGAGTTCAAATCCTATAGAGTGGATATGTATTACAGGGACCTTTGATAGGGGAAAGTGAAATGGGTGCTGAACGACGCACTAAAGTAGCCAATGTGGCCAATAGGTGAGACCACGGAAGTACAAGCTATGCAAGATAGCGGGCACTTCATGAGGAACTGTCTAAATAGGCACATTTCATCAGTCGCCCTGTAGACATGGTGATTTATAGCTTCTTGACCTATATACCCGTTCATGCTTTGTTCTCATTTGGATACTATGATCTGGAATGTAGAGTTGTGCCTTGATATGTTCTTAGTAGTTGCTGATGAACCTACATTTATAAGGCATGCAATGTAACTCTAAATATACTAATGCTCTTGAATGCAAATTTTCATGTGTTTTAAATTAAGTTGAGTCGTAATGTCACCACGTTCTTTTCCATAACTTTTAATGTAAAATTTGTATAGGCACTGACACCTTCTTTTCTGTATTACAGGAAATGGCTGCTGATGACAGTCACAAGCATGGTACGTTGATGGATCCATCTTGGTACGGCCAACATCATTGTTAGGTATGGTCGAGTGGTGATAGACCACCCCCTTTGTTCTTAGGGGGTTCTCGGGAGGACTGGCCTCTCGATGATGGCTATGCTTCAGTTCTACAACTAGCTGGGTTGCTACCCATAACAAAGATGATACACATTGGGCACTTGTTCGTATTGGACTCACTGCTTCTATTGGTGCTCATTGACCAGTTGAGGCTGGAGACCCACACGTCTCACTTTTGGTAGGAAGAGATGACCATCACCCTACAGGATGTTGCTTACCTTACTGTCCTATCACTACGGGGTCGCGTCGTGCTTCCACCCCCAGATCAGTCGATTGGAAAGCTCATCTTTTGCACAAGTTTGATCATCCCATTCCAGAAAGGATCCTAGAAGTACCACATTCATGGCTCCGATGGTATAGACACTGCGTAACAGATGTGCCTCTGGACGTTGTGAGGTCCTACCTAGTTGCTTACTTGCTCTCCATATTCAAGTGGGTCTTATTTCCTATGACTCAGGGATATTGGATGTACCCTAATTACATCCACCTTACTGAGTTCATGGTTGATACTAAACCTGGTGAAGTCCCACTAGATAGTTTGGGTTCGGCTGTACTGTGCACGACCTACAAGGGTTTGTATGATAACTTGCAGCCTGCTACTAGCGAGCCGAACCTCACCGTCTGCTACACCTTGTTGCAGTTGTGATCACAGGAGTACTTCCCTATTAGTTAGCGGTACTTTTGGATACAGGTTCACCTGTACTAGTTGGAGGCACAATTCTACTATCATGGCAATGGCGAGGACCCAGTGGATAGACCTACCATGGATACTAGTTGGACTACAATGGTCCAGGGAGAGACATAGCGAGCGTACCTAGAGTTCCATAACGTGTTTGAAACCTTGCATGAGGACAACGTCATGTGGATGGTGTGGAACCACACAGTTCATCTTGGAGACTGCGCCTTTTGGTTTGTTAGTGCAATATGAGTAGGGCCGAGACTACTAGCTTACGACTTGCCACCTCGTCTTCTCCCATATGGTGGAGCCCTACGCCCCCCAACGAGTCATGAGATAGTTCGGGTTTCACCAGCAGTTGCCATCAGCACCGGATTGACCACTACCGAGACCCTTTCACTTGTAAGTGAAATTATTTGTTAGCACATTTTGTATAGTCCGTTGCTTTTACTTGGAAGTCGCATGCAATTCGTTTCCTTTTTGTTTCCATAATTAAATAACCATTGCATACCACGTCCTTTTTTCTAAGCAACGAAGAAGAGACATAAGAGTGATGACTGGACGTAGACACAGCTGTTGTGGACCATGGCCTGGGAGCAGTCAGCGAGGACATAGGTCGAGTAGGAGCGATGATACGTACGGTGGTACGTACCGCACACCCATTGCATACTAATGGGGCCCCTCTGTAGCCCCCGCCGGAGGCCATGCACATCAACAAGTTGGCACTTGGCCCAGACTAACACCATGCGGTATGACATGATGAGACGATAAAAGATTTTAAGTTCGTATTTGCACTATACTGATCATACATACATGACTAACCTATTTCGTCCTTCATTGTAGTAGAATAGGCTTCATCGTATCGTGTCCGAGGGTGGTGCCGCACTACACCATGGATGTTTGAGCACCTTGGAACGGCTCCTGGCGTCCATCCACAGCTTGTACGACAATGCCAAACATGCACTGGGGGCCATCAGCTACTGCCATCCTAGCAACATGTTCATCCTAGGGGTGATGAGGCACACCATTGTCTATCTGCAACTTCGTTCCATGTCCTAGCTTGTCGACGTATCACCCTAGCCTCAATCATTCCTCATTTGCGCAGTGCATTGCTTTGGATTGCCAATTTCATATTTTCCTGCAATCAACACGATACCTTAGTTTTGTTGTTCTTCATATATGTCGTCTTCATGCAGGCCATTCACACCGGCACCACTCTATTTGTCTTTGTCATAGAGGCAGCCGATGTCGAACCCCTCATTTGGGGACGATGGAGCACCGCTGCGTCGAACTCATCATGGAGATAGCCCAAGGCATATGCCACCCCAGGCAGCGACGTCAACTTGCCTGTTCGAGACCTGGTCATGTGCCTAGTTTCAACACTTTGCACTAAGCATGTCAAAATATTGTTCCCTTGACCCTGCATTTGCGCTCTACGTGTCAAACATAACTATGTACTCATTAATGGTTTGTCTTTGTTGTACTACTATGATCTAGAATTTGTTGATGTGTGTCAAGTCGTTCTTACTAGTCTAGAATAAAATAATGCTTTGCAATGCAACTTTCCATGTGTTCCAAATTATGTTGAGTCATTACGTTGCGTTGACACGTTCATTTTGTAGGCTGAAGTCACAACACTATGACTAGCCTTTATCCAGAGTGAAGTGATAGCATACTGTGCTAATACATATGAGCTTTTCTCAGTGAATGGACAACGACATGACCTACCATGTGCCCACAAGATTTGCTCTTGTGGACGTGAGTGTACTTCCATTGGGCAAAATTTACTCACAAACACTACGCATTGACCCTCTATAAAGTTCGGCCATACTCCACGACCAACTCCAACACTCCACCCAAGATGATCTTGGAAGTAGGGGAAGAGATGCAGGAGAAGAGAGCACAAGTAAAGGATATCGATGCACCGCTATTAGAGATGTCGAACTACGCAGAGATACTTTACAAGTGAAAGTGGGTTGCCAAGAAGAAGGGATCCTACCCTGATAATTCTTGCAAAGATGCACCTGTGCCACTAGAGTTTCCACACCACAGTGTGATTGCTGTAATCTAGCATAGATCATTTAGTCCACATATCGAGCCACCCTCGTCCAGGCGCACTACACGTGTGGCGATCTCCGTGTAAGAGAATGTCACATCTTGCCATATCACATTGCATATTTTATTTCATATATCGCTAACCTTCTCCGTGCATGATGTTAGGTGACGGCGCATTGCTACTTCTTTCAAGGGATCGATAGCCTGGAAATGTACGACAGGGCATACAATGAGCAAAAAATACATGCTCAACTACCCAGTGACATCAGAGAACTTCACATGTTCAAAACCGTACATCCCAGATGACAAGGGAAAGACTGAGATGATAGAGAAAAAGGAAAGGCAGCGATGGTCACGATGCCCCTCTTGGGCGACATGTTATTTTAGTGGGACAAGCCTACACATGTTGTGGCCGAGTCTTGAGTGGCCATCGAGAAGGCTAAAGCACGGAGGAGAGACAAGGAAAGGCACGATGAACCCAAATGTATATGACAAATGATTGCAAGCATCACTTCCAAAATGCGCACATGTATTTTAGCTACTGATTGGGGTTGATGGTTCGTACATGTTGCTATTTGTATCATATGAATAGTGAGACAAACATACGTACCTAACCAAACCCTACGTGCTATCTGATTCACACCTTGAGAATGATCCATTACTACAATATTTTCAATAATATATCAGTACAAAAATGGCTAAACAAGGCAACAGCTCGCCGTCCTATAGAAACTCTTAGGCTTGGCGTCCTGCTAGGCTGGGGCGCTGCGGTGCTCATCCGGTTCCCACGTTGGCACCGTCTTTGCCGAGTACTATGTACACAGGAGATACATATCGCTTACTGCGCCTGCCGAGCTTAGGGAGAGGGCAAGATTTGCAAAAACAGATATTTGGGAAGCCAAAATTGAAAAAAGAAATGTGCCGTACATGCAAACAGTTCGTGTTATGGTTACCTACATTTCAATCTTAATCCATAAAGTGTGTGTGTGTGTATCTATCTGTGTGTGTGTGTGTCAACAATTCTCCAGCTAAGATTGACTGAATTTCATGCTTCCCCTTTTTTAGAATAAGAACTGCACATTTTCTAGTTTGCTGAACATCATGACATGGATGATCTGATGATGGATAAGTTTGATTGTGGTTAATTTATTGGATGATTTGGGTGCTAGTCAGAGCTACACGTGGTGACTAATTAATCTCCACAGCAACAGCTTACTAATGCAGCACTCCGGTTTCTTATTCCAACTGTACATTTTTATTAGAAGCAGAGCAACTGGCGGTCACACATGGCACAACTCAGCGGAGTCAAATCTGTCTTTCTAACCACCCTAAGCAAAGCTTTCTAGTACAAGATCCGATGTCAGTTATGACGAGCCTTTTAGCTACTCCTTGCTTTCACTACTAGCTTGATAAAACTGCTAATGGTGCATGCTTTGTTCTACAGTTGTTGTGACAAGGACCCTGGACTTCTAGGCTTCCTTGTTTTGGTGGTTTGCCCTTTTAGCTTCTACGAAAATCAAAATAAATAAGATAGTATTTTAAAGCAGATTCTTCAAACAGTTTCTTAAGCGAAAAATCCGGCGTTCCAGAGCGATCGCTACAGTGCGCCGCTACGGTCCCGTGATTTGCTACGGTGTACGGCCTCAGGTGTAGGGCTCTGGACAGGATGGTTTAATGTGCTAGCCTGGACTGGCATTTTGTGCATGGCAGCTGGGGGATAGTAACCTGTAGAAGAGGGGCCAGGACCGGCGGCAGCATCCTAATTGAATTTAGGCATTTAATTTGGGCCTTTGATTCAGTTCAAAACAGGGATTTGAACGTTGCTACAGGGAAAATGCAGGAAGAGGGATCATGAGATCTCGCACTGAACTGGGCAAATATGGGGGTTTGATTTTGAACAGGTATCCAAACTTGAAATTCTGCGTTCCGCCCTTCCGGTTGAATGTTCCTCCCGGTATGGTTTGAAACTGGCTAATTTTGTTGCGTGAGTAGAGCATGGAATGGATGCTCAGCAGCTAGCAGGAAAAACTAAGGGCCCGTTCGCAGCTCAGGAATTTCAAAGGATTTTACAGAAAATAGTTTAGCTTTTGCAGGAATCGAAAAAAAAAATCCCAAAGCTGATTCTGGCCCATCGCAAATGGTAAAAATGGGAGGCAATCTTAACCGTTAGGCTATAACCATAAACTTGTATCAATGTTTAAGGGGGTGATCGGAATAGCGATGGTTTTTGGTTTTGGTGAAAAATCATGTTGGTGAAAAACAACTGTAAAGTGAGTTAGTGGATAGTGTAGTAAATAGTGAAAAAAAAGCTAAAACTAGAAGCTGAAACCAAAAAAAACCGGAACGATCAGGACCTAAGTAGAATCTCCGTAAGGCAGTAGTCATTGGGATCCGTACCTGACTTCGCAATCATAAAATGTTATATTAGCATCAAACTGGCTGCCAACACTGTAGACCAAAAGATGTAGGCAAAATAAAGAAGGCAGGATGGGTTGGGGAGACCGTGCTGTCTGGATCTCGTGCATTACATAGCATCGCCAATTTATTAATTAGTCTGTCCACTAGGCTAGGAATTTTGCAGAACTAAGTATCTGGTGATGTGCCTCTGGAATGAGCTGGTTAGCCATTACAGGTTTAATAAATCCCTGCAAATGTTCTCCTTTGGACCACAGACCATTGGTTTGAATTCTTGCACTGCATGACTCAGATAAAAGTTTTTCTTAATTTCTTCCTCTCCTGACAAGAAAATGCTACGAGGCTTGAGAAAAATTATAGAAAGAAAGACAGCTATCAAATCTATTTTGTTGTGATATGAGTACCCTTTTTAACCGGTTGTACACTACACCAATAATCCACCCAAAAAAGTTTAGTATTTTTGGCTATGCCAATTTAGCCTATATTTAATTTTTATCAAGGATAAATTTTAATTGAGGGCAAAATCATCTTTTTTTCAATGGCAAACGTACCTAAACTGATGGCAATGACATATAATAGAATTTTGGTGCTATTCAATGGCATATAATAGAGAGTATTTTTCAATAATATTTTATAGAAGTGGACGTTATTCAGTAGTATACAATGAACTCTCTCTTTTTTTCTGGCCTTGATGTTTGTTTACTTTACAGAAGAGAGATCACATGGAGGATGCCTTGCAGCGTTGGTCATCCCAAGAACTTTGTAAGCAACGAGCAGCAGAGAAGAGGAAAAAGGTTGGTGCATTATTCTCTGTCAGGACACTTACCTGCAAACGAAGTCTCGCTAAATCTTAGGTGGTGCACTCTGCTGTACTGTTGTTGAAGCAACTAGCATTTTTTTTCCCCTTCTGTCCTGGGGGAAACGCCGGTGAAATCTGGAACCTGATAGCACACATCGATGGGAGTTGCAAACCTGTCACTGAAGATCAAAGATCGTTGGGACTTTGGAAGGCCAATGGAACTCGAAACGTGCAGCAATACCATGGAATCTACACACTGTTGTTGGAGCCTGGAGCTAGAGGCGAAAGTGACGAGGAGTTTCGCAGAGGCAGAAGGCTTGGGTCGGGCCCATGCGCTTAGGCCGTCCTGGGCTATAGCTACAGGGAACAAAAGAAACTGCAAGGAAGAAGCAAAAACAGTACTGGAATTGAGGTTTTTCCCGGCCCACTCTGTCGCTCCGGCCTGTCATGGGAGCGGAGGACGGGCCGAGCTCCATTCTATTGTATGCCCTACGCTGAAAATGGAATAGTAGCTTTTTTTTCCGATTACAAGCAAGATGCAACGTACAGCTGGGCCTGTGAAAAACTACGTCAGTACACACATGCTCGGAAAGCTAAGGCCGCTCGATTAGACTAAAATTTAGTGGTTTATAACTAAAATTACACTATAGCTGTTTAAAATTACACGGTAATTAATAGTAGCTTATTTGGTGTAATTAATTTTTAAAAATTAAAAATAGAAAAACAGGTTAATCCATCACAGGTAATGCAAACGAATACAAGAAAAAAGAACTAGCAAAAAATAAAAAAAATCAAAAAAATAGAAAAACAAAATTTATAAATAGAAAAAATTAAAGTATAAATCAAAATCTTAAGTCGAAATAAGTGGGACGTTAATTCGTAGCATGACGGGGTGAAACGCCATGGGCCGGGCTAGCTGGGATGGTGGCGTTGCGACGTACCTCCTTTCGTACGTCCGGTTCACGGACAGCTAGAACCTCCGGCCGTGTCCAGTAGTCTACCATTTAGAGAGAGAGAGAGCTGACTGCTGTCCTCTCTCTCTCTCTCTCGAGAGAGAGAGAGAGAGAGAGAGAGAGACCAGGCAGCCTTCAAGGTAGGGCGACCAGGGCTGAAGGAGGCTTTGTCATCTTACCGTTGGCCGGTAAGGGTGGAGAGTACGACCCCAGTGGCCCAATCACACCCTGTACGCAGCCTTGTCCCAGCCAAAATTTTCGTTCGAAGTGACGAGCAAACGATTGACTGGTCATCAGCTGCTAATTGATTAGCCTATCATTGCCTACGACTCTTCTTTTAAAATATGATTTATAATTTTTTAATTTAATAAATAGTACTTGCCGAACAAATTGAAATCAAAATTCGGACCTGTCATACTAGTTTTATTAGCGTAATCGCTGCTCCCTCCGTTCCTTTCTTCAAAGCCAGCCTAGGTTTCTCCGTACTGCTGCGCGCGTAAGCACAGTATAAGGCATGTATGTACGTACGTAGCTCACATTCTGTCTCTTTTTCACGTTTACACTCGTCTGTGGATCACATCTTGTCTCATATGTTCATGCATGCGACACTTGCGCACGAACGATTCCCTCTTATCACTTTTAAGGTATTAGTGTGATCTTTTTTTTTTTTCTTGTCTAGCTTTAATTCTCTTGAGCGGATCCGGGCCTCGGGCTAGGTGGGCTACTGCCAGAGGCCAGAAAAAATAGCAAAGGAACTATTTCTATAGCGGCCCACGAAAAATTAAATTATAATGGCCCGACCAGGCGCACGACCACCCAAGGCCGCGCGCCCCATCCCCTCGCGACCTCGCTCTCCCGCGCGCCTCTCCTCCCCGCCCCCTCCTCCTCCGCGGTCGCCCCCGCCGCCTCCTCACGGCCTCCCCGCCACCCCCTCCCCCCATCGCCACCCCCTCCTCCCCTCGCTCTCCCTCGCCACCCCCTCCTCCCTCGCTCTCCCCGCCACCCCTCCCCTCCTGGCCTCCCCGCGCCCCCTCCTCCCCCTCCCGGCCTCCTCCGCGGTCCGCCTCGCTGCGCAGTGCCGCCGCCCCTCGCCGCGCGGTGGCGCGCGGCTCGGCTCAGCGCTCGCCCTCACCTCGCGGTCGCGCCCACTCGGCTCCTCCTCCGCCCTCCGAGCTCAGCCTCCTCGCGGTCGCGCTCGTGGTTGGCGTCGTGGTCGGAGGAGGAGTGGAGGAGGAGGGCGGGCAGCGGATGGCGAGTCAGAGCCGACTCTGACTCCCTCTAGTGCGGCTCTAGCCTATAGTGCCATTGCTACGCCTCCCTCCAACGCCGCCTCCCTCCAACACTTGTCTCCCACTTGTCGTCAGCGCCGCCTCCTCCAGATTTCGATTTGGGGATTCAATGTATAGGTTCGGATTCTAGAGTTTCCAATTTGCTTAACATGTTAATCTTGCCTCGCTCTTGCGAATTCTAAAATAGAATTTCGATTTGGGGATTCTATATTTAGGTGCTGATTCTAGGGTTTACAATTTCCTTCATAATCATGCTTCTGCTCTTCAGAATTCTGAAATAGGAATTCAATTTGGGGATTCATTGTTTAGATTCGGATTCTAGGGTTCCCAATGTCCTTATTAATCTTGCTTCCGCTATCCAAAATCAACAACTTTGATCATTGGTATTTTTAGCAAAATATACTATTAAGCTATGAGATGAATAATATTTTTAAATCATTTCTCTGACAATGCTACAATGTTTTGTTCATGATTCATCAGTTCATGTGGACAATCTGGACACTTATATAAATATGTGGACTCAAAATTAGAAAAGCACACATGACCCAAAACAACTTACAATTAGGAAAGGACTAAGTATGATTCCTTTGTGTGTGTATGCAGATTGGGAACCTAAGCGTGAGTGGTGGATGAAGAGAATCAAGGTCGTGGGGTGTGGGCTTCCCCAAAGAAGAAAGGCTTGGTGGCTATGTCGAGAAGGACACCGAGGGCAAACCAATATCTACTCCATCAAGGTAATTCTTTGATTACTAAAACCCCTTGCAGATTTAGTTTTAGAAACATTCGATGGCAATGTAGTTTCTAATATGATTAGCGATAGTTTTGCTTGCAAATGTTGGACAATTAGCATGAGCATCTAGAGCGTTTTGATCAAATGGTGAGTGACTATTGTTCCTTGGGAAGCCACGATCGAGTTCACATGTTTGCTTTTCATCATTCACACACACACATAGGTGTAACTCTTATCCACAATCTTTTCTTCATCCAAAGCCCGGCAAGAACATGCACTTGCCATGGATACGATAGAGCAAATCTTTGTTATACCGTAGTGTGAATATAAATTAGCGTTATTTCTAGGATATTAGTCTATTAGAGTTTAGCCCGAGGCGCAGCGAAATCCTGGATCCGCCACTGATTCTCTTGGCTTTATAACCATCTTAGGGCGCGATCAACTTGGCTATGGCGATGGGCTGCCAGTGTTAAAAACACTGTTGAGGACTGTAGCGTTTTTGTTTGTATTTGATTTTTTTGTGTTTTTTGGTTTTATTGAGTTTTGTTTTTTTCCCCGTATTCCTTTGCATTGTCCGCTCTAGATTAGCGTGCTGTTTTTATTTTTGTATTTTTTAAAATTTAATTATACTCAATAAACCAACTCAGCTACAGTGTTTTTTCAGCCAACTACAGTGTTTTTTCAGCAAAAGCCAAAAGCCATCGCTATTCCGATCACCACCTTAATCCTTCCTCGTGCCCACTCAAAATATGTCAAGGAGACCGAGTACCCAGTAATATACTTCGCATGATATGATCCAGTCATCAGTAGTGACCATTTGGCTTTAGTTATTCTCATTTCTCGAGACTAGCCAAGCGACCCATACTCCTGTACAGGAGGAATTAGTTGGACTCGAGAAACCTAGCTGTAGGTCGGTCCATTTTAACCGCGAGCGAGCACAATTCGCATGGTTGCATGCAGCTTTACAGCGCGAGCTAACGAGCGCGTCGCGTGTGCGTCTGTTTTCGCGTCGAAAAGTTACTATCCTTTATAAATAAAGATATTATCTTTATTGTATATTAACAGTAACTCTATAAATAATATATTTTATAATATATATATATATATAATTTCATATATATATATATATATATACTGTATACATGCAAAAGATGAAAGAACAAGGAATCGTCCGATGGATCGATGGACAAGCAGGAGAAGCCGGCTGAGCAGTAAGCCGTCAAGAAAAGTATGCATGGTGCATCCATGGCCCATCGATCTGACCATCTCTAACGTCCACAGGTCGATCATGAGGTCCGTCGGTTAACCTGTGCCACAGGACATGGCTACGCATGCAGGAAACGAAACGCAACGCCAAACGAACGCATGTACACGCATGCGAGACGAGACGAGAGACGACAGGGAGGCCCAGGAGCCGTCTCCTTCGCCCTCCCCGCTTTATCGGGATCCCCTCCTCCTCCTCCTGCTGCATGCGCCTCCTGCGTTCATTCCTGAAATTCCACGTACGTACGTACAGCGGTCACGCTTTACTGTGAATCTCCTTTGCAGCTGCAGGCAGGCTGCAGAACTGTCTAGGAGTCGTCAGCTTTCCTTTCCCTGGACGTCGTGCCGGCGACGTCCACGCCACGGTGGCCGCATCTGCCGGCCGGCCCTCCTTCCTATCACCTTACCTAACTGCGCCGTTAATTCTTCTCCGTCTCCCATGGTGATGCCCTCCTTCTACCACATATGTACGTATCTACACCCAACAGAACCGAATCGCAAGAAAATTGGCCGCGTGCGTACGTACGAGGCTTCCATCGTCTACCACTGGCACTCTATGCAGATCGGAAATCTGGTTCTGCACATTGATGCTTCAGCTGACAGCTGATCGATGAGCAACCATGCACGCACGCGCGCGGTCCTCGATCGAATCCGGCCGTGTTCATCTAATCATGTCACGTACGTTACGACCGGTAGGTGGGCACGGCTTTTTCTAACATCGTATCATCTGAATATACACCCAAAAAGAGAGAAAGCAACACCTCGAGGAAATTCAGCACTGCAGGCGTACGATCCTTGTGATGAGCAGAACATCTAAGCAGCTGCAAGCGATTAACTAGCCGCCATCGATCCACACTGGAATCTCCAACCACCAAAAGAGAAGCGAGACACACTACATATATCAGTTCCTAAGATCGATCGACAGCAGCTGGATGGATTGGTTAATTGATCATATATGCCATCGAGCTAGCTAGCTAGCAAATCTGTCAGCTGTCCTCGAACTGATTTTGGTATTTTTGGTAGGCGGCGGAGGCGCTTTCCGGTGCAAGCTACTGTAGTGCACAGGATCGTACGGAGGAGGAGGAAGCCGCTGCATGCGCGCGCGAGTGAGATGGGGATAGCCGGAGTATTCTCCAGTCAATAGTCCGGCTCTAAGTGACTATGATTTCTGAATTTTAGAAATCAAAAATAGTTTGAAATATGTTACTTTTTTATTTTTCTTTTGTATTATCTATGAAGATATAACGATATTTTTTCTATTTTATTAAATATATCAAAAAAGTTAACAACTGCTACAGTGTTATTTTAGCTAAAAACCATATCACTTTAAAAAAAGACTATATATCAGGCAGGCATGCCGGGTGGTCCCACCTAGCTAGTTGTAGAGGCGCCCAGCTAGGGCATCTCCAACAATCCAGGTTGCAATGAAAAACAGAGCTAGTGCACTTATTAGCCTAATAGGTTAAACTCTTCTCACAAAGAATGCAACAACTGAGGAATCATGAAGTAGCTCACAACATCTAAACCCAATGAATTTTGACAGTTTATTGCAAATACTGGTGGCAGTCGGTATGGGGGCAGAATAATATACTTCAACAGAAAGCTTCCAGTAATTCTGCAATGACCACATTCTAGAACCAGACCAAGTTCATGTCTTTCCTAAATGAAGGTCCAGATGAGAGATGGACCTCATGTCGTCCAATTCTTTTACCTTAAGGCCCCGCGTAGTCTTCGACCGCTACTTCCCTACCCTCCAACGTGGGCACGCTGGCGAAGTTGAGTGCCTGGCGAAATCGAGGTCGAGCAGCCCGCGGAGGCAACTGAAACAAAACCGATTTCCTTAAAATCAAAATTTGAGTTGAATTTTCGTTTTTCTTTTGCTTTCTTGCTTCCTTAGGCTATTCCCCACAAATCTCCAACCTAAGCAGCAATTAACACCTGTCTTAGCGATGTGGAGGGAGAGCCTTCGCGCGGCTACTGTTCACCACCCGAAATTATCCCGTCGCTGCCAACCGTTTTGTCGCCTCCTCTCTCTCGCGTCCTCTAGCGCCAGCAGCCCTTCCAGCTCCTCCCTCCACCTGCCAGCAGCCGTACCGCCGCCATTAAGGCTCCTGTAGCGGTGTCGATCGACGCCGGTTGGTTCTCCGCCCCGAGCCATGCTGGCCGCCGCCCCGACTTTCTTCGCCACCAAGCCCTCCCGCAGCTTCGAGCCTCTGCCAGCTCGCCCCTCCTGCGAGCAGCCGCGTGTGTCGCCGAGCCAGCTGCCCCTTCCTTCCCCTGCGTGAGCTACCGCGCATGGCCACTAGAGCGCCACCTCTCCCCTCTCCAGTGCAAACCGCTGTCGCCGCCTATTTAAGCAACTTCAAGCCATCCTTTACGCACCCTCCCTCGCCCTGAAGCTCACCGGAGACCGTAGAGCCTCCCCCGTCCCTCCCAGTGCGGGTAATTGCCAAAATCCCCAAATCGGAGCCCTAGCACAATGTCAATTACCCGAACCTCCATTTCCCAATTCCTTCCACCCATAGCACCACCATGACCCTAGAAGCAGCTCCCAACCATTGCTTTAAGCTCTCGACCCCTCTTCTTCCCCGGCACCGAGAGCCCCCTTCTCTACCGCCTACCTCCTCCGTGGCCAGCCCAACCCGAGCTTCACGAGCTTAAACCGATACTTCCCTACGCCTCCCCGAACCCCAATGATGCTTAGGGACCAGCCCAATTGCCCTAAAAGGCCACCCTCCCTATAGCACTTCAGATTAACGCGGGAAGGAGGAGCTCGCCGCTGGCGAACACAACCTCCACCGGCCCTCCAACTGCCCAAAATGGGGTCCCCTTAGCCCCTTGAACCCACCCGGACCCTCAAAAATTGCTGCCGATTGCCCTGCTACCGCTGCCACGCTCCCCTGTTTCCCTGTTCGCGCGCGACCGAAGGAGGAAGAAGAGCGATGCGTATGCTGTCTGTTCCTCCGTCGGAGCCGCTGGTCCCAGTTAAACGGACCGGCCTCCGCGCCAAACCCGAGCATCTGCGGCCGTTCACAAGAGATCGGGCGGCAGCCTTCGCGCAGCGTGAAACCGGCCGAAAGCCCACCAGCGTGACTCGATCCAACGCTTAACGAGCCGATGAGCGATGCGCAGGCCGGCCCGATGAGCAGTAAACCCTAAAGCTTGTTTATACTCGTTTGAACGGTTCGATCCACGAGTCCATTTAGAGGCCCATATCCCCATACCAAGCCTCTACAAACGAAACCTTGTATTTGTAGTTTCATTTGAATTTATTTTGCGTTTTTGGTCAATTTCAGTTCGTTTGAAAGCGGACTTTATTTATTATTTATTTTCTTGTTTGCGCTAGCCTCAGCGCCAGCGACCGTCGGCGCAGGAGGAGAGGCGTTGGTTTCGATTCGGACTCGGTGATGCGAGTTAATAGAAATATCGGATCCGCAAGGCAAGTCACGTATATTTTTGAACATGTTGATCCTCGCTTTCGAATTATTTATTGGTATATATGTTCATTATGTTACTTTTGCTCTATTATTTCATGTGCTTTAAAATACTTTAGAATGACTTGTTGATAGCTCGTCCTACCACCGAAAAGCCCGATTTAATTTGTTAGCCATTCACCTTGACAAAACCTAGCTACATAAAATAATAGATTATTACTATATCAGTGTAGTATAACAATCATACTATATGCCGTTAAGTGTTGGGTTAAAAGTTTTGGAAAGTTAGAGTTAGGGTAAGTGAGGATCGCAGTTTCGGATCCGAAGATCTTACCCGATGGTGGAGGCTGGTATTGGACTGGTGGCAGTACAGATGTACTGGAATTGGGTTTGTGCACGATTTTTGCCTCGGAGAAAAATATGAGGACTAGACCCTTGTGCCATGTGAACGACATAGCAACCGCCCAACCACAAGTGTTGACCTGGTCAAACCTGGCTTAGTAACTACTCAACTTCAATTGAAACTCTGCATTTGAAAAGGGGGAGTCGGAGGGTGAGATTGTATGGGAGGTGGTTAACCATACAACTGTAGGTCTGCGACGGGTCGGATGGGATCCGTGGGGTCGTCCGAGCTCGCCGAGATTTAACACCTACATGGCAGAGTCTATATAAAGAATTGAGTAGTGAACACCCTTGTTTCCGAACTGCATCGCGGGAGTTTGAAATCTTGTGGGTAAGCGGGGCAGCTTTGCAAGCGATTATAAATGATACTCGAGTTCGCCGTGCTTAGGTTAATGAAGCTGTGTCGAGTGGGTGAATCCAAAATCAAGGCATAAGTAGTTTTTGATGAGAGTTCAGTATTAATGACTAGGAATAACCAAGTTTGAAAATCCCCATTAAATTTAAAAGAAGTCTTTTTAAAGAGTTTTGATCGTCCCTAAACCAAAGATTGCATCCACCTAAAATAATGGCTAGTTTATCTGTCAATTGATAATTCATGCATATAGTTATGATAAAGCTCGCGTGACTTGTTGAGTATGGTTGATGTACTCATACTTGCTATAAACAACAGAAGCAGCATATCTTGATGAAGCTGGAGAAGACGATGAAGTGATATTTTACGAAGTCGATGAAGCGTGGAATTAGGGTCGCTCTCCGCTCGGCGTGCTGTGGCTTCTTTGTGTAATGTATATAAAGGCGTAGGCCAAGTTGCTGCGATACACGGCTTCTAGCCATTATATTGCAATAAAGCACTGCTTTTGCTCTTAAGCTTGTGCGGCAACGTTATTCGCTCATTGGATAAACTCGCAGTTGAACAGTCCTGGGCAACTGCGACGTTTTCTTAATACTCCCGGAAATGGGGGTGTTACAGAGTGGTATCAGAGCCCGCTTGCTTGACCGTAGGATGACCCTAAGTGTATTAAGGTCGATTGCGATAACTATTTTACTATTAAAAATGAGTTATAAAATATCTATACTATTCCTGTGTAATCCTTTCTTGTCTACCTTGTCTATTAGTCTTAATTTAAAAAGTTAAGTTTTATTTTCTTAATACCGGTTATATTGTTCTTGTCTAATTCAAATTTTCGTTCGGCGGATGCGGTCTGGGTGTATTCGATCGAAGTCTTGCTTGGATGAAATTTGCTCTTCTATGGCGTATGCAGAAGTACCTCTATGCGACAGACCAGCAGCGTCCGGTTTTCTTTGTGAGGGCATTGATGGTGCATGGTAAACTGTATGATTGGAAGGCCTGGGTGCGTTTAGAGTCTTTACCTCTCGGGCGGATGTCAAGCGAAAGTTCTGACTTACCGTCACAAGGAATCAGATGCCATCCAGGATGCAGCAAAGAGGGCAGTGAAGTATCTCCGTCGATACTATGAGGAGGAGTTTGACGAGTCCCCGTTTCACCTCATTCCTCAGGACAATGAAGACGGGACTGGTACTCTACTACCAAATCCGGACCTAGAAGATGATCCCAGGATGAGGGAGGTTGCGGCAGTTGTAGCTTGTCAGGAGAACATGTATGCACGGATGACTGAGGAGAATCGGAAGATGCACCTCCAGCTCTACTCAGCTCGACAGGAGGTTTGGCTTTTGAAGAAGACCGTTCGGCACTATCAGCAGAAGGCCAGGGATGAAGCCTCCAGATGTGATGAGACGTCAGGTGGCCCAGCAAAGACATTCAAGAAGTCTGCAGGGATGACAGCACCCCAAGGCCGTCTATTCGTCGGAGGACCCTCGTCTCGCGCCCCGGAGCAGCCTAAAGTTGTTATTGCTGAACCAAAAGGTAAGGAGCCAGTGGAGGATGAAGAAGAAGAAGATCCAGAGGAAGAGGAGTGGTGTTCCTCAGGTGGATCCTCTCCAGTAGATCAGAGGGACTAGGGTGTACCAGATGCGCTAGAGTAGTTGGACCTTTTGTAGTAGCAAAGTTTGGTTTGGTAGAGCGAGTTGTGGTATGGACTTTGTAGAATAGTATGTACCCAACTTGTATGTGATATGAATAAAGACTACTTTGCCTATTTGATAATTTGTTTACTATTAGTATCTCTAAGTTCGCTCTTTCAACTTTCTATCCTTCTAATTCAATCTGGAGTTCTTGGCTGTTTCGCCCAAATCTTATCTCAGCTCTAATCTCTTACTTATCTATCTGACCTTCTTAAAAATTCACTGCAGAGCCGAATCCTCAATTCCATTGAGGAGCTTAAGATGGCAGACACAGGAGAAGGATCTCACCAGACAGGTGATCCTCGTCAGGAAAATACACCGCAACCTAATCTGGCTGATATCTTGGCAAAGATGGAAGAAAATAGACATCAGGCTGAATTGAATCAAGCTCGTATGATGGAGCAACATGCGAAGTTGTTGGAATTAATTGCAATGAGAAGTGAAGGAAGTGGCGACCTACATCACTGTTCGATTCTGACACGGTCAATCTAAGTGGCGGACTTTGAAGACCCGACCACCTGTATTTTCTTCTTCACCCGACCCGATGGTGGCGGAAGATTGGTTCAGGGATGTCGAGAGAAAGTTAAATACGGTCCAGTGTAATGATAGGGAAAAGATACTTTATGCCTCGCATCAGTTACAAGGCCCAGCAGCAGCCTGGTGGATGAATTACCAAACTATGCTTGAGAATCGGGAGATAACTTGGAAGGAGTTTGAGGAATCTTTTCGTCAAACACATGTACCCACTGGTGTAATGGAAGCTAAGCGTCGAGAATTTCTCGCACTACAGCAAGGGCACCGTTCGATCACAGAATACCTTCATCAGTTTAACACATTAGCCCGTTATGCCCCTGATGATGTAAAGACTGAAGAGAAGAAAATGGAGCGATTTAAAGAAGGATTACAGATAGCCCTGAAACATCATATCTCAGCTATGGATTTTAAAGATTTACCTTCAATGGTAAATAAGCTAATTATGTCAGAAGAGACACAAAGACAGTTGGAAGAAGCACAGAAAAGAAAAATAGTACATACATCGCCATCACAGGAGACACCACGGAAGCGGATGTTCGTATCTCCGCAATCCAAGGGACAGCGAGGGAAGAAATTTATTTTTAAGCCAAAACCACAATACAAGAGTGGTCAGGGTTCTACGACATCTCAGCAGAATGTGAAAATCTCTACTTTGAAGTGTTTTAAATGTGGAGGTAACCACCTGCAAAGACAATGTCCCCTGTTGAATGTAGTCTGCTATCATTGTGGTCAAGCCGGCCACTACAAGAATCAGTGTCCGCGAGGAGGATTACCGTCAGATGCAGCCAAAGCTCAAGTTCAAGCATCACCTGCACCTCGCCAATTTATAGCAGTACCGAAGCAAGAGGAGGGACAGAATCGTCAGTTCATAGTTAAGCCAGCAGGTACACAAACTACAACTTCAGCGTCGATTCTGAGATAAAGGAAAGGAATTGCGAAGCGGTGCAAGGGAGGATCAATCATATTTCCGCAGAAGGAGCAGCAGGAGCCAACAATGTCATCGTTGGTATGTACCTTGTTAATTCAAAACCTTCTATGGTTTTATTTGATCCCGGAGCCACGCATTCGTTCCTTTCTTTGGCCTTTGCTTTGAAAAATCAATTGCCATCCTCACCCTTGCAAAAGTCCTATTCTTTCCAAACTGCTAGAAATCAAGTGGAATCTCGCTTCGCATGCAAGGATTTAGATCTAGACATCCAAGGAATTAAATTTAAAGCTGATCTGTTAGTATTGGAAATGAAAGGATTGGATGTTATTTTGGGAATGAATTGGTTGACCAGATATAAGGCCAATGTGGATTGTGAGAACAAGTTAGTGACATTAGTAAATTTAGAAGGACAGAAGGTGGTTGTAAAGACAGATTCGGTGTTGGTGGAAGAACTGAAAGCAAGTGTTCGTAACATAATGATGGAAGAAGGAGTCACTCAAGTGCCGATAATTCAGGAATATCCAGATGTCTTTCCGAAAGAGTTGCCCGGAGGACCGCCTGATAGACCTATTGAGCTTGTCATTGAATTAGTGCCAGGAACTAAACCAGTCACTAAGCGTCAGTATCGGATATCTGCTCAAGAGTTAAAAGAACTTAAGAAACAGATGGATGAGTTATTAGAAAAAGAGTTTATACAGCCCAGTGTGTCACTTTGGTCAGCCCCAGTGCTATTTGCTAAGAAGAAAGATGGAAGTCAGAGGATGTGTATTGATTATCGAGGACTGAATGCTGTAACCATTAAGAATAAATATCCATTGCCAAGGATAGATGATTTATTTGACCAACTCAAAGGAGCCAAGGTATTCTCGAAAATCGATTTGCGATCAGGTTATCACCAGCTTAAGATTCGAGAGCGGGACATGAAAAGACAGCATTCACTACGATATGGATTATTTGAGTTTCTGATGGTACCCTTTGAGTGCGACAAATGCCCTGCATATTTTATGAACTTGCGAATATGGTGTATATGGAACAGCTGGATCACTTTATGATAGTATTTATTGATGATATATTGATATATTCCAAGACAGAGGAAGAACACTGTCAGCATCTTCATATTGCTTTAAGTAAATTAAGAGAGCATCAGCTATATGCAAAGTTTTCTAAATGTGAATTTTGGATGAAGGAAGTTGCATTTCTTGGTCATATTATCACAAGAGAAGGAGTAAAGGTAGATCCAGAAAAAGTTAAAGCAGTAATGGAATGGAAGGCACCAACAACAGTATCGGAAATTCGAAGCTTTTTAGGATTGGCAGGTTATTATCGCAGATTTATAGAAGGATTTTCAAAGATATCCAAACCGCTCATTCAATTATTGAAGAAAGACATACCATTCCAGTGGACCGATAAATGTGAAGAGAACTTTCAGGAATTAAAGACCAGATTAACTACAGCGCCAGTTCTGATATTGCCTAATCCTGAGAAAGATTTTCAGATTTATTGCGATGCCTCAAAACAAGGGTTAGGTTGTGTACTGATGCAGGAAGGTAAAGTGGTAGCATATACCTCAAGACAGTTGCGACCACATGAAAACAACTATCTGACGCATGATTTGGAGTTAGCAGCAGTAGTGCATGCGTTAAAGATCTGGAGACATTATTTATTGGGAAACCGTTGTGAAGTATTTTCCGACCATAAAAGTTTGAAATATATATTCACTCAACCAGATCTGAATCTGCGACAGCGAAGATGGCTAGAATTAATCAAAGATTATGATCTCGATTTGCTATATCACCCTGGTAAAGCAAACGTAGTCGCAGATGCATTAAGCAGAAAGAAGTATCATAATGTAGCCTTGATTATGGAATGCTCTATATCATTGCATGAGGAAATGCAACGATTAAACTTGAATATCGTTGAGCAAGGCTTCATAGCAGCATTGGAACTTCAGCCAACATTAACGATCGGATCAAGGCGTACGGGATAAAGATGAAGAGGTACAACAGCTCATTAAGAGAAGTCAGGAAGGGAATTCAATTGAGTTCACTATAGATGAGCAAGGAATTTTGAGGTTCAGATATCGCTATTGTGTACCTGACAATAAAGAGTTAAAAGATTTGATACTGCGAGAAGCTCACTCGTCTCAGCTCTCTATTCACCCAGGAGGCACCAAGATGTATCAGGACTTAAGGAGAAGATACTGGTGGAGTAAGATGAAAAGAGAAATAGCAGAATATATTGGCCGTTGTGGCACCTGTCAGAAAATAAAGATCGATCATCGAAAACTCTCAGGATTATTAAAACCTCTGCCAATCCCAGAATGGAAATGGGACGATATCGGTATGGACTTTATTTCAGGATTTCCTAAAAGTCGAGAAGGTTACGATGCTATTTGGGTAATCGTAGACCGGCTTACAAAGGTAGCACATTTCATACCGATTAAACAGACTTATGGTAAGAATAAATTGGCAGAGTTATATTTAACAAAAATAGTAGTATTGCATGGAGTACCGAAAAGGATAGTATCGGCGGAGGAGCCTGGTTCACGTGCAGATGCGGAAGAAATTGCACGAAGCTATGGGGGCTGATTTAGCCTTGACCTGGCGTATCATCCACGAACCGATGGACGGGCGAGCGAGTCAACGAATCTTTGGAGGATATGCTAAGAGCATGTGCATTAGTATATGGAGCAGCCTGGGATACGTGCTTACCATTTGCAGAATTCTCATATAATAACAGTTATCAGTCTAGTATCAAGATGGCACCGTTTGAAGCACTGTATGGAAGAGAGTGCAGGACACCGTTGAAGCTGGGTGAGGCAGGGAAGCAGCAGTTCTTAGGACCCCAGATTATGCAGCGATCACGAAGCCCATGTCAGGATTATTCGAGACAACATGAAAATTGCTCAGAATCGACAAAAGAGTTATGCGGATAATCGCCGAAAGGACTTGAACTTTGAAATCGGAGATCTGGTATATCTCAAAGTTACACCATTCAAGTCTATAAAGAGGTTTCAAGTTAAAGGGAAGTTAGCTCCGAGATATATTGGTCCGTTTGAAATTCTCGACAGAATCGGAGAAGTAGCTTATAAGCTACAATTGACACCGAACTTGGCCAGAGTACACAATGTCTTTCATATATCTCAATTACGGAAGTGTCTACGTCACTCTACAGAGCAAGTACCAGTTGATGACATAGACTTACGAGATGACTTATCATACGAAGAGGAACCATTCCAAATATTAGAGACTACAGAGAGACAGTTGAGAAATAAGAATATCAAATTGCTTAAGGTTCAATGGAGGAATCATACAGCAGATGAAGCGACTTGGGAAAAGGAATCGGATTTGCAGCGAGAATTTCCCAACCTACTTCTCGGCCCGAGTTGATCTCGAGGACGAGATCCTTTTTAAGGAGGGTAGGTTGAAACAAAACCGATTTCCTTAAAATCAAAATTTGAGTTGAATTTTCGTTTTTCTTTTGCTTTCTTGCTTCCTTAGGCTATTCCCCACAAATCTCCAACCTAAGCAGCAATTAACACTGTCTTAGCGACGTGGAGAGAGAGCCTTGTGCGGCTCTTTGTTCACCACCCGAAATTATCCGTCGCGCCAACCGTTTTGTCGCCTCGTCTCTCTCGCGTCCTCTAGCGCCCGGCACCCTTCAGCTCCTCCTCCACGCGGCGGCGTACGCGCCATTAAGGCTCTGTGGCGGTGTCGATCGCCGCCGGTTGGTTCTCCGCCCAGAGCCATGCGGCCGCCGCCCGGCTTTCTTCGCCACCAAGCCCTCCGCGGCCGAGCCTCGCCGGCTCGCCCCTCCTGCGAGCAGCCGCGTGTGTCGCTGAGCCAGCTGCCCCTTCCTTCCCCTGCGTGAGCTACAGCGCATGGCCGCTAGAGCGCCACCTCTCCCCTCTCCAGTGCAAACCGCTGTCGCCGCCTATTTAAGCAACTTCAAGCCATCCTTCGCACCTCCTCGCCCCTGAAGCTCACGGAACCGTAGAGCCTCCCCCGTCCCTCCCAGTGCGGGTAATTGCCAAAATCCCCAAATCGGAGCCCTAGCGCAATGTCAATTACCCGAACCTCTATTTCCCAATTCCTTCCACCCATAGCACCACCATGACCCTAGAAGCAGCTCCCAACCATTGCTTTAAGCTCTCGACCCCTCTTCTTCCCCGGCACCGAGAGCCCCCTTCTCTACCGCCTACCTCCTCCGTGGCCAGCCCAACCCGAGCTTCACGAGCTTAAACCGATACTTCCCTACGCCTCCCCGAACCCCAATGATGCTTAGGGACCAGCCCAATTGCCCTAAAAGGCCACCCTCCCTATAGCATTTTCGAATTAACCGCGGGGAAGGAGGAGCTCGCCGCCGGCGAACACAACCTCCACCGGCCCTCCAACTGCCCAAAATGGGGTCCCCTTAGCCCCTTGAACCCACCCGGACCCTCAAAAACTGCTGCCAACTGCCCTGCTACCGCTGCCACGCTCCCCTGTTTCCCTGTTCGCGCGCGACCGAAGGAGGAAGAAGAGCGATGCGTATGCCTTTATTCCTCCGTCGAGCCGGTAGTCCCAGTTAAACAGGCCGGCCTCCGCGCCAAACCCGAGCATCTGCGGCCGTTCACAAGAGATCGGACGGCAGCCCTTCGCGCGCGCGTGAAACCAACCGAGCCCACCCAGCGTGACTCGATCCAACCGCTTAACCCGAGCCCGATGAACAGTACCCGACCAGCCCGATGAACAGTAAACCCTAAAAGCTTGTTTATACTCGTTTGAACCGGTTCGATCCCACGAGTCCATTTCTGAGGCCCATATCCCCATACCAAGCCTCTACAAACCAGAAACTTTGTATTTGTAGTTTCATTTGAATTTATTTTGCGTTTTTCAGTCCAATTTCAGTTCGTTTGAAAGCGGACTTTATTTATTTATTTATTTTCTTGTTTGCGCTAGCCTCGCGCCTTGACCCGTCGTCGCGAGGAGAGCGTTGGTTCGATTCGGACTCGTGATGCGAGTTAATAAATGTCGGATCCATAAGGCAAGTCACGTATATTTTTGAACATGTTGATCCTACGCTTTCCGAATTATTTATTGGTATATATGTTCATTATGTTACTTTTGCTCTATTATTTCATGTGCTTTAAAATACTTTAGAATGACTTGTTGATAGCTACGTCCTACCACCCGAAAAGCCCGATTTAATTTGTTAGCCATTCACCTTGACAAAACCTAGCTACATAAAATAATAGATTATTACTATATCAGTGTAGTATAACAATCATACTATATGCCGTTAAGTGTTGGGTTAAAAGTTTTGGAAAGTTAGAGTTAGGGTAAGTGAGGATCGCAGTTTCGGATCCGAAGATCTTACCCGATGGTGGAGGCTGGTATTGGACTGGTGGCAGTACAGATGTACTGGAATTGGGTTTGTGCACGATTTTTGCCTCGGAGAAAAATATGAGGACTAGACCCTTGTGCCATGTGAACGACATAGCAACCGCCCAACCACAAGTGTTGACCTGGTCAAACCTGGCTTAGTAACTACTCAACTTCAATTGAAACTCTGCATTTGAAAAGGGGGAGTCGGAGGGTGAGATTGTATGGGAGGTGGTTAACCATACAACTGTAAGTCTGCGACGGGTCGGATGGGATCCGTGGGGTCGTCCGAGCTCGCCGAGATTTAACACCTACAGGGCAGAGTCTATATAAATAATTGAGTAGTGAACACCCTTGTTTTCCGAACTCTGTCGCGGGAGTTTTGAAATCTTGTGGGTAAAGCAGGGCAGCTTTGCAAAGCGATTATAAATGATACTCGAGTTCGCCGTGCTTCCGGTTAATGAAGCTGTGTCGAGTGGGTGAATCCAAAATCAAGGCATAAGTAGTTTTTGATGAGAGTTCAGTATTAATGACTTGGAATAACCAAGTTTGAAAATCCCCATTAAATTTAAAAGAAGTCTTTTTAAAGAGTTTTCGGTCGTCCCTAAACCAAAAGATTGCATCCACCTAAAATAATGAACTGGTTATCCTGTCAATTGATAATTCATGCATATAGTTATGATAAAGCTCCGCGTGACTTGTTGAGTACGGTTGATGTACTCATACTTGCTATAAACAATAGAAGCAGCATATCTTGATGAAGCTGGAGAAGACGATGAAGTGATATTTTACGAAGTCGATGAAGCGTGGAATTAGGGTCGCTCTCCGCTTAGGCGTGCCTGTGGCTTCTTTTGTGTAATGTATATAAAGGCCGTAGGCCAAGCTGCAGTACCTGGCTTCTAGCCATTATATTGCAATAAAGCCTGCTTTTGCTCTTAAGCTTGTGCGGCAACGTTATTCGCTCATTGGATAAACTCGCAGTTGAACAGTCCTGGGCAACTGCGACGTTTTCTTAATACTCCCGGAAACGGGGGTGTTACAGCAACCATGTCTACATCGTCCTTCACCATTGGGAGACGGTTGGGTCGGCTCGGAGTGACAGGATCTGGGTGATGATGTGCGGCGGCACTAGGGTTTCACATGCTGCGGCAGTGGCGGCGAGAGGAGGAGGAGGCGGTGGAGGTGATGGGAGGAGCTGATGGCAGTGAATGTTGGAATCGGCGATCACCCTGGTCCCCCCAGATCCATTTCTCGGTCTCTTCTTTCTTAAATGGGCTTACGCTCTCTGCGCACTGAGCCCACGGGTTGCCCACTAGCAAGCCCTTCAAGCAACAACCTTATAAGTGGTATTGGACTTTCTCCCCTCAAAAGACTAGTCTAATGGGTGGGGGCTCCCTCACACTTATAAACTGTGCTTTCTCTTCTCCCACAACCAATGTGGGATTATTCCTAACAATCTCCCCCTCACACATTGGTTGGATACTTCTGCAACCCTGAGGTGCAAGGAGATGTTAGGCGCACAGGCTCGATGCAAATGTTGGAACCGGTGACCACCCTGATCCCACCAGATCCATTTCTCGGTCTCTTCTTTCTTAAATGGGCTTGCGCTCTCTGCGCACTGAGCCCACGGGCTGCCCACTAGCAAGCCCTCCAAGCAACAACCTTATAAGTGGTATTGGGCTTTCTCCCCCCAAAAGACTAGTCTAATGGGTGGGGGCTCCCTCACACTTATAAACTGTGCTTTCTCTTCTCCCACAACCAATGTGGGATTATTCCTACCAATTGTTGGAACCGAACCTCGAACTCGGCTTGATCGCGTGCAATCTCCTGCTGAACTAGGCAAACAAGATAATCACAGACGAGCACAAAACACACACACGAGAACTGATTTTTGGCGTTGCCTGTTATTTATTCAAGATGCGCTGCTTGTTGCATCCTTCAAAGCACTGCTGCCTACATGTTTATATAGGATACAAATCTGCACTTCAATCGGGCATCATGACCGAGTGGCAAACTATCTGAATCGAGTCTAGACCGTCGTATTATCGTGATATCTGAGACCTAGTCTCTTTACGTGCCGTGAACAAGTTTCCTACAACTAGATTAGAACAAACATTCACCCTTAATCTTGTTGCTTAGAGTAGCGGTTGGGTTTTCGTCGACATCGCCTCGATGAGATTACGCTGCGCTTTCTCCTCTTGTTGGGCTTACGGCATTCGAAGTAAAGTGTCCATAATCGTTACAATTAAAACACCTTACTTTTGCCTTGTTAATTCGTCGGTATCGACTTCCTTTGCCGCCACCAAAACCACGAGAGCCTTCATGCCCGTCGACCGGGCCTTCCACTCTGCTGCGTCGGGAGCAAGTGCTCCTCGTCTCTGTCGTTGTTGCCGTAGCGGCGTTCTCCCTCTTCTGTGTCTTCAAGCGCTGATTAGCTCTTGATCGACATATTTTTATGTCTCGAATTGCTCAATTGTGGTGGCGGCGAGAGAGAACTTTTAGGCCTTTGCGCGAAGAAACTTCCATACGATGTAGGGTTCTTCCATCTTTTAGCCTAAACCTCGTATCTTGCGGCGATTATCGTCAACCTCATCGCGAAGTCATCAATCTGTTCGGTGTCCCTCATGCGCAAGTTTTCAAACTCGCTTATGAGGTTTTATACGCACCTCCTTGGCGCGATCGGCACCGAGATGCATCACCTTGAGTATTCGGGCCTCCTTTGCGGTCTCCTTCTCGGCTAGGGCGTAGCATGTCTTCCGGTACCACGAGGAAGATTGCTGTGAGTGCCATTTGATCTTGCCGCTCATTCACCTCTTCATCCACATTGCGTTCCACGCCCTGAGTGCGCATGATCACCTTCATCTTCACGGCCCACGTCGTGTGGTTGCTCCTCGTGAGCATGGGATACGGGAGGGAGATGCTGCCCCTCGCGCGCGATGCCGCCGACGCGCTCCATCGCCGATCTTGGGCGCCCCATTGGTGGTGGCGTTTTTGACGAGCTCGAAGACAACATAGATGAAGGTGTACGCGAACCTTGCTCTGATACCAATTGTTGGAACCGAACCTCGAACTCGGCTTGATCGCGTGCAATCTCCTGCTGAACTAGGCAAACAAGATAATCACAGACGAGCACAAAACACACACGAGCTGATTTTGGCGCTGCACATTATTTATTCAAGATCGCATTGCTTGTTGCATCCTTCAAAGCAACTGCTGCCTACATGTTTATATAGGATACAAATCTGCACTTGATCGGGCATCATGACCGAGTGGCAAACTATCTGAATACGAGTCTAGACCGTCATTATCGTGATATACGAGACCTAGTCTCTTTACGTGCCGTGAGCAAGTTTCCTACAACTAGATTAGAACTAACAATGAAGGGGGAGGCAGGGTTTAAACTTTCGGCGCCAAAAAATTTTCAGTGGCCTACGAATGGAGTGAAATCCAAAATTGCGGAAATTTTGGACGAAAATTTTAAATTTTTTTGATGAAATTTAATCAAAATTTGAATGAAATTTGGACAAATTTTAAATAAGGGTAAATTCGGCCAAAATTTGACCGAATTAGTGTTGTTTTGGGGGCCAATGAAAGGAATGAAATTTCGCTATTTCGACGAAATTTTGTCCTAAATTTTAAACGGGGGAGGGGGAGGCGATAGAGGTGACAAGAGGAGTAGGCAGAGGTGGAGGTGGGAGGAGTCATTGGCAAGGAGAGGAAGGAGGCAGCGCATGATGAGGGGACGAGATTTGGGTGAAGTTGAGTGGGAAATCTTGTCATGTGCATTAGATAAAAATAGAAAGTAGTATAACAGCCCTAAGAAGATAGTAGTGGAGATGCCACCACTATGGACGAGTGGAAACAATGGTGATGGAGACCAGGGCGGATCTACAGTAATTCAAGGGTATTCAGCTGAATACCCATTTTTTTGAACAAAAAATCAATATATATAGGATATAATACATATGTATATATGCAGTTGGGCTAAAATCACTATTTTCAGTGCACATTCGACCTCATCAGCTCATCCCCTGGCTGATCCCCATTCGGCCATTCTGCCTCATCCCCATTCGGCCCACGGCGCTTCCGCCCCATTCCGCCTCATCCCCAAAGCTGCTTCCGCCATTCCGCGTCTCCCCCAAATCTCCATTCCCCGACTCCCGGCGGCGGCGGGCGGCGGCCCGAGCCCACGCGGCCACTCCCCACTACCCGGATCACGGGCGCCCCGGCCCCGGTCGGCCGGTCCGGACTCGGAGAGAGACTCGGCCTCCACCGCGCGCCCGATCTTCCCCTCTGGCTCCGGCCACCGGCCCTCCGCCCTCCCTTCTTCAATCGACCGCGGCAGCCCGTCGCCATCAGCCTCCGCCGCGGATCTACGCATGTGCGCCAGCGCCAGCGCCCTCCCTTTGTCAGATCTGCGCCAGCGCCATCAGCTCGCCTCATCGGCCACCGCGGTTGAGTGTTCTTCATCTACCCTCCACCGACCGCCGCGGTTGAGTGTTCTTCATCTACCCTCCACCGACCGTCGGCCTCAAGCCAGGTAATCACTTGCCTTCAAGCTTTAAAAAATCAATAGCAGCAGCAGATGGATTAGGTCCCTGCCCTTTTTGCTTCTGGGCAATAACCTGTACAAAGAAAAATTTTAACTTCAATGTACAATGAAAAATGATATGCACGCAAAGAAATGTATGCCATGACGAGATTGCGGGAAGACAAATTGGTTCTACATTTCTTGTGGAAAATTTTTGCATTGCATTTATTAGAAATGTACAAGAATCTTGGGATAAAAAGAGCGACCATAGGAAATTTATCATTCTGGTATGCTTTATTGAGTTAAGCTAACTTCATTGGCATTTATCATTCTGGTTTCTCAAGGAGGATAAGAATCCACAAAAAATCTGTAAGATTAAGAGATACCTTGTGTTTACTTTTATTTATTCTGTATGAATTCGCCACAATGTTGTGGTTCCTTTATCTTCAGTACTTATGCATTTGTGCTATGCAATAAGCCCAATGAACCCAACTTACGATGGCATTGCCCTCACTATTGTAGTGAATTTATTGGGTTTATTTTGTGGGCCTTCTAACTTCGGAAGTTCTGTGTAATCGCTCAAAGTATAAACATTTAGTGCTTTATCAAAGTTTTAACTTCACAAAAGAGCATTTTATTCTAACAATTGACTCACGTTATCTGCTTATTTTGTGACCATGGCTGAAACTGAATGCTCAATGCTGTCTGTTTGAATCTCAAAAGTAGAAGCAACGGATGAGAAGAGGTCTAGTAAAGAAGTTGAATGTTCTAGTAAAGTAGTAAGAAAAGATTTATAATTTGGTATTCTCGTCTCTTTACTATTAAATCGTGACAATCAATTATTTGATTTTGTAGATCTTTGAGCTTTAAAAAAATGAAAGAGTCTGCAAATTTGAAATCTATGGAGAGAGTTGAAAAGAGCAAAAAAAAAGTAGGATAAGCAAGGTATGTAACTGCCATTAATCTTTATAGTTTGCTATTTAATTCATGTCATTGTGCTAGCATTATATCACCCATTTTTTTATAAGAAATCATTAATTTCTATATTTTTATTATATCTATATACACGTATCGTTATATTGGTGTTTTAGAGGAAACGTGTGTCGCAGTATCGATGTATCGGTAACGATCTAACTCTAAAATCCGAATACCCATTCTAAAAATTCTGGATCCGCTACTGATGGAGACGATTAGATGGTGCCGAAGACCTAGCGATGGGGTGCGGAGGAGAGAGGTCATCTGAGTAGGACATGCGAGGTGAGCATACAATTAGTAGGGTGTAAGTGTTAAGAGAGGGGTTGTAGACGGGGAAGATTTTAGAGTTTAGTGTCTTCTTAGAAAGCACGAATTTTACAGTAAATAATTCAATTCTAGCACGAATCACAAAAAAAGTACCGTGTTCTAAATGGGGCTTCAGAGACAAGATAAACGGTGGAAAGATGTCCTCAAGTTGACTGTAATGGACCACGCATTGAAGATTTGGGCGGATCACCAGCATAAATCATGTGACTCAGTGGAGTACAAGTAAATAAGAGGGTATTTAAAATGATGTTAGTTTATGATTTTTTTTACTGTAACTAGTTTATTTTTTACTATAGTTGAGTTGGTTTATTTTGATAACTCATTACAGACAATGCAAAGGAATACGAGAAAAAAAAGTCCTAAAAATCTAAAGAAATCAAAAAAAAGATGAAATTATTGAATAGTGAGAAAAAACAGAAATCAAAAATAAAAATTGAGTTTAAGTTAAAATAAACGAAGCCTAGTGGGGAAGCATCGCATCATCATGGTTGTGCTTTTACGCCGCATTGAAATCCAAGGGGACGGACCCGGCTCCTCCAACTCCGCCGCCGGCCGGATCGGTGCACCAAAAATCACAAACCTAGCTAATTCTGTCTTACTCCGATCCATCCAGGATACTAGCTCCTGGTGATATCTTGGATGTGCTCAAGATCATATCCTAGTCGTTTCCATCTCATTTTGGTAATCTAGATATCTTTTGCCTACTGTTTACTAATCAAAGTTAGGAAGCTTAACGGTATGCATACCTGCTATCTAAAATACTAATCCTGTAATTATAAGCGGAGCGAGTACTAATTAATTAAGCAGGTAGCTTGCACAGGGTAAAAAAAGAAACTAGAGCATGCATCCAGCTCTCTTGTCTCTCGGACACTCAATCAAGGGATGAGACGTTGGAAGAACTGCACACGAGCTGTTTAGTTTCTATAGAGCTATAGCGGATTCGATTCGTGCCACAGTATGCACGTCAAATTAGCAATTGACGAGGCACCTATCAGCAATACTAGACTACTATTGGTGCACCACCTGTACAACACGTAGGGGAGTACTAGGTAGAAACTAAGCGTGTAACACAAATCATGGGTGGTTTTTTTTTATGCTATGGATTTTGACTTAAATTTTTTAATTTTGCCTGTACATAAGAGAGGGTGCAGAGAGAGACATCCGTGTGTGATTTTGGTCGATAGAGATGAATTCGGTGCAGCGTCTACTACAATCGACTTGTAGAGCCCATCTTGAAAAGACACACCGTTTAAAATCTAGTTATCGTAGAATAAGCCAAAACCCAAGCACGAAAGAACCTAGTCCATATCTTAAGAATCTAAGATAATTAAGTCTTTGACGAAGTGAAACATATACCAAAGTAAACAGTTGAGGCTCTGTTTTTTTAAGCTACGACTGATAGCTTCTAGCTGCGCTTTTCGAAACGATGGAGATGTCGACGCAGACAACGCACATGGTTTTGGGTTCGAAAACCCGTCCTATTTGTTTTGATTTCCAAATAAGCCAAAGATAAAAACAAAGAAAGAACAGAGCCTGAATTATTTATTAGCCAAGGCGCCATTCGATTTGGTTCTAGCTAGCTAAGCAGTAGTCTGTATTATTTATAAGAATGGCCTTAGTCACACAAAATTTGCAAAAATATCACTTCTACCACACGGTGGCCATGCGGCAACCTTGCCGGGGCAACACGTGGCTTTTGTTGCGGCAGGGCCTTAGCCACACGGCCACTGTGCAGGACTTGATTAGCAGGGTAATTAGCATTAATCTAATCCTAATTATGGATTTTGTATAGATGCACTGCTTGTTTGATTTTTAGATATAGTAAATGAACTCCAAAAATTACAAAATTTTGTGTAGAGCCTTCTAACGTAGCATACATGATTGTGTATTTTTTTGTAATGTCATCGATCTTGAATTTCACTGTATAATTCATTTAATTAGACTATTCCTAGGAATTTGTTAATGTAGCAAATGAGCTCCGAAAATTATGATTTTTTTAAAAGTTCTTGCATAGTTAATTTAATTGTGTAATTTTACTAGAGTTTTACATGTTAGAAATTATCTAAAAAATCAATGGTTTATGTCTTAAAAAAAAATCAGGTTTTCATTTTTGAAAATTAGGGTTTCATGATTTTGTGTGACTTGGAATGTATGAAGTTTAGTACAACATGACTACTTTATGTCGCCTCATCGCTTCAAGCAGCCATTTGAGTTAGGGTTTTAGGGTTCATTTTTATGGTATTATGCAAGGAATAGACAACCTTAAAACTGTTACTTTGTGCATTACAAAACTCTTTCGTAGATGAATCTTTCAAGTTTTGCCAACCTCGCTACTACTACGGTACAGAACGACATAAGCATTTGGACCATGTACGAACAAAAACCTTTAGGAGATACGAAAAATATGACGAGTAGGACTAAGAGCTACTACGGAGTTGCCTGATCTACTGTGTGGAACGAGGCCATTTGCCCATGTTGTCGAGTTTAACGTTGTAGTCTTCGTCGGCCATCTTGGCCTTAGTTGTCCTTTCGCGTTTTCTCTCATGCTATGCCTTGCGAGCCTCGTGCTCGCTGCGGCTGCATACCTCCAGATGAGCTTGCGTCTCCTGATAGATACTCTTGCTATGCTCTTCGTTGCACCGCTTCTCCTCCCACCTCTGGTGAACCGTCTCAGCATCCTACTCCTCGTAAGTGAGATCATGTAGATGGATCTCTCGGTCAATCCATTTGCGGAATGCACATAACAGATCCAGAGACTATAGGTAGATTAGAGAGGTAGTACGTGTTTTTGAACAAAAATGCAAGGGGAATATACTGTAAACGGTCCTTACCGACTGGTGGTATCGCGCCATATCCCAATGCTGGTCTGGATAGTCCTAGGCGTACTTATGGCAATCCCAGTAACATATGTCCAGGCTCAGCCATTGTATCGACTTGAAGAATTTGCACATGTCCCCGCACCAGTAGAGAGGCTCAGCAAAATCCGCCACATCACCTATCACGTGTAGGGCCAACATCAACATGACATCATAAATCACGATTTCTTTTAGAAATTGAATTCGGCCAAAAAATATTTTTTTGTTGATGTCATAATTCTAATTTTTCTTTAGAAAAATAATTCCATTAATTCCCTATTGACGTCGTAAATATCTTTTTCTTTAGAAAAATAAAAACATTTTTTTCTTTTTATTTAGAATTTAAATTTTCAAATGCTTATTCTCCTTCATCCTAAGTCTGATTGAGCCCGTTCAAATTTCTAAATTAATCTAAAATCAAGATCTATCCAAATATGCAATGATTTTAAATTTTGGAGTTTATTTGAATTTAGATAGTTATTTTCACATGTAGCCTATGACAATTCCGGAGATTTTTACGACAACGATTCTCGTCAAAGCAAGACAAGTCACACATCTTTGATCATGTTGATTCCAGTTTATAAATAAATTTATGTTATTTTTAAATTATATTGTATGCTTAATTTTTATTCCTTGTATTTTAAATTTAGTTTTTTTATTTCAGTTAATACCCAATTGTTATGACTCCATTGACTTTGCAAATTTTTGTACCTTGTTACCTTAGATTAAAACTCTAGTTAGTACATTAGTATGAATAGAGAATTTTTATAGCAAAAGCTTAGACCTGCATAGATAGAACCTAAGGTTGGGACAACTTTTTCACATAAAATGATAAGTTTTTAAAATATATTCTTGACTTTGGTGAGTCAACAAGGTCTACAAAATATTTAAAAATAAAATATAAAAATTAATTTAGACTTAGGTTATGGATAAGGTGATGGGTGCTTGCTAGTATACATTGTAACTCGGTAGCTCAACGTGGATACTAGGCATAAGGGGGATATGGATAGAGCCTAAGTTAAATAAGGACCGGTCTGTGAGGTACTGCTATAAAGTCCAATCATACTACAATTTTGGCTAACTAATTAGTGGGTCCCAATCTAAGTCTCGCTACAGGTTAAATGTGAGCATGGCGTAGGCTATAGGAAGTCTCACATGGCACAAGAGGGGGCCTGATTTGGTGGATTTCTTATTGAGGTAAAACTTTAGTGGAGACGTGGCCAGGTTGAAGCCTTAACTTTACAAAGGCCTTTTTATAGTTACTCAATCGCACGCCCAAGGAAGCATATAATAGTTGACGCAATGTGCTAATCATATCTTGTGGGTAAAGCTGTAAAACCTCTATAGAGTGTATAAACTATTTTGGATAGCTGTGTCCACGGTCATTGGCATGCTGAGTAAATTTTTTCATGGATTAGATTTTGTTTTTCAGAAAATGGTTTTAGCTGGGAAATGTGGTATCTTTTTAGAGAAAGATAGTCCGGGTGGGATACCCGTAGTTAGGTTAGTGCTAGGTCGATGCTGACACTAATGTTATTATTTGGAATTACAATATTTACTTTACAGTATTAAATTTAGCAATTTTGTTCTATTTATTATATTTCATTAAATGCTATTTATTCCCAAATAACCATATAAACCTTCGTTTGTTGTCTTTTATCATTAATTGCATTTTCGGTGTGACTTGCGGAGTACAAGTTGTACTCACTCTTGCTATCACTATCTCAGAGGAGGACGACTTCGACTACGGTGAGGACCAAGTCGAGTAGGCCGCGTCTTACTATCGTCTGTCTATGGGCAGGCATGGACTTTGCTTTCTTTAGTTGCTTCCGCAGTTATTTTCTTTTGCTATTGTTGCCAATAAGTATTGATGTAAACTTTGGTCATAAGACCGTAGTCTTTTATTTAATAAAGTTTGTTACTTGTGCTTGATATTTATCTCTGTTACCGATATGTGCACTAACTGATCCTAGACTAGTGCGATTTACACAGAGAATCTAGAGTCACCACTCCAGGGTCTGACAAGGAGGGAGGTCAGCATTGCAAAAGATAGCCATTACATGGTGGCCATGCGACCTATGAATAAAAAGATGAATTAAATGAGTACTGTATGTCGCTAATTATGATTAAATTAATATAAATTAACATGGCAAATTTGGAGTGCATAAAATTTCTAAAACAATTACAAAATTAGGTCGACTATGTTGAGAGGGTCCACAAAAAATTCGTAATTTTTTGGAGTTTATTTACTATATATAATAATTCCTACATATAACATAATTCAATAAATTTTGGAGTGAAATTCAGGATAGATAAAATTACACAATCAAGTACGCTGCATTGGAAAACTTCACACAAATTTTTTTAATTTTTGAAGCTCATTTGGTACATGTAAAAAAAATCAAACAAGCAGTGTACCTAAACAAAATCCCTAATTACAATTACATTAGTGCTAACTAGCCTACTTAATTGGTTGTCGCACTGTGGCTATGCGGCAAAGGAGCCTGCTGCACGGTGGTCGTGCGTCAGGCCTCTGCCGCATGGTGCATTGCGCTGTCGCACGGTGGTCATGTGGTAGAGGCCTTGTGTTGCCCCGGCAGGGTTGCCGTACGGTCACCGTGTGGTAGAAGTGACATTTCTGCAAGTTTTCACGTGACTACGGCCATTCTTGTAAATACTGGTTCAAAAGATACCAAACGTGCAAAAAGTCACATTGACTCTGAGGATCTATGGGTTGCTTTAACCAACTCCAGGGCTTGTTCTTTTTAGCTCTTGGCTTTTGTTTTTCTATGATACCTAGTTTTTAAATTGAGTATTTTTTTAGACGGTGTCTACAAATTGATTATAATAGACACTGTAGCGAATTCATCTAGATCGGCCAAAATTGCGTGCAAGTGTCTCTCTCCGTACTCTCTTGTGAATAGCCAAAAGTCAAAAATTTTAGTTAAAAACAAAAAAACTGTAGCCCAAAAAAGTAGACCTCGAAGTTGATAATTTTTAGTTGGAGCTTTTAGCTCTCGGCTAAAATGGAACCGTAACAACAGGTTGTTAGATGCACGCACCCGCACAAAGAAAGGGACGTTTTATTTTTAGCGGCAGCATCATCACCAATAATATCAGGAATCCTCCCATGACGATTTGATTATTACATATACTAATTAATTACCTGTCAGGTGGAGCATGTCCCCCAATACTAATTTAAGATCAAATCAAGGAAATGCATCTAATTAGATAAGAATATTATGTTCTTGTCATCCATAAAGTACGCCACACACATATATATCTCCACCGATCCACGGCTAAATTCCACTGACGCATAATGGAGCGGTCGAGCAAGTGCTGTCCGGCTTGATGGCGATAAGGAGGTGGACGAGCAACCGAGCCAGGGCTGGACGCCATGATTTGAGAGGCGCCACCTCTCTGTGAGGCCCCCGGCCCCAGCGCGCGCACTCTGACCCCTCGTCTAACCATCTCGTTGCTGTCTTCTCGCAGCTTCAGTTCATATCCCTGCAAGGCTATTGCCAGCTTTTCACGAGCCGAAGAGGACAACCCCACCATGCGTGTTCCAATTTCTAGCTAGTGGAAAGAGCACATCAAATGGGGACATGGGTAGCAGATATATGCTGCATCGATCTCCAAAGCAACACTAACATTTTTTTTCCCAGTATTATATAGTGGGGTGAATTGCCAGTTTACTATTGGATTAGCAGTTGAAGCCTTTGTAATGTTGACAACGGGAGTCGTCGCCATGATTGATTCTACTATATGTAAAGCAGAAATCAGATACGTACCATCCAAAGAGGGGAGCTGAAGGCGGCTAAGCGGCTAAGCCCTTGCAAACAAGACGTTCCAAGTAGCAGTGGGCAATGGCCATTCTAATCTGAAATTTGTATGGGCATCTACTCCAAAAGATAGAAACGGACACGCATGCCGCATCTATACAGCATCTGCACCATCCATTTTCCTGTTCTCCGTAACTACCAACACGTACATATGCACGTCCTACTTATTGTTGTAATAACTACGGTGGTTTTCGGTAAATATTTTAATAAATTTTCAGAATTATAAATAAGAAAAAAAACATATTTTCAACATAGATTAAATGACTAGAGCGAAAATAAAATAATTGCATGATAGTAAATCTTTTCTAAGTTATTTAAATAAAACAGTTAATACTCAAATTGTTATTTGTTATTTGTGCTATTAGATGTTGGGCTACCCTTATTTTAAACAAGGTCTCATTGCTATGGTGGTCTAAATCTATTCAATGATTCAATGATGATCTCTAGATATTCTGCTAGTTTTGAGCTAATTGACTTACCACAATAACCAATTGCAATTCAATATAATTAAACAAGTAATAAACTACACTTCCAAATGCTTTGTTACAATAAATCAACAACAAAATAGCAAGCATATAAATAACAATGGCTCAACTGAAGGTAACATGTCACTAACAGTAAGCAAGTATTGATGGACAGAATGATCAAGGCTACGGCAAGTATGAAACAACACCAACAACTCCTACCAAATACTCAATTTGCTAGCAAATATCCTAAAAAACCATCTTAATCTCATATAGTGTTAATCTTTATCGAGCAATCAATTATCCCATAAATTATCATACAATTGTCTCCCGAACTAGTGAATAATATTGCCAAATACCATGGTACGCTAGAATGGCTCACAATTGTACAAGAACAACAAGTACCGAAGGCAACTCACGAGGAGATGACACTCCAAGCTGTGCAGAAGGCAGCAAGGCTAGGCACGCTGAAGTCGGAGCTATCTCAGAAAATGTATTGCCGTCATTTGCATTATGGCGTGGTTCTTGGAGATATAAAACCACCCACACAGGCAGGCTGACACCACGGTCATGAGGTCGAAGGTTAGATAATACCGCACAAGACAAAAAAAAACTAGCATCAGCCAAGTGCTAGACAAGTCAGACACCACACAACCGAAACCACAAAGGTCATGATCAAACCACAAGCACCATCGCACGAGAGTGCTTACCACGCCACACCACCAGCACTACCATAGGCAGCCGGGGCTACCGCTAGGACGTCACTGGCAGTCGGAGTCGCCATTGCCGCCTTGACCTAATACAAGGTCAAATAACCGCCATCGCCAGAAACCCGGTCCCTTGGTTTCACCCTCACCGAAGCATGGCCTCGGGTTGCTGGAGCAGGGGTACCAAACTAGGTCATCGCCGCTAGAGCTAAAAACCCTAGATGTTGCTCTCGGTGAATGATCGGAGAAAGAAGAGTGGGAAACTCAATTGAATCTGCTCAGGTTAAGAGAGAAGAGCCCTAAACCGGTATATGAAAAAGTAAGGAGACAAGGTGCCGCCACCAGTAGTTTGAGATTGTTGAGGAAGTGGGGATAAGGACAACCCCATGATTCCACCCCTGAGCGTCGTGGAAGACCCAGCCGAAGGCCACCTCCCTCTCATTATCTTCTTTCTAATGCCAATGACAGGTAGGCTCCACTCTCTCTCTCTCATTTTTAATTTCTTTAAAACCAAAAATAAATTAGAAAATACCTAAAATACCCTCACAGACAACACTTACCCACCTGATGCCCATGTGGAGCGACGGCGGCCTGACAGCTAAGCTCTGGCATATCCCGGCCTCTTTTTTCCTCTCTCAACCTTGGATCGAATGCCAGCTCCTGACCATGACCGTGATGATGATGAAGGGATTCAAAATGTCAAGAAACTACACTGGGGCGAATAATTGTGCCCTCCCGGTGGACGGCGACGTGATACTGTCGTGCTGCGACCTTTGCGCTCGATTGGTGGACGTCTACCGCGCGTGTCTCGACTCGAGAGGTGTGCACTGTACAACGCCTGTTTACTGCTGTCAGGCTCCTCTACGTCGCTGTCGGAAACAGGGCGCGCGCTGCTACGCGTACGAACAACCAAGCCGGCCGACCCCACCGACGAGTCGCTGGCAGTCGTCGGTGACTGCCTAACCTGAAATTTTACTCCGTTTCTCAGAGGCTTCTTTCTATCTACGGAGTCATGCGCTGCGCTGTAAGACCATGGAACTTCATCCTATAGTATGTTATGAGTAGTTAATTTTAATGTATAAGTTTTGTTAAAGTTGGTTCTGAAGTTTTTTAGTTTTCAGTTGGTTCTAAAGTTGAGTTGAGTTAGTTTGAGTGTGTGTATGATATGGGAGTCATTGGATAGTTGTGTTGTATTGCATGATACATGATTTGACTAACAGGAGTTAAACGTATGGAATTTATGCTCGGAATCAGATTGCTTGATCTTTGGATGTGTTGCTTGAAGAGCGGCGATTGTCAATGGCAATGAACCAGGATTAGGCAGGGGAGCTGAGGTCCATGTGGTTGGGTAAAGCCGAGTGAGGTTATGCGTATCAAATGTGAAGCACATAAGTGACGAGGATTACGATGATGTAAGTTGGTGCATCTGGTGTACCACGTAATGAGACCGATGCACGTAGAGACTGTTCGGGGGAGTCCAAATGTGTAAAGATGTAACGGACAGTCATTAGGTACTACAGCTTGTGTGTCAAAGTTTATGGAGATGCTTTTATGAATTAGATTGGTGTTTCGGGCTATCGGCGCCCTTTGGATGAGCTGCTTTAAAAAGCATGCATGTGTGTGTAAAATCCAATGTGGTATTGGATTAATGGGTTAGTCCATGTAAGTGATTGAAACCCAACTAGAGGTGATGGACTGGGTTTCTTATGAGTATCCATATATAAGGTGAGAGAGGAGGTGTCTTAGAGGCTAAGCTTTAAGAGTCTTGGCTAAGCCTTTGAGAGTTAGGTATAGGGTTTCTAGGAGGAAAACTTTGTGTGTGTGCTCCATAGAAAGTGAGCTCTATTCTCCAAGAGTAGAGTGGCTTTAAATATCCATCTTTAAGTCAAATAAATATCTAAATTTTGTCTAAATAAGTTTTGTCATGAATTTCTTATTGTACTTTTGATTTGCTTGGTTTTCTCGTTTAAATTTCCTCCGTTCTTAATCTTGTTGGTTCCCAAGAATGTGTGAATGATGAATGAACCTCACGGTGGCTAGATTCCATCCATCTAGGCAATGCTATAGCAAATTCTTAGTGTTTGATTTGGTTTTTCCAGTATTGATGTAAGCTGCTTTGTTTTGGGTAAAGGTCAAAATTTTGTTGAGTAGCTTATCGATTCATAGATGGAATAGATTCATATGATCTTGAAGAAGCTACGTTTCAACTCATTTGGCAGAGTATATTAGAAGTTAAACCATTTGGAATAGATCCACAGATGATTTTTAACTACAAACCATATGTGATAATCACTATCACAGACGGTTTTAACTACAAACCGTCTGTGATATTTGATTATCACAGACGATTCGTAGTTAAAATCGTCTGTGATATTTAACTATCATAGACGATTTTTCAACTATCACAGATGGTTTGTAGTTAAAAATTATCTGTGATATTTACATCACAGATGGTTCGAAAGCCGTCTGTGATGATCTTATATCATTACTGATCCATCAATTCAGATGACTCACGAAACCGTCTGTGATATCATTTTTTAATCGTTTATGATAATATTTTCTGTAGTAGTACGTAGATATGTCTTTCTAGATTTAGCCCCGGATTGAACGGCCTGGGTCGATTAACTAACTCAAACAACAGCCGCTGAAGGTCGAAAACTTGAAATCGTAATACTGTTCGTACCAGTACTATGCCCTTTCCAGCCACTGCCTGTGCAGAGAGAGAGAGAGAGAGAGATGTTCAGGGAAATACCGGTGTCAGTCACGTCGAGCAGTTGCGCCCCTGCCGATCGAAACGTTCTTCCGATCGAGCAATTAAAGGCAGTAAATAGGATCGATGATCTGTGCGTGGAGATTTCACGGCCCACGCATTATGGGCACGAGATTCTTCTGTCTCCTTCCGCACCATTTATGGCTTCTCGCCGTACGCGCGAATAGTATGGCAATATATTCATGCGTTTCCCGCCAAGTAGTCGTATTACGATAGTAGCAGTAGTACTTCGACGTGTTAACGTGGTAATAAACAGCTTTGTTCATGTATTAGTAAGAGTGAGTAGGAGTAACATTCGGATCTCGGTCAACACTATTTGCAGCACATGCATGCATGTTTCTTTTGCTTCGATCTAATCTGGTCCCTAGCTAGCCTGCTCTTCTGGCTGAGATATATATATACATATATATATACATATACACACAGACCAGATTGACCTTAACCACACCGCCTCATGCACACAATGTAGTTACTCAAGTATTTCCGATGCTGGTAGTGGCGGAATCATTGCGGGGGCAAGCCAGGGTAGCTGTTTCGAGTCTCCCGGGTGGAAGACCTTTCTGACCTTCTTGCCGGTCAGCAATTGGACGGTCTTGGGCTTTGTCTTTGCCTTGCCACGAAGGACTTCTTGGGCCTGGTGACCACCTTGTTCTTTTTCTCTGGAGCCTTGCGTTTGGTGCCCGCGGCCACCGTCTTCTTGGGCTTGGTGGCATCCTTCTTCGGCTTCTCCGCGTCCTTGGCTAGCTTCACCGTGGGCTTAGCCTTGGCCTTGGACGAGTCCTTGGCGGCATCGGAGAGCTTGTAGGAGGCCTTGACCTTGACGAGCTCACCCTTAGCGGCGAACCCACGAAACTGGACGAAGAGCATCTTCTTATATACGACGAGGGGGCTGCAGCACACGGGGACGATGACGAGGGGGTTGCGAGCGCAAGGCAGTGATGGCGAGGGGGCGCGGCGCAGGTAAGCTAGTTCTCCCCAGGTCGATGTAATTTCTAGTTCCGCCACTGGATGCCGGCAAGCATGAAGTTACCCGTGTTTGCTCTATTCTTTCTATCATCATAATAGTAGATACATGCATGGAACATATACATACGAGAAAATTGACTCCATGTCACTGAATAAGTTGTACTTCCACTATTTGTCATCGAATAAGGTCATATTCCCTCTATGCCACCGAGTTTCGTTTTTCTTCCCTTTGTGCCATCACCTCTATCACCTATCGTTGGTCACAGCTATATTTCTTCGGAAATGCCCGAAATGCTCTGACCCATATGATCTTCTCTCTATCCCTTATCTCTTGTCCTCCCCTCACTTGCCCTACTCATGCGAAGGCATGACAGATTGACACTACATCGCAACTAATTTAATCCCAACGAAAAGAAAGAGGCAAGATTTTGCTGGGACAGAGATATTCATATCTTTGCACGGGCAAACATCCAACAACCAAATAGAGAGCAATGCAATGGAAGAGCAATGAATGAACTGTGGAGTGCTGGATATAGCAAATTACCCTATCTGATGCAAGGATGAAGAACTAGTCCTTCTCCACGAGAGACCAATGGAAGAAATCCGGCACGGAGATGACGCTGTAATCCTTTAGGCAGAAGTCACCAAATGCCCGCGACATTGTCAGGCCCGACGCATCATCGAACGATAGCCAGACCCTTGGCACCTCTGGTTCGTCTTGCAGCATGAACACCCTGCCCCTGCACCTCTCGAAACGCTCCACCTCCCTGCCATCACATCCAGTATCATTAACACATGGGCTCCTAAAACCAATCCACCCAAGAAAGCTGAATTGACGGTGGGTAGCAACAGAGTGGCATATTGGGGACATCGGTTTAAGGTCAACGGTGAGCTAAATGGCCACCATGCCACTGCCGCCATCTCTAGAGCCGAGCATGGTGCACGAGTCCCTAAAGTTGGCCATGTAAAGATTTGAGCCCTGCATGCAGAAATCACTCATGAGTAGAGGTGCACGCACACGCAACAAAGAGGAGGAAGTGATTTGACATTTGTGCGAGGTCGGATTGATAGATGAGACATAGGAAAGAGATGTATGTCAATTTGACACTATAGAAGCAATCAAGAGAGGGGTGGGAACAGAGGTCCTTGTCCATGGCCTTGTAGGTGTGCACGAAGGCCTTCCTCCACACGGTGACCGACATGTCCATGTCGTTCTTGGATGACACACACATGGTGGTCATGAGCTTTAGCGGCAGTGCATCCCACACCCTACGCACCACCAAGTGCCTTTGCTACCCATGCCAATCGAGCACCCCACATAGCACGCCGTCCTCTTCCCTGCCGAACCCCTACCATATCAACAATAACATCACCATTACCACCATAGCTGAATCAATCAATGAGGAGTCAGCCAAGAGGAGGGAGAGGGAGTAGTTCACTTACATCCCAGATAAGCATGGCGTCTTGGTTGATCCTCTTGCACCCCTACAACGTGAACATGGACACTACTACAAAAGAGGTTATACTGGAACCCTACATCACAGACAGTTCCTATAAACAGTCTGTGATGTAATTATCACAGACGGTTCATACAAATAACTGTTTGTGGTATTTTCACAGACAATTATTCATACGAACCGTCTATGATAATGCAACATATCACAGACGATAATTACTAATAACCGTATGTGATGTATCACAGATGGTTATTGATACAAATCATTTGTGATAATGGCAGACATCACAGATGGTTCGTACTAATAACTGTCTATGATACTTCACAGACGGTTTGTATTACAAACCATGTGATAATGAAGTTATCAAAGATGATTTATTTTAAAAAACGTCTGTGATACGTTTTCCGCCTCGTAATTCCCTAAAATTTTATAATCTTCCGCCTGAGTCCGAGTAGCATTCCGTTCCGAGACACCTTTAATAAAACGGACATAACTTTTGCATATGGTGTCTATTTTCGACGTTATTGTACTTGTTGAAAAGCTAACGATGAGGTCAATCAAAAAACAATGACCAACGTGCACCAGTCGCCCTCCACGACCCCTAAAATTGGCTATTTGTAGCTCTAAATTTGTGTCACAAGTTTTTAGTTTCTATTTTTTGCCAAAATTTTTGATCTTTTCTTCAAAATTTAGGGTTTGCCTCAAATGTAAAGTTGTAGATCTCATCGAAATCTTTCAAATGATCATATATCAACCATATAAAACTTTACTATTTTATATTTTTAGACTGGTTGTTTATGTTGCACCGATATATTATCTTCTACCGTCTGCCATTATGACAGATGATTTTTTATTAAGAACCATGTGTGATGTCTATATCACAGACGGTTTGTAATCCAAACTATCTGTGATAAGCCCCACCACGTCACCGATCCGTAACATCTCCCCCAAGATCCAGATCTCACCCGTCCATTCTCTTCACATCGAACGGCAGGCACCGATCTCCTTCCCACCTCTCACCCCTACTACAAGAACCAACACCACTAGGTCTACTCCAACTCATTTGTGTACGGCAAGGGAGGGAAGGGGTGGCTAAAATTTCTCTTAAGCAAGATGGAAACGAAGAAGATAATGGCAGATTCGCACTATTCCAAGTCATTGGCATTGGCAGGGGGTTTCCGCTTGTTACATCATAAAAGTGTGGTATTTTGTTGATTTTAGCATAGAAGCTAAAAAATAATGTTCATTGCCTTTATGTTTTTGCTGCTTGTAATTTTTCTCTCTCCGCTTGTTTTAGATTATAGTTTAATGAAGGATGTGTAAGTCTTGCTTGCATTAGCCTGAAGTTTCTTGTAGTGTAAGCATATTTTTGAATTTGTAACCGTGAATTTGTAAGTGATATGTTTCTCGTCACAGACAGTTCTTATTCTAAACCATCTATGATATGTTCTCATTACAAATGATTTGTGGTTAGAACCGTCTGTGATATTATGCCTTCACAGATGGTTTGTTCTTAGAATCGTCTATGATATTATGCCTTCACAGACGGTTCTAGTTTTGAATCATCTGTGTTGTGATTATCACAGATGGCTTACAAACCGTTTGTGATAACCTCCGATTATCACTGACCTATTGATTCAAATGGTTCAAGGAACCATATATGATAACCCTTTTTATAGTAGTGGGAGGCGATATGGCTGTGGCCATCGTTGGAGGAGATCCAGCTTGGGACCATCCCCAACTGGTCCTCCCATGGAACCTTCCACCTCCTCCGCTGCCTCTTCCCATCCTCCCTTCCCCTCCACCCCAACCCCCCACCAGCTGCTGTCAGTGTCATGTCGTTGCTTGGCACATAGTTCCCCATCGGTCAACACCACGAATCCGCCACCACCAATGCCGCACATGCCAAAGAACAAGAACACCGCAAGCAAAGCAAAGCAAAGATTTCCACTCAAAAGAGGATTCTCTATTATTCTCTTAGGGGGAGAGGGAGGAGTTGCAGATGCAGCACTCAACAGATGCAAAAAAAGTCAAGCCGGACCCATGGATGAGGTGAGGAGGTGAGGAAAGAGGTGGAGAGAAGATTAGATGGTACGGGGCATTTGGGCATTTATGAAGAAATGTATCTATCCAACGGCAGGTGACAGACGGTGATGGCATAGAGGGAAGAAAAAATAAAGACCGGTGGCATAGAGGGAATATGGCTTTATTCGATGGTAAATAGTGGAAACATGACTTATTCAATAGCATGGAGTGGATTTTCTCTGTACATATATACCACTTCCTTTTGCAAAATACTTGACACTATTGTCTTTTCACAGTCTCTTGTGTTAAACTTTGACTATTAATTTTACACAAATACATTTATAAAATGTCACAAAAATATAATGCCGTGAAAGTATTTCTTACGACAAATCTAAAAATATCATTTTAATATAATCAACCTAAATATTTAGAAAATAATTATAGGATGAAGTTAAGAAAGTTTGACCGGTCCAAGTCAACAGTGGCAAGTAAACAAAAACGAAGCGAGTAGCAAACATTAGACGTACATGGAGCAATGATCCAACCATAGATATTAGAGGTGTATATAAATGTATCTGTGTTTATTTTCAAATATAAACATATGTATTATAGTACATACCAAAGAAATTACACAGGTAATTCCATTAGACAAAGAATATGTGGGGAAAACGTTTACACGAGCCTACTGAAAGGGGGAGATTTAATAGCAAGAGTGAATACGAAGTACTCAACAAGTTTCTAAATAAGGATGCACTTTTGTTCTCATTTTTCTTGCCTTCTTACTTGGTCTTTCCTTCAAAAGTCCATTTTTATCATTTTTGAAGAGTTTGCAAGTATTTAATATTTGATTTTTTTTTCTAATAATCATTCTAGAGAAGAGAAATCCCCTAGTTGATTCCCATAGACTCTTATCCAAGAGACTTGCATGAATTTATGATTTATTAAGTACTGCGTAGACTTGTATCACTTTACCCATAGCTTTTCTAAATTATTATGGACACTGGGTCTTTCACATTTTCTTTGATGTGATCCCAAATTTAAAATACAGAATATTTTCTCAACTATCATCGCCATATCTCCATTCGACTATAGAATAGCTGTTGGCCGAGAGTGTATGAATAATTGACACTCTATCGCACTAATATATGCACCTTGGATCCCTCAATTCTGAGCTCTATACATGTTCTAAGTTCCTCCCCTAGTCTTATACTACTTACCAATTATGGAGATAATAGCAACAGAAGAGAGTAACCTGTTCTGCCCGTTTGAGATGGAAATATTGTTGATACTATTTTATAGCTCATTCCGGAATTGAGATTGTTTTAATCTTTATATTATATTCATATGTAGAGGGTTTTACCTACCCTTGGATCCCTGCCAGTGCACCCTCTACGTACCCTCATTTAGTGGTTCTGCTCTCTTTCTTATCGTTTTTTTTCTTTCAATCATTTCTCTTTTCTTTTAGAAATTAATTTGGTGCAAGGTGATCATAGAAAATAACTGTATCAAAATAATTCATGACCACAACATGCTTAAAATCCTTCTCTACTTGCCTAAATGTAGGGTAGCAATCTTAGTGGTGGTATGACCGGTCCCTTCCCCTTAGACCAGTTCTTCCCCTATATTATTTAGGCCAAAATAACTATTTAGGACTTTTTATTATATTCCAGATGAAGCAACAATTCTTGTTGAATATTTTTACACTTTTTTTAATCTTTTCTATTATTTGGAAAGTTATGTTTTACTGCTTTTCTTTAGTAGATTTATCGTGGTTATTTTATTCAGGTTTTGGGTATTTATTATTTATGTGAGAGTATATATTTATTTATACCTTCTTAATATTATCTTTTATTTATTGTTTGGTCCATTGATCCATTTTCTTTTCACTTGGTGCATAGGTGCATGAAGCGCCCAACGGCCCGCTGTCATCCACTCTCACTTATCCTTTGCCTCCTACTGACTTGAGCCACCTCGCCTGCCTATCTTCCCTTCGCCTCCTTCCTCTCCTCTCTTGGTTCTTTTGCCAATCTCGGCCTCGCTAGACCCACACCATCGATGGAGCACTTCCTTGGGCCCCCCTGAGCACTACCTCTCCATCCCTCGGCTTCTCCCCTCTCTGGCGTCGCTAGTGTGCCTGGTCTCACCCGCTTCTTCTTGTTTCCCCCTTTTGTCGCTGGTCTAGAATCTGACCACCCCCGTGGTGTGTTGGGGGTTTGTCTTCACCAGATTTAGTCTGAGGTGAGTTATTTTGGCATCGCTCACTACGGCAGAAAAGATCATTGTAGACGGTTCAAAAATATCATCACAGATAGATTCGTTAGCTGTCAGAGTTTATTAATCAGTAATAATATAAGGTCATCACCGACAGTTTTTGAACCATCAATAATACATACTATCACAGACAGTTATTAACTCATAACCGTCTATGATAGTTGACTATCACAGATAATTTGTAGCAGAAATCATTTATGACATTTGATATCAGAGACATTTTCTACTACAAACCGTATGTGATAGTCAACTATCATAGATGATTATGAGTTAATAACTATCTGTGATATTTTTTGTATTCATAAATCTATTTCTGTTTGTTGGCTAGCCTCAGGAAATACTAGCCATCCCTCTGAAATAAGCAGAAACACAACAAGTACATGTATATATCCAATTCATATTCATTTCAGAAACAAGAACATCAATTTCACAAATTAATTAACTCAAATGAAATAAATTAGCCATATTCAAGAATAAATACACAAATGTACAATTAAGTTCAATCTTGTCCCAATCAAGTTCATTCTACATTGTGGAACTCCCCATCTTTCTTATAACCTGAGATATCAGGAAGTATGCACATTGTTCTCGAATTTTTTGCAGTCCGGCCTGTTCCAACGCAGTTATAGCGATGGTCACAACCTATCGGTACGAAGATCAATGTCGTGCATACATATAAATTGATAAGTATAAAATAATTATTTCAAGATTGATAAACCTAAGGATGATTGGTCTTCATGAAATCGAGGAGTAGTTTCATGTGGTGGCAAATATAGTATTCATAGGTGTTGCTCAGCGGTTGCTGGTAGCACTGCAAAAATAGAATTTGTTAGTTCGAGAGGCATTACTACAAAGTGTTATATATGATTAATGTGTATTAGTGAATACTAGAAAATCTAGATTGTGTCACAGGGCGTTGATTCCTCCCTTGGATTTTCGTACTGTAGCAACATACTAGGCGAATGATCTACGTGATTTCAAAAGTTAGGCTTAGTCATTGCGAAGGAAGAAAAGACTACAATAGAGTTATCTATGGAGAAAATATGTGTACCTGTCGATTAATTGTTGGACAATTGTGAAGTCAGTTTTGGTCTTCTTTAGGGAATCAAAGTATATTTTCTTGTTCCATTTTGGTATAATTACAATTAGAATCTTGTGAAACCTACACAGGTATGTCGTCATGGTCATTAAACCTAAGTTCGTATTGGTTATAAAAAAAATTAACAAGTATAGCTACAAGTGCAGCACTTACCCCTGGTTGTAGAGCATAAGTATAAATTCCTTGTTGTGGTGAGCCACCAATTCTGTCGTCATGTAATTCTCAATGAAGGATACATTTTTCTTGATGATATCCATGGAGACCAAGTGTGGGTCGAGAAAACCTACCGGTGATTTTATTAATCTGGCTTCAGTCGCCATGTATCTATATATATACATAAAAGCAAGGAGTTATATATGACATTTATTGGTATTACATGAATATAGACCATGATTGTACACACTTACAATGTCCAGCATCGAATGAGTGAGGCGTCGAGGGCATCGAGGTTGAAGAGAAAGAACAAGTCCTTGAAAGTCATTGTGAAGACACAATTATGAATCTCATACTGAAGATAATGTGGCCTAAACTTGACGTTGACACCCGAGCGTTATTATTCATCTAGTTTGTTGACCTGTTCCATGTACCATGCATGCAATCTCTGGCAAACTAGTCCTAGGGTTTTGAGATGCTCTATCGGGACGACCAACAGCTCACCTAACATGAATTTTTGAGCCAACAGTAAGTTGGGGATGTCATCGGTCTTCTTCAATTTTCCCTTGCCGCCTCGCTGTTTTGAGGTTGAATTCACGGTAGTTGATTGGGCATGAGATGTAGATGCATGTGATTCAACATGCCCTTGCTGCATCGGTATATGTAACTCTGGTGTAGGTAGCTCTAGTGCAGATAGCTCTCATGGACTTGGCACCAGTGCAGGACTTTTCTATGAAGTTGACACTTGTGCAGGAGTCTCTAGACAGATGTCCCTTTTGGGCCACTAGATGAATGTTTCAATGGTTTGCCCTAGAGTCACGACCTCGTCGTTTGGAGGCATCTACAGTGGTATGACCTCGAAATTGGCATGAACACCATCCACATTTACTTTTGTGAAACCTGACGCTAGAGTTACACCGTGCACCAAGGCCCCGGCACTAGATGCACCAAGGCATATCTCACTTGGAGCTTGCACTTTGTAGCCACCTACACAACGATACAAAATTAGGTACCCCAACAGGCCTATCAATGGATCGAACATTCTAGAGATAATAATTATTACCATAATGCCATCGATAGGAAATCTATGATTGCTTTCTGAGATATGGTTAGACGTGAGCTACTCCGATGTTTGGAGGGCTAGCTAGCACAAGAGCAGCGGAGGCTTCCAACTAATTTCTCCTAAACCTTTTCTGTCTGCTCTCCATTTGCCGTTGCATCTTATCTCTGATGGCATCAGCGATCTCCTCTCTAAGGGATACCTTAATCTTCTCTCGTAGTCGTGCCTCACGCTCAGCTTTGGCTCTCTTCCAACTCCGGTACGCTTCGAAGTCCTCTGAAAAATCATGTTTCTATGGAACGTAAAGACCAAAGCCTCTCATGTGACCTAGGTGCTCCTTGTTTCTTAGGGTCATGGAGAGTATACCTCTCTCCCTGACTGCCTGGAATGAGCCTAGAAAGATTTTACACTCAGCGCTTCCCGTAAGAGCCCAACATGTCATTTCACTTCCTTTAAAGTTATATAGTAATTACAAACTAGGAAGTTTGATATCTTACCAGATGGTGGGACACATCCTTGTCTACGGGGTTTGGAAAGAAGATGGCCCCCAATGACATAGTGGATGATCTCGCTCTTATGCAATTTCAAACGCGCTTATCAAGAATCCCGGCAAATGGTGGGGAGGCCTTCCGCAGGATTACCTGCTCATTCTCGTTTCTCTATTACAAGATTTTACTCGCATACCCAGTAGTGTCGAGTATATGGGGTGCGTGTTTTTTGCCTGGAGGGCCCAGTGCGTTGCACTTTCACTTCTAAAATTATTCATCATCTTCTTCACCACAAACTCTTGCTAGCACGGTTCCACGAACAGATACTTCTGGAAGGGCATCAGATCCTTCTCTACGTATTGCTTGATAAACATGCTCTTGAAATTCTTTCATGCTTTGCACACTGCAAGCAATGCATGTCATCACACGAAGGCTTAGTGTTCTTCTGGGATCTTGAACGATCAAAAAATTTTCGTCACCAGCTCATTTCTTTGATCTTTGTTCAAGTCCTTCCACAAATTGTACGTGATCTCAACCCATTCCCATGCAACTATTCTGACCATTCTCTGTGACGAAGAATGATGATGACAAAGAATGAGGCGATGATGCTTGTGATGCAGAGAACGATGCATCACATGCATGCTTATCGTGGCAGTAGAGACATGGCTCGAATTGATTCTTCGATTGTTCGAGAGAATAGGCGATGATCCAAAGAATGATGCATCACATGCATGAGGTGATGATGACGAAGAATTGCTTGGATTTTTCATAGAACGATGCATCACACACATGAGGCAAAGGTGACGAAGAATGAGCAGATGACATCTTCACAAGATAATAAAAGTGACAAAGAAATAGAGAGTATTGGTGAACTGGCTACCAGTAACAAATGATCATAAGAATCAATTTGAGCCTTGCCTCTACTGCCTTCTTGGTGGCTTGGATTGTTGGAAATTAGGCAGTTTTAGCAATAATTTCAAGTTAATTTCAAATCCAATCATTAACAGGAAAGCATATATCCAGTATTATGTAACTGACATGAAGATAAACCTATTATCTCCCCAAATAAATAAAAATATTCATATCATTAACACATGATAATATGCTAAACTGTACAGGAAAGTGGGCACTTATAAACTGCATATTGCACAGATTAAAATTGTGAATTCGATCTCAGTTGAGGTGTTGCACAAGATTAAATCTTGGCCTTCTTCTACTCTTGTCAATATATCAATAATCAAAGTAACTATCTCTTTACTATTTTTCTAGTCTGACAATGTATAAATTACCTCAAATAAGAAACAAAGTCAATTGCATACTATAACCACAAATAGAAACAGAGAACTGCTACTACAGTGCCAACAGAGTTTCGGTAATAACTAGAAGTATATAATAGATATATGCTACTGCGGTATCAGCTGAATTCAGCAATAATCAGGACAACAATAAATTTACCAAAACATAAGTATCTGTCTTAGCAATGAACACAATCAAAAGCTAGCAGAATACTTCAATTGATAGTCACAATGATCTCTAATATGATAAGTTTCCTCATTGAGCAATCTCAAAAAGCCCATAATCTATTATGCAAAAGTCCTCCCAGTACTAGTACTATTCATAGATTTTTAAAGATAGAAATCTAAACTACAAGCACGACAAACTTTACACAGGATAGAAATTTTAGAAAGTAAAAGCTTATTGGGCAGTGGCAATCCAAGCCACCGAGAAGACGGTAGGGGCAAGGCTCATCGCAAGAACGATGTACCCCCACGAGGCCATGAGCCATGAGGACAACGCAGAACACTGAGATCATGACCACGGTAACTACCTTGCTCGGGAGGAGGCGCACTAAGGAGGAGAAGGACGTGCTCGGGGAGAAGGCGGTGCGCTCGGGGGACGAAGCGGCGGGCTTGGGGGAGGAGGCAGTGGCTCATGCTTGGGGAGGAGGTAGTAGACTCGAGGAGGAGGCGGTGTGCTCAGGGAGGAGGCTTGCCGGGGAGGAGGCGGCGGCTCGTGCTCGGGTGAGTCTGTGTGCAAGGGAGTGTGAGCAAACCCTAGAGTCCGAATATAAATAGATTGGACATCATAGACGGTTCTAAATTATAACTGTATGTGATAATACACATCATAGATGGTTCTAATTTAGAATCATTTGTGATAAATTCACATCGCAAACTATTCTACTTTAGAACCGTCTGTGATAATACACAACACAGACGGATATACTTTAGAACCTTCTATGATAAATACACATCACAGATGGTTCTAAAGTAGAACCATCTGTGAATCACTTTTCAGTTATGTACATAAATGAAAATTCACATATATATGACTCATTCTCTTATACATAAATGCAAATTTACATATATATCACACATTCTCATATACATAAATACAAATTCACACACACACACACACACACACACACACACACACACACACACACATATATATATATATATATATATATATATATATATATATATATATATATATATATATATATATATCACATATTCTCTTATACATAAATACAAATTCACATATATATATCACATATTCTCATATACATAAATACAAATTTACACACACACACACACACACAGATATATATATATATATATATATATATATATATATATATATATATATATATATATATATATATATATATATACATATCACACATTCTCATATACATAAATGGAAATATATAACATATGACATATAAACATTTCAATCACCATTCCACTTGCTTATTTCCTTTAAAATTTAGCCTTTCATGATGATCAATGCGTATGTAGCTAGTTTCGTCATGATAACTGAAATAAGAAAACTCGTCAAATTGATTGTATTATTTCTCGTCCACTATATTCTCAACTCTGACAATCCACCTTTTTCCATGAAGAACTACGTGGCGCTTCTTATTTACCAGGTCAGTTACATAGAAAATTTGAACAACTTGGTTAGCGAGTACGAATAGTTTATCTTTGTATCCGACACGTTTGAGATCCACGGTAGTGACACAGTTCTTGTCGATCTTCATTTGTGGAAGATGGATCTAACGACATGGAAACGGGGGGCTCATGAAAAGCACGTAGTCGAGCTCCCAAATCTCCTCTATGAACCCATAGTAGGAGCTTTTCATCCTATCGGTACTAAACACATCTATGCAGACACTGCTGTTCTGATTAGTACTGTTTACATCCTAAGACTACATATAGAATGTGCACCTATTTATATCATATCCTTGCCATGTAGTAGCTTTGCCTTCTTTGGGTTCGCAAAAAACTGTTTCAAACAGGAAATTATAGGAAAATATCATGCCACCTTAGCAGGAGATTCTTTCTTCAAACTCCCTCGCCATTATCTAATTAATTCTTACACTTGTATCAGGATGCATTGCACACTAGACATACATACATGTTTGAATACTCGTTACGGTAGAGGGTATAGCCATTCAGACATGTTTATATTCTTTCTACTTCCATTCAAATTGGACAAATAATCTTTATGGCTTTGTAGGTGGTTTTAGGCAACTCGTTTCCCTCCACAAGTATGTCCGCTAAGAGACCTAACAGCATCGTGAGATTCTTATAAAAGCAACTGTTGCTTACCTTCAATTTCAGCAGTTCAAACACGGCTGATAACCTTGTGTACTTGGACTTGTAGCACGTGAACAAAGGTTTCTTCGAGTTCTCCATTAATACCCAGAATTTAACATACTCTCTCTCATCATAGTTCCCTTCTGTATGACGAAGCATCTTATCTAGATTGTCATTATGCAGCCTATCTGAATCGAAACCATAATCAATATCATCCGGTGGCATATCGTTGACTCCGTCGGTGATGTCATTATTACTACCCTCATGTGTAATCTGCTCTTCACCATGATTGGTCCAATGTGCATACCCCTTTTTGAAATCCCTTCGAACTAAGTGTGCTTCGATCTGCGTTCGGTTCTTAAGTGTGAGAGATCCACGAAGCTGTCATGCTGACTTTTCTGTTTTGCTACTATCCATCCCTCTGGGAAGGAAGCCGCAATAGGAAGATGTTCGTCACTGCCTCCAAGGACGATCTGCTCCTGACCCACTAGGTCCAACTCACCCGAGTTTTGGGAGCCACCTACACTAAGGCTCTAGAGGAGATCTCGAAGCTCCACCAGCTATAACCAAGCCGAGACTCTCCATGCTTAGCTCGCCAAGTGTGAAAAGGCCCTAGCTGCAGTAGAGCGTGAGAGGGATGCTGCAGTCGCCGAGCTTGAGTAGACTACAGTACCAGTAATGGTTCACGCTCCAGCACGCGTCAGACCCCCATCATCTCCACAACCCTGCTCTTACTCAGCCACTCACCAAAGGACTACACCTAAGGAGCACCGCACGTAAGAGCGTGCAGTGCCCCAACCCACCGATCGTCGTCAACATTTGAAATACCAGCCGAAACCGCAGTTGCTCTTGCTCTCGCTCCAGTTCACTTGGTGACTGTACCACTTGCTGCATGGAGGAGTAGACCGACCTACGAATTAGGTTAGCTCGTAGTGCTTGCTAGGAGTAGTTTTTGTTTACAAGCACCAACCTATGTACTAAACAATAGACGTGTAATGTATTGTATTCACATGGCTGAGCACCAACATGCACGTACGAACAAAACATAATAGAATTTCTTAATGCGTATCAAAGTACACGTATTCAATTAGTTTGCACAAGTATTCAACTAGTTTTCGTCTTATCGAGCTTTCCTGAAACTGGCACGGTTTTATTTAATATTATTTTACGTATAGTTTAGAAGTATTTTTAGAAACGAGCAAACCAGCTGCCTCCTACCGAGCTACCCTGATATGGCATATGACACGTATCATCTACCATACCTTTTAAGCTCAAAGAGGGGATCGGTTTTGTAAAAACAGATGGTTAGTTGCTAAAATTAAAAAAAATAGGCTTCATTACTAATTATATGAACAGTTCAGCAAGTCAAGCCACGCCAAGTCAAGCAGCACATGTGGCAAGGTTGACGATTGATCGATCGAGAGAACAAGCTAGGGACCCGGACCCGATGACACGATCGATTAGCTAATGCTCTTGCCAACTCTCGCTCTCTCTCTAGCTACCTACCGGCCAGCCTATCTGTCCGTGTCTACGGTGTGTTTGCACCTACTGTCTACGTCCACGGGTGTGCACTGTAGTGTCTACTGGACACTGCGGATTGAGGTCCTCTAACTTGCCTGTTGGCACGTTAGAGAAGCTCTGCTAAGGTAGACGATCGGGTCCGGGTCCGGGTCCGGGTCCGGCCGGGGCATCTGGGCGTGGAGGAAGAAAGGGCAAGACTGAAAGGCGCTGTCATATCTGGAGCTTTGAGTGTACGCTGTGTTGTTGCGTGCGTACGTCGATGCAGGGCGAACCTTGCACCAGTAGTCCGCCGCATTCATTACTCCCGTTCTCAGCGGTCGCTGCTTCCGTCAGCTGTACTAATTGGTGGTGCTTATTTATACTTTTAAGTGTGTACTTGTGATTTATTTTTATACAGTAACGATTTTTTTACATAAATTTTTTCTTATAATTAATAAAAAAAATTGTATCAACATACACAATACAAAACAATAAAATATAAAAAAAGCCCCAAGAAGCTAAAATTAGACGAAATTAAGAAGCCAGAAACTGAAGCTCTAATGAGCGGAGCCAAATTATCAGATCTACCGATCATAATAATTAAAAGACATTAGCTCTAGCCCAAAAGAATTACAAGACCATGTAAAATCACCCTATGTTTTGTGATGAACTATTGCTAAATTTATGGAGTTAGATTTTGAATTTTACTTAATTTGTAGTTTTTCAGAACTTTTTTCAGACATGGTGGTCTAACTAGCCTGTGAGGGGGTTGACCGGCTAGGCTCAACAATCTGACCAACAGCCGTCAGCGGTCAGACCAGCTGATGTCAGCGGTCTAACCGACCAGATGTTGGTTTTCGGCTGGAATTTTATAATTTAGGAAATTTAGTCAAGGTTTGGTTTGTTTGAATCTAGTTCAGTGTTTTTATGTTGCATAAAATATATTTTGACTAACATAAGTCAAGTTGTAAAGAACCTATGTTTGAAAAAGATTTCTTGATCTTTGAATGTGCAGAGAGACTTGGAGTCAACCATGGTCAACGGCGAGGATCAGGGTTACTCTCAAGGAGGAGTCGAGGTCAATAACGATCAAGGATATTGGGTAAGATGGCTGAGCTCAAGCATGACACAAGGAATGTGGGAAAATATCGAAGAAAAAGGTCCAAACGACAGGTTATACCAAGTGGTTTGGTCGGTCTAAGTGAAGCATGATCCAGTAGAACCAGAACAGGAGAGACATATCAACATATAGCAATCTAGTGATGCACCTACACATGGCAAGCATAGCGATTGCTTGCAATAAAAGATGAAGTCCAGGTCAAAGAGGGTATTTTGGTAAGAAGGCCAAATATTGAAAATTACATTGATGTGGCGTGCTCTCTGGTCATTTAGGTAGAGTTGTTGTAAAGCCTTTATTCTCAAATAGTAATAGATAAACTTTGCTCATTACACTTGGTATCTTCCTGATTTGGTTGAATTGCTCTAGTTTTTATTGGTTTTAATCTTTTCTCGCCCCTTCTAGATTTTGTTGTGTGCTAAAGACATGTAAGTGATGGGTGTTGTAGGGGTGGCCCCCACCTAAATCCAGCTAGCCTGTTGAGAAGGTTATAAACTATGTAAATGACGTAGCTTGTCCTCGAAGGGAGGCTCGGTGTAAGGTTACGATGGTAAAGACGTTTACGAGGGAACGCATATATATCATGATCAGCCCTTGAGAAAGACCCAAAGGAGGTCATTTGCTCACCTAACTCTCCACTACCATACCCTCTCTCTTTGTTTGGTCTATAGCCACAACAATGGGGATAACTCATAGAGATCAACTCCCATCCATCTAGGCACCAGGTCTTGTAAGAATTCGAAGTTGCCCGGTTTTGCTTAGATTTAATCTTATCTTGAGAGTTTTTTATTCTGGGGTTTCTGCTTCAAATGTTTAGGATGAATAGCTTGGTATAACATGTAGAAACTTATATGGAGCCATATTGACCATTCTTTATCTACAAGCAAGTCATATCTCAAGATTTTAAAGTTTACTCGGTTTTGGTACAATCCTACTTATTTTTGGAAAAAGTTAAAACTTTGACCAAGATTCATATGATCTTTTGATGAAATAAGTTCCTAAAACCCTTAGCAAGGTGTATAGAAAGTTTCATCTCTATTGACCAAGAATTTTGGGAGTTGCACCATTCTTGATCTTGGCTCGGATTGATTTTGTGTTATGGGAACAGGGGAGCTATCATACCACCACTAGGTTCGGTTCAACAGACCACCGGTCAGACTGCCACTGCAACATGCAAGACTCCTAGAGACACTCTATTTGCTGCATAGAGCCCTTTTAGGTGTCACCAAATTTCTTTGTGACCCTTCCTAAAGAGTCACCAAGAGGGTCACAAGATGAAGAGTCTGGCAACTCTTTGTAATGTGTCATCATGTGGTGACACTTGCTTGGTGACTTATATAAGTGCTACCATTTGTATTGTCTATTTACCATGATATATTACTCCAATTTCTTAAATAACATTTGTTTTTAAAATTTTTGGCATAATTTTTAAATCCTGGCATGGATATTCGATTTCATTTACTTTTTTTGGTAAAATATTTCTATAAAATTGAGCTCTTATTTCTGATATCATCAAAGACATATTCAACACAATAGTTTAGATCAAACTATTGAAATAATCCAAATGTATATTATGAAGCCAAAAGTAACAATATCAATTATTTTCGATTACACTATGATATAGATCACAAAATTGAAAAAAGAGGGAATAAAGATGACATCTCTAACCGGATGTCCCATTGCTCTCTATGTATGAACATATTTCTAACTTGCGAATTCTTCAAACCATCAATTTGAATGCCTAAATGCACATCTAACTCTTATTTTGACTTCCTAGTAATTTGCCAAATAAAATCCATCGAGAAGAATTGAAGAGGCATTCAATTCAACATAATTTGATGTAATAGAAAGCGAAACATTACTTGTATACTTTGGATCCACTGTCATTTTACATTTGACAATGTCCGCCGAGACCGAATATGCAAATTCGGTCTCTCTGTAAACCGCACTAGTCGAGGATCACGCTAGTACACATCAAACATAGATGCCATCATAGTCATACACACGATAATAATAAGGGAAAACTAGAATATCGATAAAATGTCAAAGGTACGACCTTATGGCCAAGCTTACAATATCTCTAGCCGGAAGGGCTTAACAAAATAGCAGCGGAAATCCAAAATAAAGCGTAGCGACCAATCGACAAACCACAGGCTATCGAGTGGAGAACGAAGCCTAATCCGTGAAGTCGTCGTAGTACTCTCCTTCTGGCACCTCCTGCTGATAGTACTCCTCTCCCTCAACTGAGCAACATAGGCGTAAAGCCGTGAGTACATTGGTACTCAGCAAGTCGTTTGTAACAATAAATGCAATATAATATGCAAGGCTTACCAAAGGAAGGCTGAAAGGTTAATTTGCATAAAGGCATTTATTGATGAAATATATTAAATAACTTGAAAGCGAAAGTTAAGCGAAAGCGAGTAATAATAGATAATCAAAGGGATAAACATGAACCACTTGTGAACACCAATTCACAAGTTAAACCAACGATGAACTACATCCACTCCCAACGTAAACCACCAAGTTATAAATGAAACACTAACCCTCGTGTGAAATCCCGAGCACCATCCATGGCCGAGGGCGCGGCTATTCGAATAGTTTTACACTCTGCGAGGTTACACAGCTGTACCCACACGATGTGATTAGCCTAGGCCTAAGGAAATCACAACAAGGCCTTTACAATGCTCTACCTCAACCCAATCACGCCCGCTAGGGTTTCGCATCACACCCCCTTGCGCCACATGGAAATCGGCAACCATGTTCATCACAATGGCGAATTGAATTGAAATATTACAAATTAATCAGCGAGTCCATCCCATAATAGACATGTGGTTTGCGATTAAGCTCGGATCAATGGCGCACAAAGTTAAGTCCTTAGCATTACGGCGAGACTACCACATCCCCAAAGTACAAGCTGTACTTCCCCCTTTCTTTGCACGATCACTGCTCGAGTGCAAAACCAATTTGTATAACCAAGCCAGCGTCACACCAATGCCGTGGCACAAATTTTAATACACGTGGCACCACCACAGTTCCATATATCATTAAGTCAAATTAATAATTTAACGGATGTGATGAGATCAAGCGTAAATAATAAGCGGCTAAGCAATCTAATCGTACCAACCCATGTGATAAATAAACTAGCATCACTAATAAATTTCCCAACCTATGGTGACAAGGGCATCATGGTATTTCAAAGTGTCAAAGAGGTGTAATTGCAATTGGGACAATAACTACGTACAGCGGTTTGAGTAAAAATAGCAATGCAACGTAATTTGAAACAAAATAATTAAATAATAGTTTGTAAAATTGGGTTCAACATGATCAAGGGACACGACTTGCCTTCGTTATGCTCGTGAGGTACTCTGGTCTTACAGCGCGAAACACGCTCCTCCGGAATCCGAATCTAACGAGAGAAAGCGACCAGGAAACAAAGAAATACATAAAATGACAAGCAAAAGAACTCAAAAATTCACAAAAACAGAACCAACAGCTAGAGCTCGATTTTAGATGAATTTAGAAAAAGAACGGGTCAATCGGAGCTAGGGCGGAGGAGAACGGGCTCGGAAAATTAATTCAAAATTAATTCAGGAAAATTAAAAAATTCTTGTCTTTGTGAACCCGGTGCACCAAATTCCGAGTTCACCGTGGACCCGGTCCACGTGCATGATGCGAGAAGCGGCGACGCGGCGGGGCGGCCGGCGTGGCGGCGGCATATCTTTGCCACGTGGCGCGTCTTGGCGTGGCGGTGGCGTGCTGCCACGTGGCTCGGGAGGCGGCTAGGCTGGCGTGGCGCCGCGTGGCATGCCACGTAAGATGCCACGTCGGCTAGGGCTGGCGTGGCCCGCCGGCGCGGCGCGCGCGCGCGATGGCGAGATCCGGCGGCGAGGTTGGCCACGCAGCGCGATCGCGGCCGTGGATCCAGTCTGAATCTGCGGTGGGATCGGCGGCGGTGTCGGTGAAGTGCGCGGATGGCCGGCGCGTGGCGGCTCGGCAGCGGCGTCGCCGCGCTGGACGCGCGGATGGAGCGGCGCGAGGCGGCGGCGGCGATGCGCGGCAGCGTGGCGGCGTCTTGGCGCGAGGCGTCGCATGCGCGCGGCGAGCGCAGCGAGTGCTGGCGCGCGCGCGAGCTCGAGGACCGGCGGGCGAAGTGCGGCGAGGGCGGCGAGCGGCGCGCGGCGGCAGCGAGGAGGGGCGGCGAGCTCACCGGCGGCGTCCTCGGCAGCGGCGACGAGCTCGGCGCACGGAGGGGCACGTGCGGCGCGGCAGCGGCGGCGGGCGGCTCCGGCGGCGGCGCGGCGAGGGCGAAGGCGGCGGCGGCGGCGAGCTCGAGCGGCGCGGCACGCGAACGAGGGATGAGCGCGGGTTTTAACACGCGACCGAGAAATCCGATCGATTCTGGCTCGGGCGGGCGGATTAGGTTAGACGGCTAGGATTGGGCCACTTGGCGAGATCGGACGGTGAAAAAGGTTAGGGTTAGGGTTCGCGCGGGCGCGGCGACGGCTGGGATCGCGGCGCGTCAGGCGCCGCGGCGAGCGGGCGGGCGCGGCTGGTGCCGCCGCGCGCGTCGGCGCGGATCGCGGCAGCGTGGCCTTGAGCGGATCGAGCGGGGCGGCGGAGTGCGCGGGGAAGAGTCTGGCGGCGGCGCGGCGGCGGGATGGTTGTGGCGTGGCGGAGAGCGAGGAGATCGGGCGCGGGAAATATTTCTTTTCTTTTCTTTTTCGAAATTCAATTAAACTTCTAAAAGCTCTAGAAAATAGCAAATAAATCGGAAAATTCACCAAAAATACGAGAAAATTCCTTGTGACACAAGGAACTCAAATAAAATATTTTCCACTTATGTTAATGTTTATTTTAATCACATTAAATCGTTTAAAACTTTGAAAATTCATTTGAAGCTTCAATTAATTTGAGAAAATTCAGAAAATTCATTTTTGAAATCAGGGCTTTAAAAATCTCGGAAAAAGCAGGATGTCACAAACCTTACCCCCTTAAGCGAGATCTCGACCAGAGATCTGGGCCAACTAAGAGAATAGGTTGGGAAACTCCGCTCACGAGATCCTCCTCGCGCTCGGTGGCTTCCTCCTCGAGTGGTTGCTCCTTGAACTTTGCAAAAGCGGACCGCTTTATTCGGGTGACTCGCTCGACACCTCAAGATTTTGGTAGGTGCTCTTTGTATGACAGATCCTCCTGAGGTCAACGGCCTCAAGCGGCACAACCTCCTGCAGTGCGCGAGCACTTCTTGATTGGGACACATGAAAGGCGTCATGTACCCCAGCTGAAGGGCGCGAGTAGCTCAAGCGATAAGCAACCTCTCCCTGCGTTTGAATCTGAGCGGACCCACATATCTTGGTGCAAGCTTCCCTTTTAGTGAAATCTCTTCACACCTTTGAATGGTGTGATCCTCGATACACAAAATCATCGGCTCAAAACTCGGCTCTCGGCGTCCGGTATCTGCATAGCTTTTACATGCGGCACAGGCGCCTTCAACCTTTCTGAATCAAGCGGACCTTATCCTCAGCTTCTTTTAAACAATCTGGGCCAAAAACCTGACCTTCTCCTGTCTCTTTCCAATTGAGAGGGGTCCTACATTTCCTGCCATACAATGCCTCAAACGGTGACATCTGCAAACTGGCCTGATAACTGTTGTTGTATGAGAACTCTGCAAAAGGTAAACAACTGTCCCACTTAGACCCATGATCGAGCACACAGGCTCTCAACATGTCCTCGAGTCTGATTAACTCGCTCTGTCGACCATGCATGCAGGGGTGATATCTTTATCTTGAAATTCGGTGAGTTCCATCGCCTTATGGAAACTACCCCAAAACCGAGAGGTGAAGCTGCGATCCACGATCGACACAATCTTCTTGGGCACACCATGCAAACCGACTATCACGGACATATATAGTTCTGCCAATCTGTCACCACTGTAAGTCGTCTTAACTGGAATGAAATGAGCAACCTTGGTCAAACGGTCCACAATGACCCAAATCGAATCATGTCCCTCTTTGGTTTTAGGCAAACCGACTATAAAGTCCATACCAATTTCTTCCCACTTCCACTCGGGGACTTTTAATGGTTGTAGCAAACTGCGGTCTCACGGTGCTCTGCCTTTACTCTCGACAAACATCACAAAGGGCTACATACTCGGCAATCTCACGCTTCATGTTTGGCCACCAATACTTATCCTTAATGTCTTGGTACATCTTAGTCTGCTGGATGAATCGAAAATAGTGACTCATGAGCCTCTTTTAATAACACATCCTTTAGTTCTTGCTTGTTGGGCACACACAAGCGCTGCTTGAACCACAAGGTTCCCAGTCGATCACTTGAAAATCGACTCTTTACCTTCACTCAAATTCTTTACGATCCATTGAAATGCCTCATCATCCGATTGAGCACAGCGAATCGACCATCAAAGTAATTGCATCTCCATAGCTGCCAAAAATCCTGGCTCAACCAACTCAAGGTTAAGCTTCTGAAATTCCTCATGCAAAGCTGGCTGACTCTCTCGAACCATCACTGAATTGCAGTATACCTTTCTGCTCAAGGCATCTGCAACAACATTAGCTTTCCCAGGATGATAATGTATGCCCACATTATAATCCTTTATCAGCTCTAACCACCTCCTCGCTGAGGTTAAGCTCGGATCGGGTAAAGATGTATTTGGACTCTTATGATCCGTGTAAACCTCACATCATTACCCATCAGATAATGACGCCAAATCTTTAAAGCATGCACTACGGCTGCCAACTCCAAATCATGGGTAGGGTAGTTCTCCTCATGCGGTCTCAACTGGCGTGAGGCATAGGCTACCACTCTCTTGTCTTGCATCAAGACACAACCCAAACCTTTGCGCGAAGCATCGCAAAATATCTCAAAATCCTTGTTAATATCTGGGCAACACAAGCTTTGGGGCTGTGGTCAAACTCTCCTTAAGTTTAAAACTCTTCTCGCACTCTGGCGTCCAAGTGAATTTCTTTTCCTTTTGAGCAACTGCGTGAGGGTGCAGCCACTTGGAAAATCCCTCAATAAAGCGACGGTAGTATCTGCCATACCAGAAAACTCGACACAGGTAAGCGAAGTGGGTGATTGCCAATCCAAAACATCACTTACTTTCCACTGGGTCAGCTGCGACTCCTTACTGCTGTCAACACATGCCCTAGAAAGCGACTTTCTTCATCAAAACTCACATTTGCTGAACTTTGCATACAAGCGATTATCTCTCAATTTCTGCAATGCTAACCTCAAGTGCTCTGATGTTCCTCCTCATCCTTGGAATATATCAAAATGTCGTCAATGAACACAACGACAAACTTGTCCAAATATTCCATAAACACCTTATTCATCAAATACATGAAATATCTTTGGAGCATTAGTCAAACCAAATGACATCACTTTGTGAACTCGTATAGACCATAACGAGTCGAGAAGGCTGTCTTGGGTATGTCCTCCTTACGTATCCTCATCGATGATATCCGACCTCAAATCAATCTTGGAAAACACTCTGCTCCCTTAAGCTGGTCAAGCAGTCATCGATCACGGGCGGAGGGTACTTATTTTTGATGGTGACCTCATTAAGTGCTCTGTAGTCCACACACATGCGCCGACTACCATCCTTCTTCTTGACGAACAACACTGGCGCTCCCACGGGACGAACTCGATCCGATATAACCCTTATCCAAAAGCTCCTGAATTTGCTTCTTCAACTCGCTAAATCATTGGTGGCATCCGGAGGGTCTCTTGGAAATCGGAGCGGTACCGCACAAGCTCAATCGAAACTCAACCTCCCTCTCTGGTGGCATACGGAAGATCATTCGAAACACGTCGGGTACTCTCAGGCGGTAGTACACCCTCCAGCTGGATTACCTTACTCGGCAAATCATGGTAGCTCTGGTGGCACTCTCTGGCTGCGAATCGCACCTTAACTCCATCTGAATTGGTTAAGGTCATCGCTCGCTCCCACGTCTAACACACTGCTTTGCGAAGCCAATCCATTCCCAAGATTACATCTAGGATTGCATATCCAACAAAATCAGTCGGCCACAGAACTCAACTCCACTGAATGGTTATCCTAACTCTGGACAACCTAGGTTGGACCTCAACTTCGGATCCGGGAGTTGGATTAAAAGAAGCAGATCCAAGAGCAACAGGTTTTCAATTGTTGCTTTAAAGCAAAACTCAGAAACAAGCGAACGCGAAGCTCGTAATCAAATAAAGCGGTGGCGAGGCCGAATGTACGAAGCGTCATCGATCACAGCGTCTGGCGCTGCTCGGCATCCTCTGCGGTGGCGTGGTTCACCGACCTTTCACCACCGGCGTCTGCTGGCTCGTCACGAGGCGGGGGTGCTCCTCGCCCTGCTCGGGGTAGAGTGCGGCCGGTGTGGCTCCCAAGTCAAAGCGGCGGGTGTCGGGCCTGCCTCTCGAGGGCACTTGCTAGCATAGTGTCCCACTTCATGACACTTGAAGCAAGTGATGGATCCGCTTTGGATTATTACTCTTCTTCTGCTGCTGCTGTCCACTTTGGAACCACTAGACGCTGTCTGGCCCAAGCCCTGGCGTGGAGTCCGAGTGGGGTCCAAATCCAAGAAGGCTAACTGCTGCTGGCTGTGGCGCTCGTCAAAGGTGATAGGTACCAAAACGAGGCCTCTGAGACTGGTGAGACCGTGATCCCTGCTGGATCAACCTCCTCTTGCGAGACTCCTCGAGCTCGCGGCGACTCTCCTCGATAAGTATGGCCTTATCCACCAATCTGGAAGGCGGCATAGTCGTTGCCTCGACTTGCACCTTCAAAGCCGGGTTCAAGCCTTTCTTGAACCTCTTACGCGAGCTGCATCGCCGCCACATCCTGCAGCGCAGAAGCAAGCCAAGCTGAGTGAATTTGTTGAGATATTCACTCAGCGTGAGTTCCTCTCGCTGGAACTCCCGAAACTCATCCTTCTTCATCTCAACCACTCCCTCCATGACATGAGCGGTGTGGAAAGCCTGGCGAATTCCTTCCAGGTGATGTTATCTTTGGTCCTCATGGGCGGCACAATGGTTCTCCCACCACTCTGCTTTGGTCCCTCAAGCCGATGTCTTGCATCTGGCACCTTCTCCTGTCGGTGCAGAGCCAAGTTCGGTTTCTTCTCAATCGAACGGACCCGATCGTCGGCCTCCAAAACTCGATGAACTGGAGAAAGCAGGCGGTCTTGTCCTCATAAACTCTGCGTGGCTGGGTCTGGCCGACGATGTCTTGGCGTGGTGCGGCTCTGGTCTTTGTCATTGCATCATAGTCGCATACTCGCATCATGAGTGCATCATCATCGTATGCGAGCCATCAAGAAGCCCGATCGAGCGCAGGATCCAAGGCAGTGGCACCGCTGCGCGCCATCATTCTCTGGTCCTGGTTCCCACAGTTTGCGGTGGAGGAGTTCTGGTGTCAACCATCTTGCTCTGAAAAGAAAACAAGCTTGTGATGACCAAAGGTGAAAGGCGAGAGGAAAAGCATAGATAAGAGGTAAATGCGTCTAAGGGGTTTTGCTTAATGGAGACCTAACTAAACAAACACTTAGCCGTAAGGCTAAGCGAGAAGCGAACAAAAATAAACTCCAATAAAAGATTGACATGATCGCAATATAATGCTTTTAAGGCAATATTTGCAGCTCACATCACACTCAGCGCAAATAAAATCCAACGTGTCTACTCGCACTATCTACCCGAAGGCTCCCACTGGGTCGACAAATAAGGGTACTCGCTATCGTCTTGAATCGTTGTAGACAACCCACGAGTTGCGGATCGGCGGATCGCTGCTCTCGATCGGGCCTGGAGTGAACCGGCGAGGTAGGCGCGACGATCTCGGTGATCTGACGTCTCTCCTCTGGACTCGGCGGTGTAGGCGACGGTAGAAATCTTGGCGGCGCGGCGGGGCTCCTCAGGCATCGCTCGTAGTCTCGGGGTGGCTCCGTCGCTCCTTGAACTTCCGAGCGAGTCCGCCATGTTGATCTTGTATAGCTTGCAAAGTCGACGGATGGCTTTGTGCGCAACTCCCTGTCGACATCTCTCCACCGCACGGTGTTCTTGAAAGCGTGATGTAGCACACCGCGCCAACTCGGGTAGTGAAGTATAGCACGGAGATGCTCCCGATCGTTGACCTTTTGCTTCTCATCCTTAGTGAGGTAGCAGGCGTCTCTTAAATCCGAGGCACCGCAACAAAGCGCGTAGAAGTGACCTCCATCCTCTGTCAAGTTTGTAGAAGCTTGGGACATCTAATGCATTTATAAAGGAAAGATCGGTTTATAACTTTAGGAAAACAAATTTTGCAAGAGTTGGGGCGAGAGACAAGAATCCTTAAGAATGAGGTAAGAAGATAGAGATATTACTAAATATCAGGTTTAGTTGGTTTGATTTAGAAAATAAATTTTTGGGCTACAACCAATTTAACTAGGGCTTCGTCCTACAGTCGATATGGCTCTGATACCATCTCTGTCGAGACCGAATATGCAAGTCGGTCTCTCGTAAACTGCACTAGTCGAGATCACGCTAGTGCACACAGTCAAACATAGATGCCATCATAGTCATACACACGATAATAATAAGGGAAAACTAGAATATCGATAAAATGTCAAAGGTACGACCTTATGGCCAAGCTTACAATATCTCTAGCCGGAAGGGCTTAACAAAATAGCAGCGGAAATCCAAAATAAAGCGTAGCGACCAATCGACAAGCCACAGGCTATCAGTGGAGAACGAAGCCTAATCAGTGAAGTCGTCGTAGTACTCTCCTTACGGCACCTCCTGCGATAGTACTCCTCTCCTCAATCGAGCAACATAGGCGTAAAGCCGTGAGTACATTGGTACTCAGCAAGTCGTTTGTAACAATAAATGCAATATAATATGCAAGGCTTACCAAAGGAAGGCTGAAAGGTTAATTTGCATAAAGGCATTTATTGATGAAATATATTAAATAACTTGAAAGCGAAAGTTAATCGAAAGCAGTAATAATAGATAATCAAAGGGATAAACATGAACCACTTGTGAACACCAATTCACAAGTTAAACCAACGATGAACTACTGTCCACTCCCAACATAAACCACCAAGTTATAAATGAAACACTAACCCTCGTGTGAAATCCCGAGCAACGCCCATGACCGAGGGCGGCTATTCGAATAGTTTTACACTCTGCAGAGGTTACACAAGCTGTACCCACACGATGTGATTAGCCTAGGCCTAAGGAAATCACAACAAGGCCTTTACAATGCTCTACCTCAACCCAATCTCGCCCGCTAGGTTTCGCATCACACCCCCTTGCGCCACATGGAAATCGGCAACCATGTTCATCACAATGGCGAATTGAATTGAAATATTACAAATTAATCAGCCAGTCCATCCCATAATAGACATGTGGTTTGCGATTAAGCTCGAGATCAATGGCGCACAAAGTTAAGTCCTTAGCATTACCGGCGAGACTACCACATCCCCAAAGTACAACTGTACTTCCCCTTTCTTGCACGATCACTGCTTGAGTGCAAAACCAATTTGTATAACCAAGCCAACGTCACACCAATGCCGTGGCACAAATTTTAATACACGTGGCACCAACCACGATTCCATATATCATTAAGTCAAATTAATAATTTAACGGATGTGATGAGATCAAACGTAAATAATAATCGCTAAGCAATCTAATCGTACCAACCCATGTGATAAATAAACTAGCATCACTAATAAATTTCCCAACCTATGGTGACAAAGGCATCATGGTATTTCAAAGTGTCAAAGAGGTGTAATTGCAATTGGGACAATAACTACGTGCAGCGGTTTGAATAAAAATAGCAATGCAACGTAATTTGAAACAAAATAATTAAATAATAGTTTGTAAAATTGGGTTCAACATGATCAAGGGACACGACTTGCCTTCGTTATGCTCAGTGAGGTACTCCACGGTCTTCAGCGCGAAACACTGCTCCTCCGAATCCGAATCTAACGAGAGAAAGCGACGGAAACAAAGAAACACATAAAATGACAAGCAAAAGAACTCAAAAATTCACAAAAACAGAACCAACAGCTAGAGCTCGATTTTAGATGAATTTAGAAAAAGAACGGGTCAATCGGAGCTAGGACGGAGGAGAAGCGGGCTCGGAAAATTAATTCAAAATTAATTCAGGAAAATTAAAGAAATTCTTGTCTTTGTGAACCCGGTGCACCAAATTCCGAGTTCACCGTGGACCCGGTCCACGTAACGATGCTGCAGGCGGCGGTGCGACGCGGGGGACGCGGCGTGGCGGCGGCATATATGTCGCCACGTGGCGCGTCGACGGCGTGGCGGAGCGTGGCGCCACGTGGCTCGGGAGAGGCGGCTAGGGCCGGCGTGGCGGCGTGGCATGCCACGTAGATGCCACGTCGGCTAGGGCTGGCGTGGCCCGGCCGACGCGCGGCGCGCGCGCGATGGCGGGATCCGGACGGCCGAGGGTTGGCCACGCGGCGCGATCGCGGCCGTGGATCCAGATCCGATCTGCGGTCGGGATCGGGCGGCGGTGTCGGTGGTGCGCGGATGGCCGGCGCGTGGCGGCTCGGCAGCGGCGTCGCCGCGCGGACGGCGCGGATGGAGCGGCGCGGGCGGCGGCGGCGATGCGCGACGCGTGGCGGCGTCGGCGGCGCGAGGCGTCGCTGCGGCGCGGCGCGCTGGCGGTGCTTGGCGCGCGCGGCTCGGGGACCGAGGCGAGCGGGTGCGGCGAGGGCGGCGAGCGGCGACGCGGCGGCGGCGCGAGGGAGAGGCGGCGAGGCTCACCGGCGGCGTCCTCGGCAACGGCGGCAGCTCGAGCGCACGGAGGGTGCGCGGCGGCAGCGCGACGGCGGAGCGGCTCGGCGGCAGCGCGAGCGGCGCGAGGCGGCGGCGGCGACGAGCTCGGGCGGCGGGCACGCGAACCGAGGATGAACGCGGTTTTAACACGCGAACCGAGGAAATCCCGATCGATTACGGCTCGGGCGCGACGCGGATTAGGTTAGGCGGCTAGGATTGGGCCACGCGGCGAGATCGGACGGTGAAAAAGGTTAGGGTTAGGGTTCGCGCGGCGCGGCGAACGGTTGGGATCGCGCGCGCGATCGGGCGGCCGAGGCGAGGCGGCGAAGCGTTGGTGCCGCCGCTGTCAGCGCTGATCTGCCGACGCGTGGCGCGCGGATCGGGCGGCGCGGCGGCGGAAAGCGTGGGAAAAGAATCTGGCGCGTGGCGGCGGGATGGTTGACGCGTGGCGGAGCGAGGAGATCGGGCGGCGGGAAATATTTCTTTTCTTTTCTTTTTCCAGAAATTCAAATAAACTTCTAAAAGCTCTAGAAAATAGCAAATAAATCCGGAAAATTCACCAAAAATACCAGAAAATTCCTTGTGACACAAGGAACTCAAATAAAATATTTTCCACTTATGTTAATGTTTATTTTAATCACATTAAATCGTTTAAAACTTTGAAAATTCATTTGAAGCTTCAATTAATTTCAGAAAATTCCAGAAAATTCATTTTTGAAATCCAGGCTTTAAAAATCTCAGAAAAACAGGATGTCACAATGTGTTGGGAAATCCACCTGATTTCCAAGCTCTACACAACCATTACTGATATGAGGCAACACAATCAACATAATAGAGCAAAATTTGTTAATTTCTTCTAGACTAGAAGAACAATGGCACATGTTTTAGGCATTCAAGCATTCTATCAAACTTATTTAAGCAATAGAAAACAAATATCTGCTCAGGTAGGGATGAGGCACAGTAGATCAGACAACTTAACACAATCATCGAGTTTTAATTATGCAGACTGAATTAATATACACGTGTTAGTTAGCCTTTTAACAAGTCCATTGACATGAATCATTTTATGTTTTAGTTAGGCTTTTTACATTCCTTTTCTAAGACCTGAGCAATGCATGGTTAACTATGTAGTAGATTTGTGGTACGTTAGGCAAACTAACAGAGTAATGAATTGGGCTAGTAAGATTCTTGGCACAAACTGCCCATCAAATTGAAACTTTCTCCATAAACGTAAAAAAACTAAAGATTACGTGAACATTTTGGTAGTTTTTGACTCGGATTTTCTCAGGGGAGTCACCATCGGGCCACCATGAATCGTATCAATTAATGATGAACAAAAACAAAATAGATCTATACAAGACTTGGAAAATCCTAATTAAGCTCAAACTCATCATTCCTCTACTCTACTAATCAACAAAAACATGTGTGCTCAAACCAAGAACTAAATCCATCAAGAACATGACCGAACCGAAGATTGTAGAAAGGATTGGGGTGGATTAGCAAACCAAGGGAAAGAATGGAGGGGGAGACCGGAGTGCCCATGAGTCACACGGTCGGTGTCGCCCTTTGTCATCCTCAGTAATCAATAGCTCCACCCGGCTAGATTTGGTGGCGGCGGCATCAACAGGGGCTTTTGGTGCTAGAGGCACTGCTACAAAACAAGCTATACTAGACGGATACATCACAGACGGTTCCGTATGAACCGTCTGTACTTAAACTATCACAGACGGTTCATACTACCAACCGGCTGTGATATTTTCACAGACGGTTATTAACACGAACCGTCTGTGATAATTGAGACAACACAAATGATTCATGTTAATAACCGTCTGTGAACTTTCACAGACGGTTATTAACACAAGCCGTCTGTGATAATCGTCTATGATGATTGACACATAAACACAGACGGTTTGGGAACCGTCTATGATGATGGTTTCGAACCGTATGTGATAGGACTGTCTGTAGCAGTGAGGCGGCCGTGTGGGGGTGTAGATCGGTGCTTCCAGTAGAGGTGGCAGCTGCAAGGGTTTGGCAGGAGGGAGAGATGGGGATAGGTTAGGGTTATGCTTTGGGAGTGAAGTTTTGAGGTAGTCTGGGAAGCGATCTGATGGTGAAGAATGGTTTATCCTTTTGATTCAAAACAAAATATAGTTGAATGTAATGTGTTTTATCCAAAATTTTGGCACACTCCAAGTCAAACGAAGACGCCGGAATGCAATCAACAAGCAAAAGAGCAAAATAAATACCCAAATTAAATTCAAATAAACTCCAAATTGAACAAGACCACCACCAACAGAAAGAGCTCAAATTTAGAAAATTTTAGAAATAAGTTTCACTTGAATCGGAGCTACGGTGAGAAAGAACGAGCTCTTCAAAGCTTATTTCCAGGAAAAATCCTAAAAAAATAGGAGAGATATTTCTCTCTCTGATATGTGGGTTCCACAAGTTTATTTTAGATTTTTGAATAAACTTCTAATTTTAAAATCTTAGAGTATGACATGTGGATCCCACAGGTTTATTTTAATTCTTAAAATTAAACTAACGGTCAGAGACTGACATGTGGGGCCTCAGCACTGTGCACAGTGAAGTGGGGCCCACCTGTCAATGGTTCTAATTTTAAATCCAGATTAAAATATTTTTAATTGAGGTGGTGCCCGCCTGTTAGCCTAACATTAGCGTTAAACCAGCACAGGGCCCACCGGTCAGCGGTTCATTTACCTAAACTAAACACGGTCATTAACTATTAAAGAGATATTAACGCTAATAACGTTGAATCAGTGTGTCATCTTCGGCCGATTGGCGGTGCGGCTCACCCATGGCGAAGAAAGGCCTGGTGTTATGAGAGTATTAAAAAAAGGTTCTACGGGGCTCGCACGCACTCAAGTGCGAGGTGACGCAACCACATTTGGCCTAGGTGGCCATCAGCGGCAAACCGTTTGCGGTGGAAACAGGGCAGGGTACGCGACGGAAGCTCAATTAAACGGGAGGGGAGCGTCTAGGGGGTGACAGGAACTCATCGGAAAAGGAAGGAAGGTTCGGGGGTGCCTAAGTTGGGCTGTAAAGGTGAGCTTGAGCGTCGGAGAGGGGTGATCGGTGCGGGAGGAGAGAAGTCGACGAACCTCTAAATTGGTGCCAGAACTTTCTTTGCCTAGCAGGGAGGAAGCTGCTGGTGAACAAAATTGGTCGGCGGTTGTTGGAGTCGTCGGTGAGGTAGGGCTGTCAGAATTGGGGGAGAAACGGTGCTGGCGAGCTGCGAGGAAAAAGGAAGTCGATTAGTCTTCACAGAAGCACCAAAGGAGTGTGAGGGACTCAAGGAGAGGTTCTACGCTGCTTGCAATGCTCTAGGAATGGCTAGCGACGGTGCTGGCCAGAGAACTGCTGGGCGGCGGCAAATTCGTTTTTCTAAAGTGTTGAACGAGGGAGTGAGTGTGTTGGGACGGGGATTAACCGTAATTTTATACTGCAGAATCGAAGTAGTGAGCGTTGAGCGTGATTAAGGCGGGTGACGAAGTGGGCGGCGCGCACTCGATTAGTTCTACCGCAAGCTAGGGCAAGGGGGGTGGTGCGTGCGCGACTGTCTCCGGAGGCTTCAATGCTCTACAGGGGTGGGGTGGCTCTAAGACAACAGAACGCAGGTACGGCAGGGCGCGCGAGGATGCCACGAGGTGGAACTACGAACGAGGCAAGGCGAGGCCGATGCAGGCGGAGCAATTGCGGAGGGGAGTCAATACTCTACCTCGGCTACGATGACTCGGATGCGACGGCGAGTCCTCAGGGAGCTACACTGTGACCGCGACGGGGATACGACGGAAAATGATGAGCGACGGGGCTAGGAGGAGGAGGCGGGGATTTAGCCCTGGGGAAGAAGTACGGGGTGATCACGGCAATACCATGGGGAGATTCGGTGCTGGGCGTAGAGAGGGGAGGCCAGGGCGGTGACGCGAGGCGGCGTTAGCGGTAGCGTGCGTGTGAGCAGAGTGTGAGGCGGCGGCGAAGAAGAGAGGAGAAACAGCGGGCAGGTGGGCGCCGGAGGGGGTTTCTTCTCCTTTTTTTAATACTAAAAAGAGAGGGAAAATTTTAGTAAATTATAAAACCAAGATTTGAGAATCAATCCGACTTCTAAAGCACGAAAAGTAAATTTTCATTCAAGTTTTTGCAATACAAATAACGACAACATGCTCTAAAAATTGAGATGTTACAACCATGCGCCGAGCAGACGAGCTCCACCAGAACGCGCGCAACAGCTGAAGGGCGTGCTCACGATAGTTTCTCAGTTGGCTTCAGAAGCTAGCGTTTGCTTTTTTTACTATTTTATTTTTTGTTCTTTTCTGTTTATTTTTTATTTTTTCCTGTATTTTTTTGTATTATTCGTAATAGACTAACATGTTTTTTCTATTTTTAATTTTTTTTTAAATTTAATTATATTAAATAAGCTAACTCAGTTACAATAAAAAATAAGCTAACTATAATTAAAAAAATTGATAGACTAATATGTTTTTTCTATTTTTAAATTTAATTATATTAAATAAGCTAACTCAGTTATAATAAAAAATAAGTTAACTATAATTAAAAAAATATAAACCACCGCTATTCTGAATGCCCCGTAACCCTCGTCTTTTCTGAGGTCAATGCTGAATGCGGCGTGCACTGTGAGGCAGATCCCGTGAGGTCACGCGCGCACACCAGGGCCCCGCGCACGCGTAGGGAGAGTGACGACCCAGGCACCGTCAAGGAGGCAAGCGCCTGCTGCGGGCGTCGAATCGGCGGAGCTAGCCATTGGCCAGAACGACAGCCAAGCGAAGCGGCAAATTAAAACGTTGCTACGCTGCGTGCTTCCTGTTGTCACGCCGCCGCCGTGCACACCAACGAGCTCGCATTGAAAACGCTGCGCTCAGCATGCATGCACGTACCTTCTTCTTCGCGACAGCAACGCCTGCACTGGCTAGGTCAGCCCTTCTTAGCTTAATTTTCTCCCTTCGTTGTTCCTGTACTGTGCTCTGTTCTTTTACACGTACGCAGGTGCATAAGCATCGATCGGTGGTAAATACACGCGAGTTGTGAATCGTAATCAGCTGGTAAGTCCTGCAATGCTGCTGGTACGTACAAAATTGAACTGTAACAAAGTGGAATTTTATGAGATTACGGATTTATTTTTCTATGTATACGCTAGAAGGATATACTCACGTGTGGTATCCGTGCGTATGCATCTTCTTTGTAATCGAGAAAACAACATATTACCGCCAAACTAACAGTGAGAAAAAGCTCTGTACTTATATAGTCCTATCTAATCTTTTTTTGAGCATACCCCACGTCTATATTGATGAAGCGTTATCAACAAAGCAGATCATTTGGAATTTCCTGGAGAAAAGGCGTCTCGAGTAGTATTACCTGCTTTCGTCACTGAAAAATAAATGAGTTGTCCAGATTGGAAAATCCAAACACATCTATTTATATGAAGCTAGTTATCCTTAAATTCATCAACAAAGGAATAAAAAAACCGTTTGTCTGGGTTTTTCTAATTTCACATTGTTCAAGAGTCAACCACAATCATATAAAGTCGGGAGGTAAACTATATATTTGAAACAACAAATAGACCTGGTTTGCCTCGTGTAAAATTATCAACAAAGACAAAAAAGAAAAAGAAAATACACCGTGTATTTTTAACACTATAATCGGCACGCAATCCTATAAATTTGGAAGGTCAAGTATATTTGAAACCACCGGAACAACGGGATTCGACTGATCGACAACAAAAAAAAAAGACTCTTTTGGCATGACCCGTTTGAAAAGATTAAGCCGGACGGTGACATTCATGCATACGTCCGAGTGTTACGTACTTGGTTCGATCCTCGGCCTTGTATTTTGTAAAAGACATCAGAGATGCACTGATGAGGGCGGCCCGATTTTTTTTTGTGAAAAGAATAATTTTGATTTGATATGATGTTGATAAAGAGACTATTTGACTGAGACGATCAAGTCCGTACTACAATCGCTACACCACATTCTAGTCGATATTAACCATGCCAAGAACGCGGTTGATTGAACACGAGGTTCAATTCCTACAAACAATCAAAGAACAAGCAATAATAAGATAAAGAGCAATCTGAATATTGCAAATATGAATGAGGTACACAAAGGGTTGAGGCATGCAATCGTAATTGTTGTTCTAGTCGACACAAGAACACACGACGAAATTTCACATGGGAAAACTAATCTACACAAACCTGAGTTACATGACCAATTGAGCCTCTATTTATAGGGGTACGCAGATCCTTACTTATGGAAAGCTTTTAATACATGAAAAGTCATCAAATCATATATAATTCTATTTCTGTTTCTAAAATCGAAAGATTGTTTTGATGATTACGACGCGCATAGAAGGGATTTTAGGATGTGGCCATATCCATTTGAAACAGGGCGAGATAAGCTTTCCATGCTGTACTCACACATTTCAAATAGATTCTTGATGCAAAATCTATGAGTATTTAAAGTTGACCCTATCAGGCTAAATCAGCGTCGGATTGTTTTGATAATTGCGGTACACACAGAAGGAATTTGGAGGTGAAGCCAAATCCATTGGAAAGTGGATGAGCTCTTCTTTCTATGCTGTACTTGCACATCTCAAACGAAATTTGTATGCAAAAGTTATGCTCGTTTGAAATTAGACCTGTCAGGCTGAACCTGCATTGATCTGGAGGCTAAATTGGATTCCAAAATATGTCTCACTTGAATTCTTGCTTGAATTGATCCAAAAGTAACGTAGTGACCTTAAGCAAGAGTTGAGGAAAGCGTTGACTTGGTCTTGAGATATTGGTCGGGTTCCCTTTAAGTGGACCCTAACCACGAGCGTGTAGCGTTGATGCAATCCTTCTTGTATAGCTAGATAAATATATATTTTCATCTTTAGATAGTATCATATTCTCATTTAAAACAAATTGAAACCCAAGAAACGAATTCACCTTTTGTTTATTCTTCAAAACTTTAGTCATATGCGTATGTGGCGTGGTCACATCATCCTCCCTTTCTTGGCAGAAAATCATCTTCGATTTTAATAGATGTGTGGGCTTACGTACTACATGATCTTGATCATAAATACCGGTATCTCGGTACATGATAAAAAAACACAACAAACTCGTATTATGTAATATCATAAGTTCTTTATCAAACAAAGTAAAACCTCTTAGAAACGATTGTACCTAATTGGTAGTATTATCATTGGATGGTGTCTGTACTTCATCTTATTCCTATTCTTTAGAAAAGGTGGTATTAGATTGTGACCTGATATTGATGATTTCAATGAGAGGTAAATTCTTTTTCAGCGCAAATAGAGAATTGGTTGTAGTGTATGGAAGCAACCAACAACACTCCTCTTCTTGAAAGGTTTCATGTAGCTCACAAACAACACTAGATAAACTAGAAATAAAAGGTTAGTGCCATTAGTTGTTTCCTCTACGTGACAGTTGTTTCCTGTAATGTTGATGCAATTCTCCTTGTATAGCTAGACAAAAATACATTTTTATTTTTAGATAGTATCATATTCTTATTTAAAACAAATTGAAACCTAAGAACAAATTCAACTTTTTATTTATTCTTGAAAACTTTGGTTGTATGTGTATGTGGCATGGTCACATTATACACCCTTAGAGTATGTTTATAGTATCTCTATTTTTTTATTTCTATTTAAAAAAGTTAAAGATTAATATGAACATTCGATTCTTTTAAAATAAGTTTTTACTTCTCTCATTTTAAAGATAAAACAGAAGATTAGATTACGAACGCAGTACCTGCTCTCGCACCTCACTTCGTCGCTCAGCTTGAACCGTTTTTTCCGGCTATTACTATTTATTGTAAACTAAGGGTCTGTTTGCTTTTGGTTTTTAAAAGCCGCTTTTGGCTTCTGGTACAGTACCTGACTTTCAATCGGAGTATTTTTTAAGACGGGGATACAAGTTAATTGTAGTACACGTTAAAAGATTAATATCTATACCATAAAAAATCGTAAACGATAATCTCTCTTTTCGCAATCTCTATCGTAAATAGCCAAAAAACCATTAGTCGTAGTAAAAAATTATCAACCGCAACTAAAAAGAACAGGTCCTAAAGGCACGGGATTCTCTGACTTACCTTCGATAAGTCACCCGTGACTTAGCCGATCTAGGCCGTCCATCTCTGTATGGACGGTCCAGATTATTTCTAGATTTTTTTAAAAAAACTAGAAATAATCTGGACCGTTCAAATAGAGATGAACGGTTCAGATTGGTTAAGTCATAGCCTGATTTAAGTTAGAGAATCTCGAGCGGGTCCTAAAAACCATTAGTCGCTGGCAGCCAAAAGACACAGGTGGGAATGGCGTCTCGCGCACGGAACGGAAGGCACGCACAAGAAACAAGTAAGCGAGAGTTGGCGAGGGACGCGGTCGGCATCTATAAAACCACCCAAAACCCCCACCAGTCCACCACCGCTTCCGCCTTCCCCCACTCCCTCCCACTGGTAGCCACGCATCCGGCTCGCTCCCTCTCACTCCCACTCTACCGCATCCCTGGGCCACCGCCGCCGCCGCCGCGGCGCCTGCATGGGTGACCCCCGGGCCCGCGAGCTCCGGCCGCCGGAGCCGCCGCTCGAGTTCCTCTCCCGCTCCTGGACCGCCTCCGGCGCCGACGTCCCCCGCGCCGTGTGGGGGCTCCCCCCACCGCCGCCGGCCACCGCTCTCGTCGGCCCCATCACCGAGGACGCCGCCTGCGAGCTCGACAACGGGGGCGGATTCGCTTCCGCCTCCACCGCTGCCGCGGGGAGCTCCTTCTCCTTCGCCTCCGCGGCCACCTCGCAGCTCATCATGGAGCGGATCCTCGCGCAGTCGGTGAGCCCCCGTTTCATCTTGTTTCTTCCCCCTGTTTTTTCGTTCTTTAAATGGTTCGGTTGAAAATCTCGATTCATTTAAAGGAAAAAAGTTAGTCCTTTCCATTCGTAACCGGAGATTTCTGTTTATGGCAACATCTGAACTTTTTTTTGTTCAACAAAAAGGCGTGTGCTTTGGTCGTTTTTTATTTGGGATTTCGACTCTCTTTTTTTTTTCTCCCGGGCTGCAGTCTTCTGCGAATTTGACTCTACTCTGTACGTTTCTGTGATGAGTTCGTGATTTCTTTCTCTCTCGTAAACTCTGAGGCTCGCTTCCTAGCGTACGTTCCGGTTCAAAGCTGTACAAAATCCAGCTTTTTATGTGAGTAAATGGATCTTTACCCCCCCCCCCCCCCCAACCAGCCAGTTTCATTCCCTGATCGAATTCCAACTTTCTTCCGTTAATTTATTTCTTTTCGCATGGGTTTCCTTTAATCTGTTTTCCCTCTTGATGCCATGTTGGGACAAGAAGAAACAACCAAACCAGAGATTTTCCTCCTGATAAGACCTATAGAACAAGTGCTGTGTAATCCTCACCTTTTGTGTTTTAATTACACAGCAGGGCAACCATTTATCACAAATTCCTCTGTTCTTCTGAGAACTAAATTCCAGTTATCACCAGCTCGATGCTTTTTCTGTTGTTCTTTCCCAATTAGCAGAACTAAAAAAAAAAAAAGAAGCTATCTTGTTTGTATACTTTCAGTTGATCTGTAGAAGCGAAACTTGATGTCTGAAGCATACTTATTGTGTTGCAATTGGCAGCAGGAAGTGGCGCCACTCACCTCCGGCAGGCTCTCGCATAGCAGCGGCCCTCTCAACGGCGGCGGCTCCCTCTCCGACAGCCCGCCGGTCTCGCCGGAGATTGATGACTCAAAGGTCACTTCTTGCCACCTTTGTACCAGTAGTTTCTACCACTTTCTTGTTCTTCAACCGTTCATATAAATGGCGTTGTACTAATTTTTTTCTAAATTTAACCTCTAAACACTCTTTTTTATGTATAAATCGAGCTAGGCGCATATCTACTGAGTCACAGTAGCTTGATAGCACCGAGGTCGCTGCCAAGCCCCTCTATGCAGCAGAAATACTTTTAATTAAGCATATTATTAGTGCTAATTAATTACAATTGTTACTAATTAGATATTAATTACCATTAATTAAACTACTAAGTAAACATACATGGGCGCCTACCGCACACCGGTGGCTCGTCGGGTCGGCAGCCACCAAGCTTCCAAGCTTAGCAAAGTATCTGTCGGAGAAGATTATGCTTATAAAAATAGATGTTTAAAGTTAAATTTTTAAAAAACTGATAAAATAATATTTGTGGGAACAGTTCGTTGTTCTTGTGATGTACTACCGTCAGTTGCAGTACTTAGCTGCACTTTTTTATACGTAACCTGCAGGCTTGTGGTTCACTGCAGTGTTCTTAAGTGTTACAAGTACTCCTCCTAGATGCTTTGTAGTGTTTCAATAATCAGGGAAAAGATACGAGAACCAAACCACTGCTTGTACTGTCTGACTAGGGGACGCGTGACACTCTTTACACCTTCAAAAAAACCAAAAAGAAATGGTAGTCGTGTGCCTGACTAAAGATCATGTTAATGGTAGTTGTGTGCGGCTGCTCGGCTAGACTGAAATTTAATAATTTATAATTAAAATATATTATAATTATCTAAAATTATACAGCTGATAGCAATTTATTTGATGTAATTAATTTTTTTAAAAAAACTAAAAATAAAAAATAGGTTAACTCATCACGTATAATGCAAATGAATATGGAAAAAAGAATCGGTAAAAAAAGCTCAGAAAAACTAAAAATCCAGAAAAAAGATAAAAATTATGAATAGTGAAAAATAAACTAGAAGTCTAAATCTAAATGAGTGAGACCTAAAGATCATGTTTTTGTTTTGTGGGAAATCTTCTTTGATGTGCTCCACACCTTAAAACCAAAAAAAATGAAGCTTTTGTGTAACTTTTTACTAGTTCAATTGTCCCTGCTACGCTATACTATTTTTTTCTAGGAAAATATGCTCTGTTTACCTAATTTTTCCACACGAATTGTAGCTATGCTCTTGTACTTTTTTACATGACAAGCCTGTGCTTTTCTTTCACTTCCTCGTTTGGAATTACTCATAAGTGCTAAGCAAGGTATACAGTAAGTACAACTCTGTGTGTTGAAGTAAATACTTCTGCACAGATGTATGTGCTGAAGGAGTGATATCACAAATTTTATCAACTGAATATCACAAACCTTTCTAAAGATTAATATGCTAGACGTGGCAGATTTGGGTTATTGTCCTTAGGATGGGGGCAGTTTACTCTATCCGTAGGTGGTGTGAACGAACTACGTTGTGGTAAAAGAACAGCCGAGGTCACAATTATCATTTGTCCAAGAAAACTACTATTGGAAGCTGTGGGACTGCCTGGACAAAAGAGACCAGCCTTGCAGCCTTCTTTGCACAAAATTTGAGAAAGAACAATATAGAAGGGGTGTTCAGAATGACGATGGTTTATGTCTTTTTTACTTAGCTGAGTTGGCATATTTGATATAATTAATTTTTTTTTAAAAATAAAAATAGAAAAAATATATTAGCCCATCACAGACAATGTAAAAGAATATAAAGAAAAAAGAAAAGGAAAAAAGGAAAAAAAATAAAACAATTAAAAGAAAGCCATCGCAGCAGCAAAAACCGGAAGCAGACGCAGAAATGAGCGTGGCCACAAAGCTAGACAAAGAACCCCCATTGAGGGAAGGATTTTCTACGGGGAGAACCTCAGTTTTGACAAACGATGCATGAGGGGGCCTCACTCTGAGGCCCTCCCCAATAAAACACCTGACTTCTAACCCTTTTCTTTTTTCCCCACATCTTTTGTTTTGCTCAGTCCCTTTTGCTTTCTCTCTTAAGAGTTCGTGATCTCGGAGCCTATTGTGTACTTGTTTGTCACAGCCATGTCTTTTTCCATCACCCCTGCCGACAACTCCTGTATTGCAAATTGAAGTCTACATCCATTCACATCCAGAATATGTAGGTCTTTCTCTTGGATGAAACTGCACAAGATTATTGTTTTACCTGTTTGCGTGATTTGTTCATTTGCTATGCCTGTGAACGCTCATATTTTGAGCCATTTGAACACCATATTTCCAGATTTGCACTGATTGTAAGTATGTGATATACTTCTGTGTTATTCACATCCATATCATTGAATAATTGAATAGTGTGATGGCATGTCTATAACTTTTGTAGGTTTGAGACAGGCATGCTAGAGAAATATGCTTGACCTCTTCTTGGTTTGAGGAAGGAATCCTCTTTTCCTAGAGAAATCTGCTTGACCTCTTCTTGGTTTGAGGAAAGAATCCTCTTTTCCTAGATATAGGATCGTGTTGCCAATCTGTCAATAAAAGTGACTCCTTCCCTTTTACTTCCTTGCTCTTGTTTTTCATGCCTTGTTTTCATCTTTCTTGTACCTTGTTCTCTTTTTCACTGTAGTAGTTCTTAAGCGTCACTTCTCGTTGCATGCTACCTTCACAATGTTAACTGGGCAAGTTTGCAAACCAACACAGTATGGTGCCAGTCTGCTAGAATAATATGTTTGGATATCTTGAGACAGAGAAATCTTTCATACAGATAGACCAGCTTATAAATTGGTCCATCTCACCTGACAAATTCTTAATTTGGAATTTGAAAAGATTCTTTCTTAAAATACTCATTCAACAATTTATTTAATACTCATTAAACTGTTCCATGGTTCCTAGTTTTGTTTCGTAAGGAAAAAAAAGGGCCCAAGAATGCCCCCGCACTGCTGTTCCACATGCCCCCAACCCCAAGAGAGAAGTCTTATGAGAGGTCAAGGTCAAAATTTTGATTAGGATAGGCAAGCCATACAGGCACTCTGGTCATTCCAGCTAAGCTAATCACAGTTGTACAGCCCCCCTAACCTCTCCCTTGCAGTGCTAGTTAATCCTAATTCTGTATGGTGTGACCTGCTGTCATCTAGCTCTCCGAGCAGTAGAGTTATGATACGATGCATTTTGTTTTTTTGCTTGGTGTGTGGCAAAGAAGCTTTGATTCCCGCTACTATCTCTGTGCTTGTCTCTGGCCTCTGGTCTCCTTGCTTGTGCAAGCAAACACTGCGTAACACATGTCCAGTCTGCCCATGTCACTCTCCATCTACCCATCTCTCTCTCTGGGTAAAAAGTAGCAGGCTTGCAGGCATGCAGTCTTTGCCTTTAGGTTGCTCCCTTTGCTGCATGCCCTTGCTTAGTTGTGCCTTTTTGGTCCCTGATCAAGTGTTACTCCTTAAGCTCTCTAATTTAATGTAATGATGCATTCTTTTATCTGATCTAGGACTAATATTGTCCTCTTGGAAAAGCTGCTTCTTAGGTTCTCTCCTCCACTGCTTCATGATCGTGTCCTGTCTTCTGTGATTACACATTGTTTACTGGTGTATGCACTAGTATATGACACGCTTAGCTCAACATTTCGACTTACTCGAGACTATAGGTTAACATCGTGCAAACACAGTGGTTTGTACTGGCCAATGAAATGCACTGTCTTGAATAATTGTCAGTACTATGAGTGAAGGACCTACCAGAGAAATTTTGATTCGTTCTGTCACTTCAAGGTCTGGGCCTAGTTGCAATTCATTTATCACCTTATGTAATGAATTTATAACTTGCAACACACATTTTCGTACCAATTTTATGCGTGAATCAAAAAGCATTTTTTGCAGAATCTCTTTTGTTTCTTCTACAATATTGTTCAAGGGACTATGAACCAATTATTGGAAAATCATAGCAATACCCTTCTGAGTGGACCGAGTGATCTGTGCTAATTGTGTGCTATTTCCAAAATATGCAGTACTGCAGAGCAGTGAGCACGCCGAAGCCACAGGCATACCGGGGCGGCAATAAGACAGTTGGTCGGTGGCTCAAGGATAGGAAGGAGAAGAAGAAAGAGGAGACGCGAGCACACAATGCACAGGTCCATGCCGCTGTTTCAGTTGCAGCCGTGGCCGCGGCGGTTGCAGCTGTGGCTGCTGCGACTGCTTCAGCATCAGGATCTGGCAAGGATGATTGTGCAGCCCGCACCGACATGGCTGTGGCGTCTGCAGCAACACTTGTGGCTGCACAATGTGTAGAGGCTGCAGAGTCCATGGGAGCTGAGCGTGAGCATTTGGAGGCAGTTGTTGGCTCAGCAGTGAACGTCAGGACGCCTGGGGACATTGTCACCGTCACAGCTGCTGCTGCTACTGGTTTGTCATTTCCACCAGATGTAATAACCATTTATTAATCCAGAGTTAGATAATCATGTAATGGTTTGTTGATTGCAGCATTGAGAGGTGCAGCCACATTGAAAGCAAGGGCTTTGAAGGAGGTGTGGAACATAGCGGCAGTGATCCCAGTAGAGAAGGGTACAATGGGAGGAGGGCACCATCACAAGCAGTGTGTGCACAAGCAGCATCACAAGTTGGAGAGCAACGGTAGTAGTGTGAGTGATGACTTTTCGCTCGAGGAGGAGAACAACTTCCTGGGCCTGTGCAGCCAAGAACTGCTTGCTCGCGGCACTGAACTCCTCAAGCGCACACGGCAAGGTGCTGTTTGCTGATCTTTCTGATTCATGATGTGTTAAAAAGCCATGTACATTTACTGATGTTGCTGTTTCATGATCATCTTACCAACAGGTGCACTGCACTGGAAGATTGTATCAGTGTACATCAACCGAATGGGCCTGGTAAATGCTTGTGCTCTTGAATTGTAGTAAACTTTTGTGGTAATTGTGAACTTTTGCTTAGTTATGATGGCATGTTTGCAGGTCATGCTCAAAATGAAGAGCCGGCATGTTGCAGGGACAATCACCAAGAAGAAGAAAAGTAAGTGGCAAACAAGCATGGCAGTGAAAAGATCCCACTGGTTGTCCATGGCATTTAGGTTTGATCCATGTCTACTGTGCAGGTGTGGTGATAGATGTGTGCAAGGACGTTGCGGCATGGCCTGGCCGGCACCTGCTGGAGGATGGCGAGCAGCGCCGTTACTTCGGCCTTAGGACGGCCGAGCACCGGGTAATCGAGTTCGAGTGCACCAGCCAGAGGGAGTACGAAATGTGGACGAAGGGCGTGGCGCGCCTCCTCAGCATTGCCAGTGGGCGGAAGCGCTCCGTGTGACTAGCCCGCCCGCACAACCTGCCGACGCCGACACCGGGGTCTGCCATGCCATCTGTTTGCCAGGCTGTAGATGTGAGATGAAGGCAACAGAACAGCACGGGCAATGGGGTGCACCTTCTGTCCCACAGGAACTATGTAGCTAGGGCTCCTGCTTCTGCTGCTGCTGCTGCTGTTAGGGCAGTAATTAAATTGAAGGCCGTGTGTTTGTGTGCATGTGTGGAATGCAATGCATGGGGTTCCATCCCTCATAGCAGTCTCCTGTAAGAAAGGGGAGTAGTGAGCCGAAGGGGAGTACTTTCTGTGCTCTTTCCATTCTGGTTTCTTATCCTTTTGTTCAGTATCCTGTAAGTATTGCTTCTTTTTTTCTCTCATTTGGGGTGTGGCTATACAGACGTCTATCTGGAGCAGTGGTTGGAGAAAGATAAATGCCGTAAAGCATCTGTTTATTCCATTCCTGAATGTTTTGTGTATGCGTCTTTTCTGTTTGGTGAAGCATTATTCCAACTCTGTCTCTCTCTTTTAAATGGTGTTCTGTGAGCTTGTGCTGTATGAGTTATGGTTTTCGTTGATCTAGCTAACTACCTGTACAGGAGAGAGGAGCTGAGGCATGTTATCTTCTGGTACCTCTTTGATTTGTCCTTAGCCACTCCTAGTTCTGAAAAAAGAGTCCACTGAGCTGCTCACGGTGGTACTGTTGCGGTTTAGAATCTTTGACTGAAAGCAAAAGCTGCTTCTGTTCCTTCAACATCGTCTGCCCCGCTTGTCTAGCTGAGATCAGGGCCCAGTAAAGCTGTTGCCTCATGAATTCCCTGGGGTCCTCCTCTGCTCTGGATGCAGACGATTTGCTGGTGAAGATTGTACTCCATTGTTTTGTTCTGTTTTCTCTGGTGTTAGGATCACATTCCCTTCAACTGTAGGAAGACGCAGCATGCAAATTGCAATGCAAGTGATTCAGGACCACCTTGATGTTGGGCGGTTTGGTTCAGAGGACCGCATAATTTGAGCCATAAAAGTACTTGCAAAATATTCGTTATTTTTCGTTTGTAGGTGTTTCATTTTCAAATGATTTTTCTTCTTCAACAATCAACATGCAATGCAGTTTTTTTTTTGACGAAACATGTGATGCAGTTTTTTTTAGAGCAAAAAAAAAAAAAAACGTGTGATGCAGCATGAAGGGAGTTCTTTGTTCATTAAAAAAAAGCTGGGAACATTCTGACCTAGACTCTGCATCCCAAGCCCATTTTTACTGCAGAGTTTAAATTCCTCAGTGCACGAAGCTTATGAGCTTAATCATCAGGGACATGTGACAATGGAACAATGTGATGTTCTTTTCCATTCTCGAGATTGGTGAGCTAAAGATCTTTCTTTCTTTTTTTTTTTGGTTCAGCTTTGCAAGCCACCGGGACTGCCGTATCCGATGCAATTGCGAGTTTTATGGAACCTGGATGGATTGAATTGATCCAATGCAAAAGGAAGCGCATCTCCTCTCTTTGACAAGGAAAAAGAACAGCTCAATGATCACGAACACAACTCGAAACCTTGGTTGCCGAAACGAGAATCTTGTCACTTTTGCTCGGGAGAAGTAAACTGTTACGAAGAAAGAAGAGCCTGTGCTGAGGCTCTTGTGAGATGCGTGGGCAAGACTGCAGCAAAAGGAGATGGGAGAGAAGAGCGACGAGGTCCTTTCAGGCCGCCATTCAGAAGAGATGAGGTGCTGCCATCGCATTCTACTCTTCTGGCAAAATCTGACTCATTGGATGCGGAGGTCCTGCAAAGCAAAGCCTTTTGTGTAACCTCTGATGTAGTAGTTAGCAATGCCAAATTAGGGCCATAAAAAATAGCTCAGAGTTAGACGGGCTACTCCAGCTCGACTCGAGCTTAAATCGAGTTCGAGCTCAAATCGAACCAAGCTTAGTCTATCAAAGTTCGCTTAAGTTCGGCTCGATTAAGTTTGATTATGCACATACTTCCATAATATACTGACACTGATATACTGCTGCACTATTATTGAGCCTATTCGAATACTGATACATGTGTGTCTATATATGGGTTGCCATGTGCGAGGCATGACCGATCCGATCTAAGCCTCGAGCCTACTTGAGCTTTCATCGAGGCAAGCTCGAGCTCGAGCGACGTTGATACCCCTATGGGTAATTCCAAGTGACTGCTCGCATACGAAATTCCTCAGTTGTTTGCTCCAAGTCCAAATCTATACAGTACGATACAGTAACTGAATATTACCGATGTGAAGTAAAGCAGTGAGAAAACAGTGTGTACTATTGTCATACATATCCGTTAGTTGTGATGATGCAGGCATGAAGAAATGGGCTCGGTACTTGAGCATCGTTGTGCTGTGCGAGAGAGAGAGAGAGAGAGAGAGAGAGAGAGAGAGCAGACAGACAGACCGTACGATGGCCGGCCGGGACGGCTAAACGGCGACGACTTGTCGTACAGTTTGGAAACTCCATTTCTTTCGTACGCTGGCCGCCGTTGAGATGTCCTAAGACAGAACATTTTAATGTCGATGCCAAGTGTTACAACTGATAGCGACAAACTCTAGAGATAATTATGAAGATAATTGTATCACTTTTATACTTATGATTTTTTAAATAATATATTATTTTATCTCTTGAATAAATATCTTTCGTATTAATCAACAAGTATGTGACTTGTTCGTGAAACTCTTTATTTATGTTTTTGATATTATTCTAAATTATCCCTAATCTTATATCATTATGTGGGACAATTATGATTTACAGATCAGCATATGTATTGATTAATGATCATATTTCATAGATCATAGATATAGAATATTAAATCAATAATGTGGACACATGTTAGAGAACATGATGTTGAATTGACCTACCATGAGACATTGCGAAAATTGTTATATTCTTAAGTGTCATCAGTTGGTTTCATATATAGTGTATGTAGGATCCTTAGACCTGAGATCGTCATTATTTCCTACATGTGTAATAGTTTACTTAAGGGTTACCAAACACTACTCCGTAACTGGGTAGTCATAAAGATAGCTTTCAGGTTTACTATGAAATATGCGGAGAAATATGAGCGATCAAGATATAATATGCCCCTCTTATATAACAGGAGAGATATCTTTAAGCCCCTTCGATGTGGTTGGATTAAGAAAGTGTATGACCATGACGAATGTGGTTGAAGAATCAATCACAACTGAGTAATCCATCACAGGTTCGAGTGAAGGATCAGCTATCATATGATGGTACGTTTCTCACCTTGAGTTTGATCTAATATCATGAGGCAAAGAGATCGGTACATAAGCATTATATAGGTTCGTCCAATATGATCTTTATGTATTTGCTAGGGACCGCTACCGACCTATGGACCGAAAAGGAGTTTTTGGCCCATGGCCAAATGTACATAAACCTACAGAGTCACATGTTTAATGGGCTGAAACGATAAGGGTCCGAATGATAGTTTTCGAATGAGATTCGATCTCCACTCGTATCGGATAAGGATCCGATTGGAGACTATATAATGAGAGGTGCAGGGGTTGAGGGCGATATCCCAAAAACCCTAGCCGCCATCTCTCATAACCTCTGCCGTGCGCGCTGGTGCTAGCACACCGACGTACGGTATTCCCTCTCTGAACGTGTGGACCTCAGTAAAGACGCTGCTACGACTATGGCGTTGATCGGGACGATCGTAAGGAGGAGACGGTTGGCCGGATGACGATCAACTACTTTCGCCACACCGACGTGCTCTTCGTTGAATCGGCTGCTTCAACTCTATTTCCGCTGCACTGCGCGTTTAGTGGTAACGATCTATGATCTCTTACTCGCATGACTTTCTGATTTACACAGTAAAAATTTTAATTTATGCTAATATAGCCTATCTATATCCCAACAACAACAACACACTTTCAGTAAAGGCGATCGAGCAAGTTGTGCCCTGCTTGGATTTCTGTTTCGAGCCAGGAAAACAACCAAACACACGAAGCCATAAAAGAACCAACGTGCATCGGCTTGCAACACCACTCTCGTTACAACACACCGAAAGTTGCTTCAACTGCTGATGCAAAACACCGAAAGTTGCGTACGTGCAAGTACCAACGTGCATCGGCTTGCAACAAAGCCATAAAAGAGCCACCGATCTGCCTCGAGATTCACACACACACAAAAAGCTTTACACAAGGACATATCATATCCTAGATCAAAGCATAGTCGATCCATCTCAACCAAAACAAGATTACGGGCCATTTTCCAGAGAGCCGAGCTAATGACGGCCCAGCCGAAATTCAGACCCATATTCTTATGTTTAGCATCAGCAGAATAATTCGGCTCAGCCAACCAGCCCAGTCGATTTGTGAAGGGCCAGCCCGGTACGGTAAGATTGGCCCAAAAAGTTTAGGTTTATCCATGCTTGGCCTTTTATTTTTTTTTCTCTACTAATATAATATGAGTGTTTGTCCGTTCACCTTCCTCCACATGCGCAGCTAGAGGTGGCCATGGCCAATGCGTCGGGCCTTGGTGTGCCAGGCCACGGCCTAGTACTGTTGGCCTGGCCCAAGCATAACATGGCTTGTTTAGGGTGTGGCACGGCACGACACAGCTATATTTTTCTATAATTTTCTACAATTTTTCAGTAATTTTCTAGTCATGTAACAATCTATAATCTATAATTCCATATTGATATTCTATAAGTTAATAAAGCTCATTATGTGACATTACCAATATTTTATATTGATGATTAATAATTTCTAAGATTTTCTGTAATTTTTTACAATTTTCTATAATTTTTCTGGAATTTTCTATAGTTTTTAAAATTTGCCCCTTTTCCCGGCTTAATGGGCCAATCATGTCAGCACGACCCGTTAAGCCTTACCTGTGCCCGTGCCGACATGGCACGGTCGTGGGCTAGCATGGCACGACCCGTTTATTTCCTGTACCTAAATGGGTCATGCCTAAACAGGTCATGCCTACACCGCGCCTGTGCCGTGCCAGCCCACTGGACAGGTCTGCACGTAGCCTCTCTTCCTCTTATCCAATCATCACACCTAATACAATTATAGTCCTCGGGAAAACAAATTTTGGCTGACAGGTGGGCCTCCTTATATCCGGGCCCATGTGTCATTGTATGTGCGCGCACTTGTGACCGCTCCCATCTTTCTCCCACACCTACCTCACGCGTGTAGCCCATCTCTCCCAACTCCACCTCCTCCACATAGCTCCCTCCACTACCCACCTCACCACAAAAGCTGTAGCTCCCGCGTCGACTCCCATTGACAACCCTGCTTCCCCTCCCATCTTTCTACTGAATCCACCTTGCCCTCCCATCAAATCCCCTCCCCTTTAGATCTGGCATCGGCTGGCTGGCCCCCTTAGCCTATGCTCTTGTCGTTCCCCGGTGAGCCGTTGTGTTCCCTTGCTATTCTAAGTCAAGCCAACATGTTGAGATAGCTTAGACAGCACCAAGTTCACCGTAGCTCTTCCTCATCACTTCCTCATCACCGTCACAACTACCACTGCCTCAAGCCATCTTCGACCTCGCTATCGCGTTAGTAGAACCATAGTAGTCCTTGCAACCCATTTTGTCCATCACACAAGCCTGCCACCACCTTCACCGCACAGTGCCAAACTCGGCCATGGCCGAGCAAAGGTAGAAGACAAAGAAGTCATTGACTAGTGGGCCCTGAGTGACAGAAAGATTAGTGTAACCGGTAGATTAGTAGGTTAATGACGCAATTTAATATTAGTATGACATGTAAGCCGCATAAACTTAGAATCTCTAATTAACCCTAGATTTAAGCTTTGACCCACTGACATGCAGACCCCATGTCCCTTAACATGTCACATGGACCAACCTTATAGACCATGGTCACTGACCATTAAGCCCCACCTCTAGGTTGATGACCACGTAGATATAGTCTACATGAGCCATGACCCCACCTATCAGCCTCTCAAGAATTTTCTTAAGAAAAATAATTAGAAAAAACGAAAACCCATATTCGACCCCACCTGTTGACCACACAAGCTTTTCCCTCAGAAAATAATTCCAAAATAAAAAGAAAATCCAAATGGACCCCACCTATCAGAATTTTAGGAATTTCCTTACGGTTTAAACTTTGAATAGTTATAATTTCTTCATTTCAAATCCAAATCTAGTTATTTTTATTTCTAAATTCATATAAATTCAAAATATTTTCAAAAGTAATAAAATCATAACTCTTAGTGTTCATTTGAATTTTATTTGAATGTTTGATTGAGTGTGTGGATGATTTTGCTTCTATAAACTTCGATGCTTTTGATGCCCCCATCACTGTCGAATAAGATCCCACCTTAGCCACATTTGACCAAGGGAAGTTCTTATAATTGATTATGTTGAACCTATTTTTTAAATGCAATATTTTATTTTTCAAACCAACATGCAAGCTTATTATAGTAATTGCTAAAATGCTATGTGGTTGAATGCCTAATTATACCATGCAATTAATACTAGTATTCTCCCTCTTGATTATTGGTGTTTTCTTGCCATGTCACCCTAGGATATTTACAAGTAATAATAACTCCACCATTGATTGAACTTTAGTAGGCTATGGTTGTGCTTAGAATCACCATAGTGGCAAAGAGAAATACGACACAAATATTGCTGGCTGAACTTAAAAATATTACCACTGAAAATAGGAAAATGTTTTCTAAAAATTGTAGAGACTCGGTCGAGTGGTTGGTTGAAGACTGGTGCAAGGATTGCACATATCATTGTTGGATTAGCCATGTGGGGATTACATGTATCATTTTTGGATTGGCAGTACAGAAATTGCATGTGTCATTTTTGGATGGGCCGTGTAGTGATTCCACGTGTACTTTCTTAAATAGCTGTGTAGGGATTGCACTACCTCTGGGGTTGTGGTTGGTTTCACTTGAGTCGTTTAAGGACTAAATTTTTGTACTCATCTTTTTTACACACAAATCATGCAATCACAAGTCTAGTTATGGAGCAGACCTAGCCTACTAATTTACTTAGCTTCGATGTAAATCCTACACAAATATTGGTTCATGGAATTATGAATTTTTGGGATTGGTGGGAGTGGCCCGGGATGGGCACTGCCCTTATTGATTTTGTCAAAAAGGGCCTAGACTCCCTAACAACTTGGTCTCTCATTGAAAATATAGCATGCGATGGAAATGTTTTGGGTGTGAGGCGTAACCGAGAAGGAGCAGTCATTGTCGCTAGTGTTTAGGACTCTACCCTAGTGTAGGAGTAAGTATTGTAAAAATATTGTTATAATCTTCTCCGTCGTATGCCTACGAAAGCGTATAGTGCTCGACATTATAAGTTAATCATATTTTATGGGTAAAGCTGTACAACCTCTATAGAGTATTAAAGATATATTCAAATAGTCATACCTTTGGACATGGGTAAAGGTGTAGAAACATTACACTTGCATAGTTTTAAAAAATAAATAATAAACTGATAAGGGTTACAATGACTAACTTAAAATGAAAGTGAAAGCGGAGGGATTTCGCTATCATCTTAATGGAAGTGAAAGCAGAGGCATTTCGCTCTCACCTTCATGAAAGTGGAAGCGAAGGGATTTCGCTTTCACCTTAATGCATATGAATGTGGAGAGATTCTGCTCTTACGATAAAATTTGATTCAAAAATGGATATTGATTTTAATGTCAAAATGACTAAGTTGTAGATTTGGAATCTAACTAAAGTAGTATATTTAAAGAATTAGCTTTGTGCTAAAAGAAACATAAGATCTTCATTTGAATAAGCCTTGTATATAGTTATACACAGTTGCATTCTGCTATGGAGACCTGCTGAATATTTTTGTACTTATTGTTGTTTAATATATAGTTGTAGATAACGAAAATGATGATCTAGTGTATAAGTTCATCTAAGCCTCCGGCTTTGACATGGAAGATGAGGATCAGGATTAGATTGAACCCTAGTTGATTGTCTATAGCAAGATATAGAGATCCTTTTTGGTTTATGTATTATTCTGCTGTTTTACTCTAAACAATACCATTTGGCCGATCGGCCTGTTATATAAAACATAATCGTAAATAGGTCTTACGATTGTTTATGTAATATAAAGTAATATTTTATTTATTTATATGTATAGATATGATATCTATCGATGTTATAGTGCAAGCTACCTATTGATCCAATGATTAGTTCGGAATACAGAGATTCCGATAGTCAAATCCTTACCCCCACAAAATGGAAATCACTGTTTTTCAGAGGCCCGTAAAACTAGAAGTGCACGCCGGACGCCGGTGCAACGACGGCGGTGAATTGACGCGGCCATCGGAGGTTCAGCCGCCTTGCTCCCAGGCCAGTCGCTCGGTCCCTATGTGGCGACTGCCATGTTCGCTGGTGGATGTTCATAACAACTTGTACGACTTCAATAGACTCGGCGCCAATTTCAACCATGAACTTGGTTAAGTCCCGTAAGATCTCTAGTCTTTCAACTTATCCCGATACCGCGGCGCCAGGGCCAAGGCCAGGCGTGAAAGAGGAGGATGCGCGGCGAGGAGAAACGGAACTGCGTTGTCCCAAGAAGGTGTTGGCGACGCCAGAAGCCATGGTAGGAGGTGGAGGAGGCGGTGAGAGGAGAAAGAAAGCAAAATAAACTAGTGAAGAAAAGAAATCAGCGAGAGAATGGGAGGGGAGAAGGGGATCCAGTTGCCACCGTCACTGGTCACCCCCTCCCTCCCTCTGTCCATCGCCACGACGAACCTTTCCCAAAACAAGAAACCTTTTCGCTATCCACACTCCGTGCCAGTTCTTCCTTCCTCGTCTCTGCTTGCTCCGCGCATCTGTCCGTCCGCCCCACCGGTCACCGGATCGCACCCGTCCCCTCCTCTCCGCCGTCCTCGGAGAGCGCGGACGCGAGGCCCCCCTGCGTGCGGGCGCCACTCGCCGGACGGCGATGCAGGTTGGTGATGGCGGCGGCGGAGGAGGGGATGCCGGCGGCGCGCGGGGCCGGCACCGGATCCAGGCCGAGCTCAAGAAGCTCGACCAACAAGCGCGCTTCCTCGAGGTCTGCCTACCTCCTCCTTGTTCTTTTAGTTATCCTCCCGAATTTCTTTGTCCTCGGAAGAAGAAAAACAAAAAAGAGAGGCTTCTTTAGGCCTTTTAGGACTTCTTTTATTAGAGGATTCTTGGTGTAAGAACCGGCGAAATGGAGAAGAATAGGGCAATTCTCTGTCCGAAATGCAGCGGAGGGCAGCATCCGCCCACCCCCCAAATTGATGAAAACTTGTAGCTTTTTAGCCCAATGTTCCAAGTATATTATAAATTAGTTGACATGTTGATGATTCGCAAGGTTCCCATCCCTTATCATCTACCAGGGAACCTTTGTCATGGCTGTCGTCCCAGGTTCTTCCTCATGTGTTTGTCCATCTTTGCATCACATGGGGTGGCGGGATGGGGATGGGTGGGTGGGGGAAAGCGGTCAAGAGCATGTACATGTTCGGTGTGCTTTCTTTGCCGCCTGGTCCTGCACTCCTGCTACACATTTTCTTGCGGCAAAGATTCAATTCCCGTACCCTTTTTGTGGGCCTTTTTCTGACGGGGACAAAAAAACACAGCTCTTTTCTGTCCGACTATTTGTAGTTTATGGGTTTTTGCAGTTTCTATGCTTGAAAATAACACAAGCAAAATTCTGCTGCCTCAAATGTTTGGGCACAGATAATGTACTGAAGACTGAACTACTGATGCCCCTTCCTGGGGGACCTGTACATATGGGAAACCATGTTTTCTAATTTGTGTGATCCAATCTTGTAGTAGTAATTGGATGGACAAATTAGAGTTGGATCAAAGTGATTACGGAAACATAATAATTCTCTAAAGCACTATATCTTTATTAGAACTAGTAGGGTGACCCACATATTTGTACGGCTAGATTTGTCTTAAAGTTTATATTATCAAATGATATAACTTAGATGTTTGAGAATATTTTGTGTATTTAGTAGAATATTTAGATTTTTAGGACATCGTAAACATTCTAAAAGACAATAGAAGTTTGAAGGAAACTACAACTTATGGAATATAATTGAAGTATGAGTTTTGATGGAAAAAAATCATTGAGCATAATAAGTTTTTGGAGGTTCTTAAAAACATAACCACTCCCTATCATGAATGGATCATATAGCTGTATATCTCTATTTTTCCTCCATTAGTTACTTTTCTTCTAAAATGTATGCATGCATATGTAGCTCCATTTAATCTCAAACAATATGGTAATTATATGTGCGGTAAATTATATTAATTAGTTTGCATGATATTAGAGTACCTTACGCATACACTGATGTACTATGATATTTTTTGGAGAGTTTGTTTAGTATTTACAAAGTATACATATGGGAGTAGAGAAACGAAATAGAAATCCAAGTAGGATTATGAGTCAGAGTACTAGGGTTAGGCTTGAAATTAGCCTTTATAAGGCACAATAGTCATGTAATTGAGACAAGAGAAAATGAGAGGAGAGGAAGAGAAATAAGAAGAAAGAGGGAGCGGTTGGTGCTCCGAAAAAGTATATCATCATATGCAAGAGATGAGTGGGAGTTAAAATTGCAACAGAGAGTTTATCACCTAGTAACTACAATTAATAATACTATCGGATTCACTTGTTAGAATCCCAAGAGTGTTAATCATATAGTACTGCCTTTTTTATTGCTAAATCATGATAATTTGTCAGTTCTATTAAACCAATACACAATTTGTTTTTTAGGTTTGTCATGATCCCGGGTAGAAGGGAGAGAGAGAGACTAGACGAGGGAGACTATAATATTTCTCTTCATTGATTGATTGATACCAATAGCATGCGGTAGCCTCTTTATATAGATGGCTCCCCCTAACAGATAGATTCTAATCTCAATTATATCTCTAACAAATATAGCAACTCATATCATATCTTTAATTATATCTCTAACTCAAATAGAAATCAATCTCTAATTATCACCCGACTGGGCCTTGGGCCCAAGGTCCACTCCCCTAACAAGGTTGCTGCCATTGCCTTTTGAATTAGATTGGATTACAGTGGAAGTGTGGAACATGGCCCGACTTTAGCCATCTTTGTGTACAAATAAAAAAAGGATGCTTCACTTGTGACAAAAACAAATTTATTTCTAACAGGCCAGCTTATCCATTAGCTGCACATTGCAGATATGCAAACAAAGAAAGCTACTTGCATAGCAGAATAAAGAACAAGTTGCCAAATGAAATTATATTAAATTTCTCAATAGTGGTGCTATAAACAGACTAGATTTCTTCACCTTCCGTTCTGGACATCATTATCTGTAGATCTGTCAGAGATTCCTTTTTTCTTAAAATCTAGAATTATGTACAACCGGCAAGTATACCTTTTTTCCTTTTTAAAACTGGGAAAATTCAGGATTTTCCACCCCAAAGAGGTGTACTTCAGGATTTTGCCACCCCATTCTCACTTACATGTGGCCTTAGGATCTACATGTCAGTAACACAACGAGTGGCAAATAATTGACACTCCCTTGAAAATTCTGGACCTCTATCCCTTTCCCAAAGCAGTAATGTTTTCAATATGACTGCATGCAGGAGGAACTTGAAGAGCTTGAGAAAACGGATGAGGTATCAGCAGCATTGCAAGAGTACGTGTCAGAAGAAAATTCTAAATCCCATTGTTAGTTTATTACGCCATGGTGTTACTGCTTAAAAAGCATAGGTAGTGTGGTTTATTGTTGGGGAATGGAGACTGACTGCATTATTAACTTTACCAGTTTTCTTGTAACAATTGCAAGCAAAGGAGACCCTCTACTTCCAGTGTAACCACAGAAACATCCTTCTATCGTTTTTATCCAAATATCTCTACCTCATAGTCTTACGCCTTCTTTTTTCTGTTAATGCAGAACTACTGGCCCTGCTTACCAGTCTTGGGATAGGTGGTTTGAAGGCCCGCAAGATCTGCGGAGATGCAAATGCTGGTTTCTGTGATCCTTGGCAAGAAACTCAGAGAAACACCAAAGAACAAGGGGCAATGGTTGCTGTGAAATGTATCTTGTTTTTTTGTCACCCCAGCATGAAGGATATTCATTTGAGGCGAGGAGGGGATTCATTTCCTTGATTGAGGCTGTTAACAAGCTCTGTTGACGGAGTGGTATGAGAAGGGAACTGTGGAATACAGAAGCAACATGGAGAACTGACCACATCTTTGTTCTTCAACAAGTTCGTTGTATTGAATTCCTGTGCATTGCGATTTGATTACCCGTGTTTCTGTTGTTGGGGAAGTTTGAGATCTTAACTGGAATGTCTAGTCTGAGAAATTATATCTAGTTTGCCTGTGAGGCTAGTTAGTTCTATTCATTTTCATCTAGTTATCTTGTTGATTCTTGTGAAAATCATTGTTGAACAATGACAACTGACTTTCGTTATTTTAGACACTTGTGATCAAGAAGACATGGATGTAAAAGAAGAGCTCTTTTAAGGTACACCACGTACCACTTACCCTCTTCGTTATTAGGCATTGATTACCAGGGGTCATTTTAGTTAAAGGATATTAACTTGCTATAGCTGGTCACATAGAATAAAAGGAATGTCTTAAATTGTTGCTCCAGAATAATAGTGCATGCACATTCTTCTTTTAACATTAGTATTGTATCCGTATGTATACATTTCACTCCTATATGCTAGTATCTGGTATTTAGTGTTTTCTCTAATCTGAAGTAAAATAATCAATTCTGACTTTGTATTTAAATTTGACATAAAGTTCCAGTAGTCTGAAAATCACAATTTTGATGTAAAATTCGGAATACTTTGTAGGATTTGATGTTTTATTACATTTTGAATTTAAAATGCGAGGATATAGGCAAGTATGTAGTATCATAGTGCGATGTTGGAATTTACAAAATATAGTAAGTGAGATTGTCATTAGATTCCTTGAAAAAAAGATTATTATCATTAAATATCTGCCTTTTTGACAGCCTTATTTTTAATGATATATACCGTAAGATCACCTATTTCCTTGTTTAGTTTGTAGTAATTGACCATACTAGCCTTTGAATAGTAATAGATGGCCTATTACCTCCTATGAGGTAATATGAATATCAACCCTTGGATCATGCCAAATGGATGGTCCATAAGAATCTGGGTGTACCATAAAAAAAATCCGTAAACAATTGCTATTTTTGTGTGTCTGATTGGAACATGAGCTAGAACTTTTTAGTTTTTTGCCCAATCCAATATTCCTTTTCCTAGTTTATTGGGCTTCGCGCACCAGGCGATTGACATTGACCAACCTACTAGGCCGAAAAAGCTCAGCTCAGCCCAGCATATTAATGGAAAGCAGCAGATCTCCTCTCCCTGCTAGGCCACGAGTGAGGTGGCCTTGTCCAAAAGAAAACCATGGCACCAAAACCACAGCCGAAAACCCAAGAAGCAGAGCAACTCCCAAGAACAGAGGATGGCCATGGCGCCGTTGCACACGTGCGCTTGCTCCTTTTCCTCCTTCACCCCTCTCCTCCCCCTCCCCTCCTCCTCACCTCCATCTTCGCCTTCCTCGTCACCAACCCGGACCTCACCCTCCTCCGCTCCACATGCAATGTGCAAACAGGGCCCACCTCTGCCAGCTCCAGGCTTCACGTGTCAAGTCCAGCCTCGCTAGGGACCCATCGCCGCCAATCGCACTGTTGCCTTCTGCGTCGGAGAAGGCCGCGACGTTGCCTACACCGCGCGCCTCGTCAGGCACCACCCGAGGCTCAATGCCTTCATGTGGAACACCGTCATAAGGGCACTGTCGGACTGGCCCAGCTCGGACGTGGCCGTGGTGCTGTTTCTTGACATGCTCTGGTTGTCCACGCTGCCGGAGCGCTGCACATTCCCGTCGCTGTTCTCGGCATACGCGTGACTCAGCCGAGCGGACGACGGCGCGGTGCTCTATGGAATTACTGGGATATAAGTAGGATACGCTAGTGTAAATTAAAATTTTCTACCAAGTAAATTATAAATCCATACGAGTAAGAGATCTTAAATCGTTACTACTAGATACGCAGTGTAGCAAAAGTAGAGTTGAAGCAGCCGATTTAACGAAGAGCGCGTCAATATAGTAGAAGCAAGTCGATCGTCCTTCGGCCAACTGTCTCCTTATCACGATTGTTTTGATCAGCGCCGTAGTCGTAGCAGTGCTTCTATCGAGGTCCATACGTCCAGGGATAGAACACCGTAAGTCGGCGTATTAGCACTGGCGCGCATAGTAGGGATTATGAGAGAGACGGCTAGGGTTTTGATGTGTATATTTTGAGATGCCTCCCTCAGCCCCCGCGCCTCTCCTTATATAGCCTCCAATCGGATTCTAATCTGATACGAGTAGAGATCATATCTCACTCGGAGACTATTATCCAAACCCTTATCGTTTCAGCCTATTAAGTGTGTAACTCTGTAGGTTTATGTATATTTGGGCATAAGTCGAAAACTCTTTTCTAGTCTATAAGTTGGTAGCGGTCCCTAGCAAAACATAACGACTCCTAAATATACATAAAGATCATATCGGATGAGTCTATATAGTGTTTTTTGTATCGATCTCTTTGCCTTATGATACCAAATTGAACTCAAGGCGAAAAGTATGTCGTCCTATGATAGATTGATTATTCACTCGAATCTGTAGTAAATTACTCAGTTGTGATTGACTTCTCAACTACATTCGGTATGGCCATACACTTTCTTAATCCAACCACATTGAGAGATTCAGAGATATCTCTCCTATTATATAGGAGGGGCAAATTCTATCTTGATTGCTCATATTCCTCCACATGTTTTATAGTAAATCTGAAAGCTACATTTATGACTACTTAGTCACAGAGTAGTGTTTGGTTATCTCTAAGTAAAATATTGCATATGTAGAAAATAATGACGATCTCAGGTCTAAGGATCTTACATATACTATATATGAGACCAACTGATGACACTTAAGAATATAATAATTTTCGCAGTGTCTCATGGTGGGTCTATTTAACATCATATTCTCTAACATATGTCCACATTATTGATTTGATATCCTATATCCATGACCCGTGAAACATGATCATCAGTTAATACATATGCTGATCTGTAAATCATAATTGTTCCATATAATAATATAAGATCAGGGATGATTTATAATAATATTAAAACATAAATAAAAAGTTTCACAAACAAGTCACATACTTGTTGATTAATATGAAAAACATTTATTCAAGAGATAAAATAATATATTATTTAAAAGATCATAAATATAAAAATAATATAATTATCTTCATGATTGCCTCTAGAATATATCACTATCAAGAATAGTGCTCAAGCTCGGCCTCTGCGGGGGCGCGTATATGCGCAACTCCTCCATGATCACCATGTACGCGTCCTGCGACCACGCGGACGAGGCATTGACACTCTTCGGCCAGTGCCAAGCGTTCGACGTGGTGGCGTGCAACAGCGTGATCGTGGCACTCGTGAGGGCAGGGCGCGTCAACGAGGCGCGGGCGGTGTTCGACGGCATGCCGGCCCAGACCGTGGCAATGTGGAGCGCCATGGTGAGCGCGTACTCCCGCGCTACGAGGTGTCACGACGCCGTCGATCTCTTCTCGGTGATGCAAGCAGACAAGCGTGGAGCCGAACGCAAACATGCCCATCAGCGTCCAGCCCCGGCATGCTAGAGCTAGAGCAGGGCGTGGTCACCGCCCTCGTCGACACGTACTACAAGTGTGGCTCCATACACAAGACTCGCCAGGTGTTCGGCACGTCAAGATCACGTGGCCTGGTCAAGGATCTGTAGGGATCGGGCCTAGTATCTGTAGGATTAAGCAAATCAAATAAAGAAGGTATTTTTGGAAGATGAACAATAGATTTCAAAGGAACTCAAACGAGCGCATTCAAAGACCGAGTTTTGGGGCAAGTTTCTGGATGTTATTTCTCCTCTACCATAACTGTAAATCATAAACTACTTTTACATCAACTAGAAATACACACTGTGATCCGGTTTTTTTAGCCACGACTCCCTGTGACTCACGCACACCGTGTACTACTCAAAAGACTCGGTCCAACTGAGACCAGGTCTGGACTCTTACGACCGCTCTCAGTACTCAGACGCTTCAACTGCCCTTCGTACTCGGAGGCTTCTACTACCCTTCATACTCGCACGCTTCTACTACCCTTGGTACTCGGAGCTATAGTACTCGGAGGCTCTAATTACCTTAGTTTATGACCATAGTCACCTTCGACCATAACTTACAGCTTCTGACTACTTCCGACTGCTTTCGACTTTTGACTAATGACCCGACTCGGTGAACCAACCTCACCAAGTCTGAATTATTGATAACATTCTTCCCCTTAATTCTAACTTGAGTTCTCGAGATTCTTGACTCCCAAAAGCTCACGTATTTCTGCAAATTTCATTCTTAGAAGTGCTTTTGTCAGAATATCCGCAGACTGTTCTTCACCGCTGACATGTTTGACAATCACCAGGTCTCTCTCAACACATTCTCTGATGAAATGAAATTGGGTATCGATATATTTGCTTCTTCCGTGAAAAACAGGGTTCTTCATGAGAGCAATAGCTGACTTGTTGTCCACTCACAATACCACTTCTTTTAGAGTATTTCCCATGAGATCGCTCAGCTGGTTCCTCATCCAGATAGCCTGACATGCTGCTTCAGTTGTGGCCATGAACTCTGCCTCACGCAGAGTAGCCATGTGGAAGAAAACTAAATTTTGCTAATACAATTTATGTGTACCTTTCTCACAAAGGAAAACTCTTGGTACAATTTTAGTGTGCACTTAGCAATTTCTATGGAGGAAAATAACACAAAAAATTAGTTTTCAAAAAAGAGACGACATCACCTGATTCTTTCTTTGGGCTCCGTGCTTTTTTTTTACTTGATCTCCTGCCAATTTCTTTTTTGCATAGCTTGTTGCTTGCCTTTTATTTGGCTTTGGGCCGTGTGCCACTTTTCCCTTCTTTTCTTGACTGCTGACTTTCATGTGTTGAACTGTAGGTGTGCAGGACGCCTACTGTGAGATGTGCGGCTGCTCGGGCCTAGTTGATGTCATACGCGTTGATGAAGCGATCACGTGAGGACGAAAACGCGCTGCGCGCCATGCAGGAGAAAAAATAAATGCCTGCTGCTCCTGCAAATCTTGGCTGACAGAGAAACATGCTGGTTGCTGTGGACAAAGCGCGAGATGAAGACGTGTGATGCGCTCGGTTCGCCTGCTCTCTGTGACCCATCGGGCCTTTTATCGCATGTTGCTCACGGACGAGGATGTATGGAGACACGCTATGCAACTTGGTTTCGAAGACGGCGATGTCTGATGCGACTCAGATTCGATGAATTTTTCTCTCTCTCAAACTCTAATATCTTGTGTTCTGATACTATTTATTGCAAATAACACATAGAAAAATAGAGACGAGAGATATGAATTTTTTATGTGAAAAACTCTTGCGGGAAAAACCGCAGGCGCTCAAAGGCAAATCACTATAATAAAAAAAATACTACAATGGAATACTTGCTCTTCCTATAAACTACTGGGGTACATATATAGGGTAAGAGAACCGAGTTCCGTACTGTAACAGCCCAGCTGTTTATTTCAAAAATTAAGAAAAAACTTTTACTTTAATTTAAAATAAAAATATTTACTTTTGGTTGTTTAAGTTTTAAAAAAATTTAATTGCCTGATTTTCAGCTTAAAAAAAGAGGTCATTTTTATGAAAAGTAATTTAAGTAAATAAAAAAAAAGTAAAAATAAAATAAATATTAAATAAGTTAGTTTAAAATAAAAAATAAAGTTATTGGGTTTCCTGAATTTTAAAATTTTTAGCTAACTTAATTTTCTATTTTAAAGAAAAGAAGAAAAGAGCCTTTCTGTAAAACAAAAAAATATTTTATAGAGAAAAATATCACAATTTTTGTTGAAAATATTTTTATAGAGAAAGAAATCAATTGCATTCAACTCCCCTCATCAAGCTCTTTCATTCCCCTACCGTTTCTCCTCCCATTGATAAGCATTTTCACAGGATTTAACTCATGCCATTGATGGACATGGTCTTTTGATCTCCCTCCTCGGACCTCCTCAACCCCTATAAAAGGGAGCCCCGTGAGCCTCTCCTCATCCTCACTCAACTCCGAAAGTTTCAAGTCTCCACTCCCTCTCTATTGGCCGCAATCGAAGTTCTTGTTTCGTTGTTCAAGCGTCGTTCTTCGGCCTTTTGTGCCTTGTCCGGTGGAGCGCCGCCGCGTTTGACCACACCGTTGGCTTCGCCTCGTCGCGTTCTACGCGGTGCTCACCTCGCCTTCGCCGGAGCACTGTCGCCACCGTGGGCCAAAACGGTTCGCCGTTCTTCGCGTCGCCACCGGCCGACCGTGCATGCCCGACCAAAACCAAGGTGAGCATCACGATCCTCACGCTCTACTCTTCGATTCGCCGCAACTCTCGCATGTTAATTCGACTCCGTTTGCTCGGAACGCCGATGTCAGCCTTTAGGCTACATAAAGTCTTGTCCACCGCGTTCCGTTAGTCCGTTGGCCGAGCCATCTGCGCCGTTGAGTTTGTCTCGACGTGTTCTACGCCGTGCTCCCCTCCGTTCGTCCAAAAACCTTCCACAAATATTTGCGCTCGACACCTAACCATGTCCGTAAATGGCACTTCGTGTCCCCGTCTGTCCGGGAATGCTTTCAGCAATCCGTTCGCGTCAAAATGTGCCAAACCATCCCAGGAGGCTACGTTTCAGACGGTTTTGGATTCGCCTAACCGAGCACAAAGATATTGAATATTTCGTGTTTCGGTACCGTCGTCGTTCAAACGACGATTGCGTCGCCTCCGATGAGTTTCGGCTTAGCCGATATTTTTTTCTAGACTCGCCTTACCGCGTTCTACGCCATGGTTACCTTACTTCTCCATATTTCCTACCCGAAAAATATTCTTCTCTCCACACCCTATGTCATTGTCGCCGTACACGTCGTCACCGTGCTCCGTTTGACGTACCGTCACTTCCTACATGTGCCTCGGGTCATTAGCAACCCATTGGCTTCACCTTCCGTGCCTTTCCTCGCTGACGACACGGCCAAAAATAGTGAACAGGGCTGCTGCCCATTACTGTTCATGCGGGAATATTCCTTCGGAATATTTCAGAATTTTTTGATCCGCTAATCTTTCAATCGCTCGTTCTCCTTCGTCCGAACTCCGAATCAAGTGATTCAAGTTTGTAAATTCATCTAAATTCGTAATCTATTTTTCAGTATATATTTCATAATTTTTGGATTTTCTCGATCGGCCAGTGGTTGAGTCTCCTCACCGTCGCCATCACCGCCCGAGTTGCGCCACTGCTTCACCTCGCCGCCGACCACCTTCCAACCACTTCTGGTATTGCATGAGAGCACTAATGCACTCCTCGCAATCCCCTCTCTCTTTTCTTTACCTCGCCACCCCTCCGCCAAGCAATCCCCTCGCCGGAGTGTCTCTTTCGCCGACGCCACCACCGCCAAATCTTCGACGGGACCACGCGCACCTCCGTCACCCTTTTTCCTGAGCCAGAGCATGACTGGAGTACCCCGCCGCCGGTAACCTTCCTCAGGCCCGCGCGAACCTTCGACGCCCCTTCTCTGAGCAAGTTGTCGTCGGAGAGTCTCCGCCGTCGATAATCGTGTCCCGCCTTCACTACGCCCTCGCCGCCAGCCAACTCTATGTAGCCCGAACCTTGCGCCAAGGTAAAATCGGACTCATACTCTTCTCCCTCTTTTGTACACCTCCCCGATATTCTCCGCCGTTGGATCGCTCGGATCTTATCACGTGAAGTCGTCCGACTTCTCCCAACTATCCGATTCTAAGATTCCGCTATCCGGAGGCTCTTAAGACTCCGAATTCCAGAGGTTCTTTAGACTCTGACCATTCGGAGGTTCCTTTGACACCGATGGTTCGGAGATTTTCTTAGACTCCGACTGCTCGAAGCCTTCAACTTCGACTTCGACCTCCGTCTTTGAACTGACCATGGTTGTTTGACTATTTTAACCTCCGTACCCTCTGACCTCTCTGAACCCTTCGATCTCTCCGCCCACTCGAAGCCGTCCGACCTCTCCAAACCGTCCGATTCTTTCGACCACTCTGCATAAATCCAATTATTTCGACCACTATACGGTTTGATCGGTCTTCGATCGAATCTTAATCTTCGACTTCAACCGCACTGCATTTGGAGTCTCTATCTTGGCTTCAACCTCCGCAACTTCAACCATTACTTCGACCTTGGTTTCGACCCTAGCTTCGACTATGCCTTCGATCATAGCTTTGACTATACAAAAATATTGTAGCTTCCAACCACTTTTCCTTCACAAAGAAAAGAATTCCAAGAATTCCTTTTATTCAGTTCTTTGGAATTCAAACTACGTAAGTCGTTCTCTTTCGTCCTAACTCCGATTGGACCCATCCAAATTTCTAAGTTCATATTCTATCTCCCAGCATATATTTATGATTGTTGGATTTTATTTGGATTTTGTTTGAGTTTGGTTTGTTCTGATTTTTCACGTGTAGACTACGACTATTCCGGAGAGTATAACTTCAACGAACCCCAGCAAACTTCGAAGCAAGGCAAGTTACACCTTTGACCATGTTGAACCTAATATTTCAAATGTATTTATATTGTTTTACTGTATATGCATGCGTATCTTTACTCAAATATAATTTAAATTTGTTTTAAATTTAGTTATACCCATAATCCTTTGATTATAGCCCAATTTGAATCTCGAATTCCTATACCTTGTCACCCTAGCTAACAACTAGTTAGTACTGTAGTATTGACAAGAAATTTTTATAGCAATGCTTAGCCTGGCTTACTATAACTTTAGGTGGGATCAAATCTTTCTCATGAAATGACGATTTGAAAATGAGTTCTTGATTTCGGTGAGTCAAGGATGGTTTGTGAAAATGGTTTAAAAACAAAAATAGAAACTTACGATTTGGAGTTAGGCTAATGGATAGGTGGTGGGTGCCGGCATGCCTCGTGTTTGGTGACACCTGGTTGATTGTCGTGCATGTGGGTATGTGGATTGAGCCTAAGTCAAATTAAGGACCGGTCTGTGAGCTACTGTTGCAAAGCCATATCGTACTACCACAAGACTGGTATGGGACAGTCCTAGCTGACTAATTTGTGAGGTCCCAACTTTGGTCTCGCTATAGGTTGAATGTGAGCGTGGCATAGGCCATGTGAAGTCTCACACGGCACAAGAGGGGGCTCCAACTTGTGGATTCAAGTTGTGGTGAAACCTTAGCGGCGGCGTGACCAAGTTGAAGGCTTAGCATTGTAAAGGCCTTGTTATGGTTTTCTCAGTCGCACGCCTTCGGAAGCGTGTAGTGTCCGACAATATGAGATAATCATATCTTGTGGGTAAAGCTGTACAACCTCTGCAGAGTGTATGACCTATCCTGGATAGCCGTGCCCACGGTTATGAGCAAGCTGGGTAAAGTTTTTCATGGATTAGACTTTGGTTTTTAAAATGATTTCTGAAAAAGGCTTATGGACGAATGGATGGAATCCATGACCAGGTAGGATACCTGTGAATAAGTTGGTGTTTGGTCAGAGCCTGCACTAACAAAATGAATCCATAAGAGATTTTGAAAAGCATATGGATAGATGCAACTCATGTGAAATCTTTTAAAAAGATGGACCAGGTGGGATACCTGTGACTAGGTTAGTGTTTGGTTGGAGCCTGCACTAACGATATTATTTTGTTAAATTATTATTTCTATCTATGGTATAAAATTCAGCTTTTGCGCTTATGTTATTGTATTTAAATTCCGTACTGTTTTTTGCACAAATAAACTTAATAAGCCTTCCTTTGTTATCCCTATGCATGCATTCACTCTGTTAAAACTCCTGGTGTAACTTGCGTAAGTACTTTATGTGCTTACCTTGGGAGTACTTTATGTGCTCACCTTGCTAAAATCTGTTGCTAGAGGATGACATCAACAACTTCGGTGAGGATGGTGACGACTAGGCCGCGTCTTACAGTCATTCGCCTGTGGGTAGGCTGGATGGGCTGCTGCTTCATCGGTTTTCTTCCGCTGCTTATATTTAATTTTGGTTTATGAACCATTGATGTATACTTTGGCCATCAGACCCATATTTAGTTAATGAATAAATGTCATTGTGCATGATATGAATCTTTGTTATCCACTGTGTGCACTAGCTTGATCCTGGACTAGTGCGATTTACACAGAGGATCCAAGAGTCGTTGCTCCGCGGTCCGACACGTACGAAGATGAAACTAAATCAGAGTCGGTTACTACAGATTGATATCCCGTCTGATATAACTTATGCATGTACCTATTATATCACATCTGATATATAATAATAAAATATCCAACGTAAATACGATACGAATTCGAATAACCTTTTCATCAACCGATTGAAAAGCTAGCCAACTAACTATATAATCGCGCCCAAGAGTACCTTCGAAAGTCATACGAAAACGAGTGGTCATTAATTGATCTTAGTTTGCTTTCCCTAGGAGTCCCTTATACATTTGTCCTTGTTTAACAAAATTGAGGGGCTGTAGGCCCAAATGCAGAGGCTGACGAGACACATATCAACATGAACGTTCTGCAAGAAACAAATAATGCGATTGACCCTACTGCATGCCCCAGTCTTTCTGGTGTGGAGATCTTTGTGCTTTAAGCACAAGCTAATTAATGGTGATGGGCTCCATTAATGGTGATGGGTTCCCCAAACGATGCACACCACAAATGGCATGATTCTTGCAACGCAGTGAGATATATAGTGACTGCATGCCGCCATCTAGCTAGATTTGCTTTTGGGGTTTTTGTTTCTGACCTTGAAATTTCCATTACTAATTTAAGACTTGTTGCTTTGTCCATTTGGTTGTGTTTGATCGATGGATCACCTGTCATCATATAGATAAATACTAGATCTCCTACGTGCTACTAGTAGTCTCCTAGCTACTGTACAGTTTCTTGGATACGAATGTTTTGTTGAAAATATATACAATATTTTAATTCTAAATTTTACTAGAAAATAAATATAATAAAAAATTAATGATATAAAATTCACAACTAACAGCAGACTACACATTATACTTCAAAAAATATGCAAGAAAAAATAGTATAAAAGTTGATCAAATGCGTGAACGACTTACTATTGGGCTTGATGAAGAATAGAAAGCAGTGCAGAATTGATACAGTGCAGAACATAGATGACGTAGTGAAGCGAGCGGTTGTACGGATGTGAGCTTCCCAGAAACCTTATTACCACCCCTGTGCAAGTCTTCATGGTAGCAACGGTTCGAAAATACCGCTCCTCTTCTTCACAGTGCATACCAGGAAGAAGAATCGATGATGTTCAGCGGTGTAGAACAACAGCACATTTGAACATCGTTTCCAGGCACAAGTTCGACGATGTTCAGACGGTGCTCCTCTTCTGTTTCTTCCTGGACGTTTCAAGGCCCTTTTAAGAACGCTACTGTTATTTACTAGTAACTGCTGCATTTAAATAGAATTATTCACTGGTAACTGCCTCATCAAATTACAGATTAAGGTGGACTTGATCTATCAAATGGCGCGCCAACTTATAAGGTGAATCGGGACAAGTCACAAATCATACGATTTTCACACAAAAATACGTGAAAAATATGTGAATACACGCGCTCGTGAGTGCGTGTGTGATTAGCCAAAGCCCTACTTATATCATTTTCATCTATAATTCAAGAAGTGGTATAGACTCCACCTTGTAATTGGTCTCTTCCACCTTGTCTTAACAATATAGTATTAAATCATACACACTTTAAAATTAAGAAAATAGATCTCACTTATGAGCCTATTTTTAACATATTTTTTTAACATATTTGATATTCTCAAATGTCCCTCTTTTGATCCATCTTCCATACGTATATCTCCTGAAAGGGTCCAAAGAACCGGCTCTTTGTTTTGTTCCATGAAAGGAGATTCGGGTACAAATATGTAGCTCATTTTAATGGCGCTAGTATTGCTTACTTTCAGTCTATACATCTACCAATCACTGTATATGTTGTCCGTAAGGGGATGTGTTATGGCCCGCTTAGCGTCGCTAGAAGCGGTGGCGTTTTTTTACTGTTGATTTTTTTTATTTTTTTTTCTGTATTTTTTATATTATCTGTGACGGGTTAACATATTTTTTCTATTTTAAAATTTTTAAATTTAATTATGTCAAATAAGTCAACTCAATTATAGTAAAAAATAAACTAGTTACAATAAAAAAAAATCATAAACCACCGCTATTCTGAACACCGTAGATTATTTGGCCGCTTTAGTTAGCATACACACACCATTTCCCGGCCGGCGCTCTTGCTAACCACTTTCCTAAGTCCCAGTGCATCAACTCAATCGGCAATATTAATGAATATACTTAAAGCTAAATTACAAACTTGACCTGCAGTATTTGGAACAAACAAGAACAGCTAAACAAAACAAGACAAAACTAACTTGTCCAGTACAAACTTATACAGAACAGCACAGCTACCGGAATGCATCACCCTTCAACAACCCTGAAATAGTTAATCCCGGTGTAGTATTAATTACTACCTGGTGGAGGTTAGTTAACATCTGAAATCAATTAATACTACACACACATATACCTAGGCACCTATATCAATACCTGTTGATATACTTTGAGATTTGCGATATTTAACATGGGTATCTTCATATACTCATAAAAACATATATTTGAGATATCAAACTCTAAAAAAAAATAAAATTTAACTTTAATTTAACTAGTATTATGGTATTTACTCACTATAGTCACGTTAAAATCAAAAGTAGTTCAAACTAGTTTGAAATGAGTTCAAAACTCACTTATCATAAATATATCAGGGGTATAAAATATTTTCATACCCAAACTCCAATAAACTTATCAGTCATACACGTGTATCTGACAGTTCTAGATGTGAGTGCCTAGGCACCTAGGTGCCTTAAGTAATTTTTCTATATACTAGAACATCTGGCGCGCAAAGCGCGCCTTGTTATGACTTTAATTGTAGAAATTAATTCACACTTCAATATAAACACTTCAAGTAGATAACAAATAGATCATAATCACATATTAAATTTCACCGAACCCTAAGGAATCAAAACTCATCGACTCTACGCGTGAATTGCAAAAAATTCTTTTCGTTGCGCACTTGAAGTCCCCATTTGAAATATGAGAATTTTTTCCCGTTTCTTTTGGGTTGAAGTCTTTTATCTGAAATTGCTACACCTATAAAATTCCTACTTTTTTTAATCAAAATACCTATATTCTAAATAGAACCCAAACCATGCACTTACATATGTTATATTTTTTTAATCGAATGCACTTACATAACCAAACCATGTAGGCGAGTACAAAATTATAGAACTCAGCCTGTGGTCGCACACGCTATCGTCGCCATGCGTTAGCCTCTGCTGACATCCACACCACCCAATATGTCATACATTACATACTTTAGGGGGAAAACGGTGATTAATCCTAGTGCTGTAAGTATCTAAATATATAAATTGACGACTAAAACTATTCACACAAAGGCTGCTGCTTTTGAGATGTGAACATATGCTGGATCTACATTTTTAAACGGGAATATATTTTTAACATAATTTTTAGTCAGCACAAATTTGCAGCACCTAAAGTAATGTAACCACAATCTATAAGGCTATAACAATAAGCTGACATTGATGTGGACCTATGTATATTAAGTCAAATGAGAGGCAAAATTAGGTTACAATAGAAAATCAATATCGAAAGAGCAACATTTCCCCCTTTTGCATTGATTTCTATATGGCAAGCATCACACCTGGTTCGTAGGGGCAAGAATTAGAAATAAGAAATGTGCGACGATATTTTTCCGGTAACTCAATTAGCCACATTCACAATTCAACATCTCTCTGCAATTTCAATAAGCCTATACCAGGGAAAATTGGTGTTAAAAGCGCATGCATGCAATGAGTAGATGAAAAAGCCTTTCTGAAATAGCTACGGTACGCAAAATCTGTTCGTAAGAAACATCTTTTAGAATTATATCATGGTGTAGATGACATGAGGTAAGACTTATCAGTGCAGAAGTGCTGTTGTGCCTTGAGTGAAATATGGTTGTATGCATCATCAGCAGTAAGGATAGTCGCAAGGCCCACACAATGGCGATACAAAGAAGCAACGTATACCTCCCAAAGAAGAATGTTATTCCTCATCGCAATGCCTGAAGCAATGCGGCACGTATTGCACACAACATACTAAATAGTTGGTCTCTTAACCAGCCTCATGACATAGCATTCATGGGAGGGCAATCAGTCGACATTTGACTCAAAATATACCAGCATAGATTAGGTCGTTACCTGTTGCACAACAAACGGCAAACTTAACATCGGCAATGCAATCTCCGCTCATTTCCCAACCTATAATAACCAATCATCATTTGTTTCAACCTAATGCAGCTATCATCATTTGTTTTCTTCTTTTCTTTCTCATGCTTTTTGATGTTCTGGGATATCCTGTGAAGCTTTGCATTGATTGGTTCCACTGCATGGCTGACAGTGAACATCAAGTCATTCACAATCTGTAAGATTCAGTCAAATATGATGTTTCAATTTTGCTACAACAGGTACAAAAATAATTCAAGTAAAATTGATGAAGGGGGTAACAAGGGAATAAATAGCATCTAGTTCTTACATATTCACCTCCTCCAAGTACAACAACACGAACGCTTTCTTTTATGGCAGTGGAGCATCTGAAATGATCATCTGGCTGGGGAAGCCAAATCTTGGTTGGGCGCTCACTATCCTTAACTTCATCTGGATCTAGAGGGCAGTCAACTGAAGCACAGTCTCCAAGAACTGAAACCCCTCCAATAAAACAATCATCCATTAGCTCATATGGCTTGGCAGGGAAGACATACAGATGGATAACAGAAGCAACACCGATCTGTATTGGAAGACAAAAGACTTCGTTGGGCTTCATTTCAAATGAACACTAAAAATGCAAACATGCATTAACAAGAATTCTTTAGTCTTACAGAACTGAAATGGTAAAACAGGAATTTTTTACCACCTCTATGCAGATAATAAAGTCCTGAATACTGGACTTGAACTGCAACTCTTGAGCTATAGGGCCTCTCAACAAGCCCCAATTGTAGAGCAATGCAATCGCCACACCTTGCCACCATGTTAAGAAGACAATATACTTGAATGTCTGAAACTTTGAAAGAGGATTTATATGGGCTAGCTCATCCTTTATTGCAGACATAAAGCTGAACAAGACAATTATAAGGCCCATGGTGAGTGAAATTGAGAACCACGGTAGTGTAAGAGTACTGTTAAATAAGTCATTAGTTCATTGTAGCAAGCCAATGTGTTTTAACTAATACATCATCAGATGCATGAACAAGTTCACCAATGCTAACACATGTCCACGCAACAAATTATATGTACGAGGCACTGCAGGGTGTGCACGACGAACCACAGGCGGAGCGGCGTGACCGGGCTCTCCGCCGTGGAGGCCGCGAGCACAGCGGCGGGCGCTCGTTATCCTTAACTTCATTTGGATATAGAGGGCAGTCAACTAAAGCATAGTCTCCAAGAACTGAAACCCCTCCAATGAAACAATCATCCATTAGCTCATATGGCTTGGCAGGGAAGACATACAGATGGACAACAGAAGCAACACCCATCTGTATTGGAAGACAAATGACTTCGTTGGGCTTCATTTCAAATGAACACTAAAAATGCAAACATGCATTAACAAGAATTCTTTAGTGTTATAGAACTGAAATGGTAAAACAGAATTTTTACCACCTCTATGCAGATAATGAAGTCCTGAATACTGGACTTGAACTGTAACTCTTGAGCTATAGGGCCTCTCAACAAGCCCCAATTGTAGAGCAATGCAATCGCCACACCTTGCCACCATGTTAAGAAGACAACAGACTTGAATGTCAAAAACTTTGAAAGAGGATTTATATGGGCTAGCTCATCCTTTATTGCAGCATAAAAGCCGAACAAGACATTATAAGGCCCATGGTAGATGAAATTGAGAACCACAGCCGTGTAAGAGTACCTGTTAAATAAGTCATTAGTTCATTGTAGCAAGCCAATGTGTTTTAACTAATACATCATCAGATGCATGAACAAGTTCACCAATGCTAACACATGTCCACGCAACAAATTATATGTACGAGGCACTGCAGGGCGTGCACGACGAACCACAAGCGGAGTGGCGTGACCGGGCTCTCCGCCGTGGAGGCCGCGAGCACGACGGCGGCGGTAGAGGCGAAGGCGACGTTCCAGGCGATGTCGGGGCGGGAGTGGGCCCAGTTGGCTTGGCTCCTCTCCAGCTGCAGCGTGGTCGTCTCGCGCACCAGCATCCCGCGCCGACCAGATCCCGCCTCCCACTCCGGTCTCCACGGCTCCCCCTCTGCCTCCGCGCCGACCGGATCCGGCCTCCCCCTGCGGCCTCTAGGCTCTGACCTCCCTCTCCGGCCTATGGGCTCTAGCCTCCCCCTCCGGCCTCCAAGGGGGGAGGGGGAGGCGGCGGGGGACGAAGAGGCGGCGGGGGAGCGGGGGAGGAGGGGGGAGGCGGCGGGGGAGGAGGGGGAAGGGGGAGGCGGCGGGGGACGAGGGGGCGGCGAGGGAGCCGGGGAGGAGGTGGAGCGGGGAGGAGGCGGCGGAGAGGGGAGGAGGGGGAGGGGAGGCGTTGGGAGAGGAGGGGAGGAGGCGGTGGAAGGGGAGGCGGCGGGGTAGGTGTGTCGAGACCCGAATATGCAAATTCGGTCTCTCTGTGTATTCTGCACTAGTCCAGGATCACGCTAGTACACACAGTCAAACATAGATGAAACCACAACCATATACACGATATAAATAAAGGAAAAGCTCAAAAATATCGATAAATCTCGAAAGATACGACCTTATGGTCAAGCTTACAATAGACTAGCCCGACGGCTTAACAAAATAGCAGCGTAAATCCAAAATAACGCGTGGTGACCAATCGACAAGCACACAGGCTATCGAGTGGTGAACGAAGCCTAAACCGCGAAGTCGTCGAAGTACTCTCCTTCTGGAGCCTCCTGCTGGTGATACTCCTCTTCCTCAACTGAGCAACATTAGGCATAAAGCCGTGAGTACATTGGTACTCAGCAAGTCGTTTGTAACAAATGATGCGATATAGTATGCAAGGCTTACCAAGGGATGGCTGAAAGGGGTTAATTTGCATAAAATAACATTTAAAGGTAAATACTGTAATTAGATTGAAAGCGAACTTTTGAGTAAAACAGTAATAAATAAATAATCAAAAGGATGAGCATAAACCACTTGTGAACACCAATTCACAAGCTAAAACAACCGCTTATGGACCTCCTATCCATAAGCTAAACCAACAGTGAATTAACCATCCACTGTCCCACCACAGTCTACAAGTTTTCAGAAATAACTACCCCTCGTGTGAAATCACCGAGCATTGTCTATGACCGAGGACGCGGCTATTCGAATAGTTTTACACTCTGCAGAGGTTGCACAACTGTACCCACACGATGTGATTGGCCTCAGCTTAAGGTAACCACAACAAGGCCTTTACAAAGTTCAGTTACAACTTAATCCGCTCACTAGGGTTTCGCATCACACCCCCCCTTGCGCCACATGGAAATCAGCAACCATGTTCATCTCAATGGCAAGATTAAGGTTGAAACCTCCCAAATTAATCAGCCAGGTCCATCCCATACTAGACATGTTGTTTGCACGGTAAAGCTCAGATCAATGGCGCACAAAGTTAAGTCCTTAACATTACCCGGACGAGACTACCACATCCCCCAAAGTGCACCTGCACTTCTCCCTTTACTGCACGATCACTCGCCCGAGTGTAAAACCAAGTTTGTATAGCCACCGCCGATGACGCACCAACGTCATGGCACAAATTTTGATAAACGTGGCACCAACCACAGTTCCATATCTCATTAAGTCAAATTATAATTCACATGCGATAATAAACCCGATCGTAATGTAAGCAAGGCTAGGCATCTACTCGTATCAACCCATGTGATAATTATCATAACATCACTAGTATGTTTCCCATCCTATGGTGACAATAGCATAATGAGGTTCAAAGTTATCAAGGAGGGATGAAGCAATTGGACAATAACTACCAATACAACGGTTTATATAAAATAGCGATGCACTGTAATTAAAAACAAAATAATTAAATAATAGATTGCAAACTGGGTTCAACATGTTCAAAGGACACGACTTGCCTTGGTTATGCTCAGTGAAGTGCTGCTTTGGTCTTGGCGTGAAACCCGCTCCTCCGAATCGAATCTAGCGAGAGAGAAAGCGACCGAAAACAAAGAAAAACATAAAATGACAAGCAAATAAACTCCAAAATTCACAAAACCAGAACCAACAGCTAGAGCTCGATTTTTGATGAATTTAGAAAAAAGAACGGGGTCAATCGGAGTTAGGACGGAGGAGAACGGGCTCTCGGAAAATTAATTATAAAATTAATTCGGGAAAATCGAAAAGCGCACTGTGCTGTGAACCCGGTGCACGAAATTTCGAGTTCACCATAGACCCGGTCCATGGAACAGTGCACGCGCGGCCGGCGGGGTAGGGCTGACGTGGCGTGCGCTGGTGCCGCCACGTGGCAAGGGTGACGTGGCGGTGGCGTGGCTGCCACGTGGGGCGGGGGCTCGGGATCGGTGGCGTGGGCCGACGGGGCATTGCCACGTGGCTGCCACGTAGGCTTAGGGCTGACGTGGCTCGCTGAGGTGGCAGGGCTAACGTGGCGGCTCGGGCGCGGGCGGCGGGATCCGATGGCAGAGGGAGTGCCGCGTGGGCGCATCGAAGCTGTTGGTTTTTGGATCTGAGTGGGCGTGCGATCGCGCTGGCGCGGGCGGAAGCCACCGATGGCCGGCGTGGCGGCGCGTTGCTTGTGGCGTCGCGGACGCGCGCGGCGCGAGCGGTGCGGCGCGGGGACCGAGGTGGGTTGCGTCGGCGCGAGCGCGAGTGCGGCGTGGGCACGCGGACCGAGGGGCGCTGCGCGGGTCGGCGAGGCGGCGGTGGGGTGATCTCCGGCGACCAACTCGCGCAGCGCGCAGGTCAACAGCGCGCGTCCGGCAGCGGCAGGGAGCGGGGAGAGGTCCGGCGGCGGCTTACGGTGGCGGCGTGCCGTCGATGGCGAGTCGACGAGCGGAGGCCCGCGGCGAATCGGCGTCGGCGAGGACAAGGGCGGAGGGCGGTGAGCACGGCTGAGGTTACAGGCGGCGGCGCCGGGCGGCGAGGTGCGGCGGCGATGCGGGGCGCCGTCGGCGAGGCAACAGCGGGCGAGGAGCGGCGGCGGCGGGAGGACTCCGGCGTCGGTGCGGCGAGGAGAGGCGGCGGCGGCGGCGCGCCGAGCGCCGCGACGATCGAGGTCGGCGGCAAATGGCACGCGAACAGGGAGTCGGGGCGGAGACAGCGCGGGCGCGGAATCGGAGCGAGCGGCCATCGCGACAGCGTGGCTGCGGGGGCGATCCAACGGCTGGATCGGCGGCGCGGCGTTAGGGTTAGGAATTACGCTGCGCGGCGCTGGCACGAACGGCAACGGATGCGGCGCCGGGCGAGCGGACGGCTGCGGGTGAGTCGCGGCGCGATCGGGCGGGCGTGCGAGCACAGCGGGCTTGTGTCGCCACGCGTGGCGGATCCGAGTGCTGGCGCGCGGCGTTAGGGCAACGCGAGGGCGTGGCGGCCTTGGCCCAGGCGAACGCGCGAGCGGCGGCGGCGAGAGATGGCGCCGCGTGGCGCCATCGGACGGCGGGAAGCGAGGCTAGGCGGGGAAGGCGGGCGCGTGCGCGGGAAGGGGCCGGATGGCCGACACGTGGCGCGAGGATAGATCGGGCGGCTGGGGTTATTTCCCCGAAATAAAATCTTTTCCAGAAAAACGAATAAAGATTAAATAGCTCTAGAAAATAGCAGATAAATCCCAAAAAATCACCAAAAATACCAGAAAATTCCTTGAGACCTGAAGAACACAAGTCAAATATTTTCAACTTATGTTAATATTTATTTTACTCAGATTAAATCATTTCAAACTTCTAAAATTCATTTGGAGCTTAATTTAATTACAGAAAATTCCAGAAAATTTCTTGTGACACAAGGAACTTAATTAAAATATTTTCAGCTAATGTTGAGGTTTAATTTATTCATATAAAATTATTTAAAACTTTTGAAAATTCCATTGAAGCTTTATTTAAATTCAGGAAAATTCTAGAAATTTATTTTTAAATTCAAGGTTTTAAAAATCCCCAAAAATCAGAATGTTACAAACCTTACCCCCTTAAACGGGATCTCGACCCCGAGATCTGGGCTAACTAGTAGAGATGGGTTTCTGGGTGCGGCAGCAGTGCGCGTGGTTCGAGCTTCCTCTTGCAACGCTCTGGGGTTGCTGGCTACCACGGCTCGCTCCTGGGGGAAAGGTCTTGGCAGGTGTACTCTCCAGGCTGAACGGAACTGGTGTGATATCTCGACGCTTCTGCGGGCAACTGCGAGCAAAATGACCCAGCTCCTTGCAATTGTAACAATTAGCTGAACCTGTAGGGTTTGCACTCTTCTGGGGTTGATTGCTGACAATGATGGGGCGTGGTCCCGAATCCTCATAACGGGTTACTGGAGCTGGGGTCTTTAAAACTGGCTGAAGCTGCTGCTGCTGAGGCACTCGTGCAGGCTGATAGGTATTGAATCTGGTCCTCTGTGGCTGCTGCGACTGGGATCCTTGCTGGATTATCCTCCTCTTGCGAGACTCCTCGAGCTCGCGGCGACTCTCCTCAATGAGGATGGTCTTATCCACCAACAACTGAAATCTGGCATAGTCGTTGCCTACGACCTGCACCTTCAAAGCTGGATTCAAGCTTTTCTTGAACCTCTTCTGACGGGCTAAATCTGAAGTTACATCCTCTGGCGCGTAGCGAGCGAGCTGAGTGAATCTGTTGAGGTATTCACTCACTGACATGTTCCCCTGCTGCAACTCACGGAATTCGTCCTTCTTCACATCGACAACTCCATCCATGACGTGGGCGTTGTGGAAGGCCTTAGCAAATTCCTTCCAAGTGATGCGGGTCTGATCCTCATGGGTGGCACAGTAGTTCTCCCACCACTCTGCTGCTAGTCCCTCAAGCTGGTGTGCTGCATAGAGTACCTTCTCCCTGTCTGAACACTGGGCTAAGCTCAGCTTCTTCTCAATTGATTGGACCCAATCGTCGGCCTCCATAGGCTTTGAGGAACTGGAGTAGGTAGGTGGTCTCGTCCTCATGAATTCTGCATAGCTGGTCTGCTGACGAGGTGCTGGTGGTAGTGTTGGCTCCTGGTGTTGTCGCTGCATCATAGCCTGCATGTTCTGCATCATCGTCTGCATCATCTGAGTTTGGGCCACCAAAAACTGACCGAGGGCAGGGTCCAAGCTGGGTGGAACTGGCTGCGCAGTGCTATTCTCGGGATCCGGGTTCGTCTGGCTACGACCTGAGGAGTTCCTGGTTTCCACCATCTTGCTGCTCTAAAAAAGGAAACAACTGTTGATTGCCTTTGCCGGGTTTAAAGACGAGAAGGAAAAGCATAGGAGAGAGGTAAATTCGTCTAAGGGGATTTGAATGGTAGCAGGCTAAACAAACACTTAGCCGGAAAGGCTAACAACAAAACCGGGGAAAAGAACTCCAATAAAAAGTTGACATGATTGCAATATAATGCTTTTAAGGGCAATATTTGCAGCTCACATCACACACAACGGTAAGAAGAAGCAAATCGAGCTACACGACGCTAAGACTATAACAGGGTTTTAGTCTGACGGCTTCCTAATCTTCACGATGACCTCCAATCTTGTCTTGGACTAAATTGATTGCTTGCTCGATCCAATCTTCACGAAGCTCGAAGAATTCTGAGTTGACCTTCTCTTTAATTATGCGATACTCGAAACAACTATGGATATTGTAGAGATAAGAAGTCAAATTAAAATTTGAAAATAAATTTGGCAGAGAAGACGAGAATTAAGAATCCTAAGAATGAGATAAGAATAGAGAATCACTATATATTCATTTTGTCGATTTGATTTAGAAAATAGATTTTTGAAATTGACTAACACGACATATTCTAACTAAGGCTTCGTCCTACAGTCGATATAGCTCTGATACCATCTTTGTCGAGACCCGAATATGCAAATTCGGTCTCTCTGTGTATTCTGCACTAGTCCAAGATCACGCTAGTACACACAGTCAAACATACATGAAACCACAACCATATACACGATATAAATAAAGGAAAAGCTCAAACATATCGATAAATCTCGAAAGATATGACCTTATGGTCAAGCTTACAATAGACTAGCCCGACGGCTTAACAAAATAGCAGCGGAAATCCAAAATAACGCGTGGTGACCAATCGACAAGCACACAGGCTATCGAGTGGTGAACGAAGCCTAAACCGCGAAGTCGTTGAAGTACTCTCCTTCTGGAACCTCCTGCTGGTGATACTCCTCTTCCTCAACTGAGCAACATTGGGCATAAAGCCGTGAGTACATTGGTACTCAGCAAGTCGTTTGTAACAAATGATGCGATATAGTATGCAAGGCTAACCAAGGGATGGCTGAAAGGGGTTAATTTGCATAAAACAACATTTAAAGGTAAATACTGTAATTAGATTGAAAGCGAACTTTTGAGTAAAACAGTAATAAATAAATAATCAAAAGGATGAGCATAAACCACTTGTGAACACCAATTCACAAGCTAAAACAACCGCTTAGGGACCTCCCATCCATAAGCTAAACCAACAGTGAATTAACCATCCACTGTCCCACCACAGTCTACAAGTTTTTATAAATAACTACCCCTCGTGTGAAATCACCCGAGCACTGTCCATGATCGAGGACGCGGCTATTCGAATAGTTTTACACTCTGCAGAGGTTGCACAACTGTACCCACACGATGTGATTGGCCTCAGCTTAAGGTAACCACAACAAGGCCTTTACAAAGTTCAGTTACAACTTAATCCGCCCACTAGGGTTTCGCATCACACCCCCTTGCGCCACATGGAAATCAGCAACTATGTTCATCTCAATGGCAAGATTAAGGTTGAAACCTCCCAAATTAATCAGCCATGTCCATCCCATACTAGACATGTGGTTTGCACGGTAAAGCTCAGATCAATGGCGCACAAAGTTAAGTCCTTAACATTACCCGGGCGAGACTACCACATCCCCCAAAGTGCACCTGCACTTCTCCCTTTACTGCACGATCACTCGCCCGAGTGCAAAACCAAGTTTGTATAGCCACCGCCGATGACGCACCAACGTCATGACACAAATTTTGATAAACGTGGCACCAACCACAGTTCCATATCTCATTAAGTCAAATTATAATTCACATGCGATAATAAACCCGATCGTAATGTAAGCAAGGCTAGGCATCTACTCGTATCAACCCGTGTGACAATTATCATAACATCACTAGTATGTTTCCCATCCTATGGTGACAATAGCATAATGAGGTTCAAAGTTATCAAGGAGGGATGAAGCAATTGGACAATAACTACCAATACAACGGTTTATATAAAATAGCGATGCACTGTAATTAAAAACAAAATAATTAAATAATAGATTGCAAACTGGGTTCAACATGTTCAAAGGACATGACTTGCCTTGGTTATGCTCAGCGGGGTACTGCTGGTCTTCGGGCGCGAAACCTGCTCCTCCGGAATCCGAATCTAGCGAGAGAGAAAGCGACCGAAAACAAAGAAAAACATAAAATGACAAGCAAATAAACTCCAAAATTCACAAAACCAGAACCAACAGCTAGAGCTCGATTTTTGATGAATTTAGAAAAAAGAACGGGGTCAATCGGAGTTAGGACGGAGGAGAACGGGCTCTCGAAAAATTAATTCTAAAATTAATTCGGGAAAATCAAAAAGTGCACTGTGCTGTGAACCCGGTGCACGAAATTTCAAGTTCACCATAGACCCGGTCCATGGAACAGTGCACGCGCGGCCGGCGTGGTAGGGCTGACGTGGCGTGCGCTGGTGCCGCCACGTGGCAAGGGTGACGTGGCAGCTGACGTGGCTGCCACGTGGGACAGGGGCTCGGGATCGGCTGACGTGGCGCTGACGGGGCATTGCCACGTGGCTGCCATGTAGGCTTAGGGCTGACGTGGCTCGGGAGGGGTGGCGACGTGGCGACTTCGGCGCGGCGGCGGATCCGATGGCGGAGGAGTGCGCGTGGCGATCAAGCCGTTGGTTTTTGGATCTGAGTGGGCTGCTGCGATCGCGCGGCGCGGGGGCGGGAAGCCACCGATGGCCGACGCAGCGTGCGCGTGGCGTCGTGGGCCGCGCGAGCGCGGAGCGCGCGCGGCGCGATGCGACCGAGGGCGGCGAGTTGCGTCGCCGGGCGCGAGTGCGGCGTGGGCACGCGGACCGAGGCGGCGGCTGCTGGGTCCGCGAGGCGAGGCGGCGGTGGGGTGATCTCGGCGACCAACTCGCACCGCAGAAGTCAACGGGCGGTCGGTCCGGCGGCAAGGGGAAGGGGAGAGGTCCGCGACGCGGCTTACGTGGCGGCGCCCTTGTTATGATGTTAACTGAGACCAAAATGCCCTTAACTTCAAACATGCGTAGCTGCTACCCCTTTTAGATGGCATGGAAAGCAACTCGCCTTGCGCAAACATAAGCATATCTTCTTGCAATCCAAGCGGAGAAGTCGGGTAGTGCGCTAGATACATCCAGATACATCTCCCCTCTGCCCATCAATGTTTAGTTGTACTTGGATACATCGAATCCAAACCTTCAGAAGCTACTTTGCATTGAACAATTGCATTCAATATTTTGCATTGAACAAGCTACTTTCCAGAAGCCAAAATTACTAGCATACAACAATCATGAAATATGTAGTTGCTTTGACAAAAGTGTCGATTATGAACTACACATCTTTTATACTAATCGAAATTTCACATCTCGTTTGAGAGATGCTAAGGTTCGAGTTCTTACCATTCGGGGATCTCGGTGGATGCATCCTCCACTCGTTCTCTTCTGCGCACATGCCCAAAGACTGCTTGGAGGAGGTGGCTGAGTATCGCGACAGACCTCCTGGATCGGCAGAGATGAGGGGCGGAGAGAGGAGGCCGAGGAGAGCGGGAGGAGAAGCGGCCGGGAGGAGGGCGGGAGGAGGAAGGAGGAGGCGGCGGGGAGGGCGGAGGAGGCAGCCGAGAGGCGACACGGGCGGGAGAGGCCGCGAGGCGGCGGGAGGCGGCGCAGGGAGGAGGCCGGAGGAGGCGCGGGTGTGGATCGAGACAGCGAGGAGGGGAGGAGGGCGGGGCGAAGGCGGTGGGGAGAGCCGACGCGGCGGGGGGAGGGCCGGAGGAGGCGGCCGGGAGAGGCGACGCGGCGGGGGGAGGGCCGGCGGAGGCGGCGAGGAGGAGGCTCGCGGCTGCGCGCAGAACTCCACTCGCAAGAACTCAGCGCATGGTACATCCGGCGCGAGCCGCTCGCGGCGCTCTCTATCAGGCCGGTCTCATGAGGGGCAAAACCGACTTTATACATTTGTCATCTCACGAAAAATTAGAGTTCCATGAACGGAAATTAACAGAGTGGTAAATTCCGAAGCGGGGTGAAACTTTCGGTGGCAATTTCCGGAACCCAGTTCTTTTAGTGGTATTTTCCGAAAGCGATGAACTTTCAGTGCTACAGAACAAATTTTCCCTATTTTTAATGCCAGCCAATGAGTATCTTGCAGGAGTTTCATTATCCATCAAGAGATTTCTGAGTTTTTTTGTATTTCTAGAGCTGTCCAATGGGCCATGCCGGGCCGGCACAGCACGGGCTTGGGCGCGGCACAACCCGTTTAGGCACGGCTAATAAACGGACCATGCCGTGTTGGCCCACGTGCCAAGGGCCGGGCTTGGGCACGGCACGGCCCGTTTAGCCCGGGAAAATTCAAAAAATGCCAAAAATGTAGAAAAATTGCAAACAAATTTCTAAAAAAATATAAAAAATTGTAGAAAATTATAAAAAATACAAAAAATTGTAAAAAATATAAAAAATTATAGACATTGTTAATCATCAAGATAATTATTATTAATGATATAATGAGCTTTATTAACTTGTTAAATGGTATTATATGGCTGTCTCGTTAAAAATTTTACCAAGTAAAAACTCAATTTGAGAAAACCTTAGTAAAGAAGAAAAGAGTACAACATACAAAGCTCACTAGTGAGTATATCTGAAGAAAAATATTGAAAATCCTATTCATTAGTATGTAAATATAAATTATCGAAAGATTCTTCTAAGTCTGTATTTTGGGTAGTATGTTGGAGTCTTGTTTCAGCTTGTTCCCAGTTCTTAACGATTAGAAGGACTTCGACCATCTCGTTGAAGAGACTTGTTTGTCGCTCCTCGATTATTCTTCCAGATAGGCTAAAGGCTGACTCCGAGGAGACCGTAGAAACCAGAACAGTCAACACATCCCGTGCTAATATGGATAGCACTGGATATGTTACTTTCTGGTTTTGCTACCAGGAGAGGATGTTCAACTCTTGCTCAAAGCTGACGCTGTCAGTGTTGAGATAGCTTGATAGATCTCCGGTGCTTTGTCGTCTTGCTCCTCCAGACCAATGTGTACCTACATGAGAACTACGAGAAGAAGAACTAAATATCTTGCCCCATTGCATAGTCCCCGCAGAGGTGCTAGGGATTACTTGGGGTCTTTTCAAACG
>JAYEVJ010000294.1:0-149097 GCA_036346265.1 Melocanna baccifera
TCCGCCGCCGCCCCTAGGATCTTGTTCCTCCTCTCTTCCTGGATTCCCGCACTTCCCCTTGTCCTGCTGCTCCCTCCCGTCGCTCTCCTCGCTCTCTGCGTGCCACCCCTACGCCTACGCGCCGCCTGCCGCCGCTCTGCTCCACCCTCGTCGACCACAGCGACCACACAGTCCTCCTTCCCTGGCTATAAAGCCACCCCGCGCTCTCCCTTGTGCCCCTTCTTTTCTTTTCCCCGCTCGGCCTCGCCCCGCCGGCCACCACCATTCCGTGCATGCTCGTGAGCGCCCTTCAATTCAATCGACCTGAGCATCCTTATGACCTTGCGAAGCCATCCCCTCACCAATTGGACCTTCCTTCCTCCGACGAGCCGCCCACGGTGGTCACCACCGCCGCCCGTGTGCGTCGCCGCCACCCATGGAGTCTCCCGGCTCGGCCAACCCGACGGTGAGCTCCTCTACATCCCGGTGCTCGTACTCTCCCTCCTTCCCCTCTTTCTTCACAGCGCCACCGCTCCATGATTGGCGCCACCGTCGGTTATTTGAGCCGCCGTCGCTGGCATCCGTTGCCACTCCGGCCGGTGCGCCACCATCTCGTGCTTCCTCAAGCTCCCGGGATTTGTTTGGCCTTCGCCAGTGCCTTCCCCCGGCCACCCCTCGTTGGTGAAGCCCAGCAGCGAAGCGCGCTGCCCAAACTCCCTCACCCCTCTGTTCAATCCGGCCGAAGTCCACCCCCCCTTGTATTTTCCTCTCGGCTAAATGGCAAGGTAATGGTCCAAGCTTTGCTTACAGATCTTCATATCTTTTACTAAAGGTTGAATTCATGTCCATGAACATGTATGAGTGTGTGTTCAGCCCTACAAAAGAATGTGAATGAATATGAATGATTGCAGGAGTAAGAAATTACTTGTGAAACTATAATAAACAAGATCGGCGCAGATTCTTGACAACAAAGATTAATGAACTAGCCCTCATATGAAAGTTAACTAAAGTAGGATCATGTTTGGACTACTCCCCAGATAGCAAGAAGACACCATTTCATCAGTAAATATGGTTGAGCTAATTAATATAAACTTAGCACATAACTGTTGTTTGCAGATATTAGACCCTTATGAGAGTTCTTCTCCGAATACTGAGTGAATAGGGATCCAATATAAACTCACAATTAGAGGTCATCTTGTATGTAACTAAATAAAATCCAAGAATTTATCCCCAAGTATGCCATGTAATATTAAGCATAAGAATGTAGATATAAAATCAAAATGATTCCATAAAGGAATGAATTGCAAATGAGTAAAGATTATAGAATATGAGGTTTAAACCATAACTATTGCCTTTAGAACTTAGGGCTTAAGTGTGACAAGTTAGTTTATCTTTTAAAAGTAAGGTATGCCTAAATTATGCATTATGAAAAACATATGCAATAAAAATTCAAAATATCACAAAGGCTCTTTTAATATATACTATCTAATACAATCCAATTAGTACAAATTCGAATAAAAATATAAGGTATATAATCTAGTTATAAGTATGTATGTACATGTGGTAAATAATAGGAGCATAATAGCATACAAAATAATTATGGGTATATATATACATGTGACAAGTAATAGGACTAAAATTGTGGAAACCAAATAAGGTTCTAATAAAGTAATAATGTTAGAAGAACTAAACTAAAATAGTTTTGTGTTCATAAAGCTTGGCAAGTGATCTAGAAAGTAAAGATGTATTATTGATACTTGTTTTGTAGCCTAAAAGTTAAATAAAAACATTATGAAAGGTAGCTGTGGGGAAACACCTAAATGTCACAAAGTCGTAACTAAGTGTACATGCATTATTGAGGGCAAATAATTAATAAGGCCTTACAATTAAGAGTAGGTCTAAAAGAAAATGATATTACAATGTAGTTGTGCGAATGAAAATGATAATTAAATTACATAGTTGGGTCCATAAGAAAAGATCCCTGTTAAAGTTAAAGATTGTGAAAGATAATAAATGCAAATATATGTATAAAAGCATCAATGACCCTCAGTTCTCTAGGCATCATAAACTATCATCATATCAAAGTGTAACTTCATACGCTTGTTAAAAGGACCCATGGGTCGTTAATAGTCAAAAATAATCCTACTAACCTACACCGTAATAATCAAGTTAATGTTAGAGCAAACTAAAATAATACGTTTTCAATTACTAGAAATATACACTATAAGACTGAATTGGTAAATCACAATAATCGTGTACCTTATATATGTAACACATGCCTTAATTTGTAAATGCTAACCATGACAAAATATTGTTAAGTCAAATTCATATATCTACCCTAACTCATGGAACTTCCTTAATAAATATAAAATTATAAAAAGAAGATTAATAAATAAAGTGGGTTGAGCCGTGATATTCTGCGGTCGGCTATACCTGCCAATCTTTTATTCCGGCAAATATTCCTTCCGCCATGATATTTCTTCTTCCTTTCGCCATTTATCCCTCCGTTCCAATCCCATTGATTCTGTCAATTCTCCGTGTCCGATCAATACTACCCAAAAGTCACCCTTTATCTTATAATGAAGTCAAATTGATTTTTATTTGGATTCTCTTGGATCTTCTTGAATTATTTGCATTCCATTGTTTAGCGTGTAATTAGAGACTGGAATCTTGGAGAATATACGGATTCGACGATACGAAGAACCAGAAGTCGGAGAAGACCAGAAGCATAGGATCAACAAACGAGAAAACTGTGAATAAGCTCAAGACCGCGGTAAACCGCGCCAGGCGAGTCAATACTTTGATCATGTTTGAATACCCATCTTTGCAAATTACTTAGATTTAAATTATCAAGTGCATGCCATTATTTTATGTGCTATGATATGTTGTTTTACCACTCTAGTTAGTTGTCCCATTTAATGGTTGCCACTATTATAACTTGCCGGCATATTATTTTGTGAACCTTGTTAACCCTGGTAAAAGTTTTAGATGTAGTTGTTTCCAAAAAGGAGTAGCATGTTTATGTCATAGGGCTTAGAACTGCTTAGTTGTCAAGGAAGTCAAGAATACCCCAATGTAATATGTAAATGCAAAAGAGCAAGTTTTGGGAAAGAATTGTGGTAGAGAACGGTTGGGTATGTCTTGATAATTATTTTATGCCCCCAAAAATCTCTAAAATTGCTAATACATCTGGGCGGATAGTTCGGGGGTGTGGTGCACCGGGTGCACGAGAGTGGGGTTTGTGGTAGAACCGTCCAGATGATCAAGGACCGAATCGGATCATGACCTCCCATCGTAAAACAGTACAACCACAAGTCTGCAAAGTGCAACTTGGCGAAGTAAATCCTACCAAACTTCGGATTCATCTCACAAATAGGGGGAGAGAAGGCCATGGCAAGGAGGGGCTGCAGGGACACTAGTGGTGGGTGACTTGTTTCTCTTATTTTACTAGCGTATGGGGAAGGAAGCTCGAGGCGCTAGTAAAAGAGTGATTAACATCCCGCGCAACGTATGGAACCCACCGCAAGTGGGCTGTTTTCCATCGGGTGAGATGAGATCCCGAGGCCAGGTAGTTTTGAAAGGTTACTGTGATGATCTGCTCAACTGCATGACTAAGGAATCATGCGGGGCAACGAGTTGATTGTCTCTTGTGGTGAAAGTGTACAAATTCTCTGAGTCAAAATTGTTCGAGCAGTAGTGCCCACGGTCAAGGGCGGACATGGGAACTTAACTTCGATATAGTTCTATTTCAAAAGGATTTATATGGTTGGGTCTGGAATGGGAAAATGGAGGACAAAGGAATGTCCTGGTTTGAGTTGTCCTGGGCGTCGTCCTAGTGGTAAGTTAAGCGGCTATGACATTGAAAATTGGTTTATGATACAATCAACTTGGTTAATGGATGAGATCTGTACTTATTCTATAAAAACATTTTCTCAAAAGTATTATGAAATTTTGTTCAAGGGGCTAAGTCTAGGAATTTCTTATATTTATTCTTAAGTCTTTTAAAATGCAGTTTTCGGCAAATAAAATAGCCTGAGCCTATCCTTTGTCAAGCCATTCATACTATCTACTTTCATTCTGTGTATTGGCTCGCTGAGCATGGGGTCGGATCGCTACTCTTCAGCAATACGCAAGGCCATGATGATGAAGGGATTAAGAAGGTCAAGAACTAGGTCGCGAATCCCCAGTCGGCTGCCTGTGGGCATGTTCTGTGGGTCTCACTGGTGTGCTTCGTTTTCCGCTGTTGCTTTCATTGTCTTCGGCCTAGTCGGCCCTTGTGTAAGTATCTTATTATATTTATACTTCCGCTAGATATGTATCTTGATGTTCAGTACTGTAACTGTGAGCACTATCTACTGATCTAAGGAATAGTGCAGTGGCATCACAGAGGATTCTGGATTAAAAATCCGGGTCCTACAGAGCTGGTATCAGAGCATATCGACTGCAGGTCGTGACCCTAGTTAGCATGGCCGTTAGTTTCATAACTAGAATTATTTCTTAAAAATCTATTTACAAAATGTAGGTACTATTCCTCATTCTTATCTCTCCTAGATGGTTCCCTCTCATCTATATGCTGCCCTGTCCATTTGTAAAAGTTCTAAAGCTTCTCACCTGGAAATTAAAATGACGAAAGTCGGGACTCCTCTTGTAAGCTCCTTTTTGAAAACCCTACCTTTGGACCTAAAACCCAAGGATTAAATCTGAAACTTCCTCCTCAAAAATTGTTTTATCCAAGAAAGTTTGATTTTCAGTTGGTTTAAAAAAAATTTCATTCAAACCTATCTTAACGAATATGTTCGTCCAAGAAAAATTTCCAAAAGCTTAAATTCTTACGAGGACTATTCCCAAAATTTTCTTTGGCCCCTTAGAGTACATGTGTAAAATGGCAAAAGTTGGTGGATCCCTATCAATCATTGGAGAGAAATACCAATGTGGGATTCTAGATGGGTTAATGGAGTTAGTGAGAAATCGAAAGGATTTAAATGATTGGATTAACCACATAAGGTGGATAAATTGAATTTCGAAGAAATAGAAAATGTGACGACACTTGATGGTTAAAGATCTAATAAATAATATAATTCCTGGTGGATGTTCCCCATGATAGGATAATAAGAATATAATCGATTATTAGAATGATTTATTACTAGGTGAGCAAATTATACTCCGGAATCCATGACAGAGGGATGAAAACCTTGATAGAAAGGATTTATGGAGTAACTGATGTCTATACGAGTTCACAATGATGTCTTTTGGTTTAATCAATGCCCCAGCTTATTTCATGTAACTGATGAACAATGTATTTATGGAGTATTTGGACAAGTTTGTCATTGTGTTCATTGATGATATTTTGATTTACTCCAAGTATAAGAAGGAATACGAGGAACATTTGAAGCTAGTGTTGTAGAAGCTAAGAATACATAAGCTATATGCTAAGTTTAGCAAATATGAATTCTAGATGAAGAAAGTTGCTTTCCTAGGCCATGTCATGTCAGCAGGGGGAGTTGCGTTTGACCCTAGAAAAGTGAAGGACGTGCTTGATTGGAAGTCACCGTTGTCAGTCATGCAAGTCAGAAGTTTTCTTGAAATGGCCAGTTACTATCATCGTTTTATTGAAGGATTTTCCAGTGTGGCCAAACCGGTTATGCAGTTAATAAAGAAGGAAAAAATCATTTAGACACCAGAATATGGGAAAAGTTTTTAGAAACTGAAAGAGTGTTTGACACCAGAATATGCTAGTATTGTTAGACATTAACAAGGATTTTGTGATCTATTATGATGCTTCTCATAAAGGTTTGGGACGTATGCTGATACAAGACAAAACAGTTGTAGCTTATTCTTTGCTTTAGTTGAGACCACATGAGGAGAATTATCCCATGTATGATTTGGAGCTAGCAGCCATAGTGCATGCCCTAAAAATATGGCATCATTATCTCATGGATAATTGTTGTGAAATCTGCATAGATCATAAGAGTTTGAAGTATATCTTCACCTAAGCCGATCTTAATCTCAGACGAAGAAGGTGATGAGAGTTGATAAAAAATTATAATGTTGGAATTCATTACTACCCAGGAAAGGCCAATATGGTAGAATAGGAAAAAAAATTCATTTAGACACCAGAATATGAGAAAAGTTTTTAGAAACTGAAAGAGTGTTTAGCCTAGTGCTAGTATTGTTAGACATTAACAAGGATTTTGTGATCTATTATGATGCTTCTCATAAAGGTTTGGGATGTATGCTGATACAAGACAAAATAGTTGTAGCTTATTCTTTGCTTTAGTTGAGGCCACATGAGGAGAATTATCCCATGCATAATTTGGAGCTAGCAGCCATAGTGCATGCCCTAAAAATATGGCATCATTATCTCATGGGTAATTGTTGTGAAATCTACATAGATCATAAGAGTTTGAAGTATATCTTCACCTAAGCCGATCTTAATCTCGCATTTAAGAAAGTGATGAGAGTTGATAAAAAATTATAATGTTGGAATTCATTACTACCCAGGAAAGGCCAATATGGTAGAATATGTTTTGAGCAGAAAGGTTTATTGCAATACCGTGATGCTTAAGGAAAGTCATCCAGCTTCATACGAGAAATTTTAGAAGTTTAGTTTGGAGTTGATTAAGAAAAGATTCTTAACCATGATGGAGTTGCAGCCAACTTTAGATGGTCAGATGCATCAAGGTCAAGTAGAGGTTGAGAATATTCGGTGGATCAAGACTAACATGAGTAAAGGTACAGAATAGGTTTTACAGAGGATGACAAAAGAACCTTGTAGTATAAGGAGCGTTTGTGTGTGGCAAATAAAAAGGAGTTAAAAAAGTTATTGTTAAGGAAGCTCATAAGTCGTTGCATTCGATTCATCTGGGTAGCACCAAGATGTACCAGGATATCAAAGACAAATATTGGTGGCTAAGTATGAAGCGTGAGATAACAGAGTATGTTACACTTTGTGATGTGTGTTAGAGAGTGAAGGCTAAGCATCAGAGACTAGTATGTTTGCAACAACTGCTGAAAATTTTTGAATGAAAGTGGGAAGAAGTCGGCATAGACTTTATTATCAGATTACTTAACACCAAGGAAGGTTTTGATTCAATTTGGGTAGTTATGGATCGTTTGACAAAGGTTGCTTATTTCATCCCAGTCATGACATCTTATGCAGGTGACAAGTTGGCAGAACTATATATGTCAAGAATTGTGAGTCTTCATAGAGTGCCTAAAAAAAGTATCGAATCGTGGATTACAGTTCACTTCATGATTTTGGGGAAGTTTCTATGAAGTTATGGGTACTCATTTAAATTTTAGTACAGTGTATCATCCCTAAACCGATGATCAGACCGAGTGTGTGAGTCAGATTCTTGAGGATATACTAAGAGCTTGTGTTCCAGATAATGGAGCTAAGTGGGATAGTTGTTTGCCTTTCGTAGAGTTCTCTTACAATAACAGTTACCAGGCTAGTTTGCAAATGTCACCATTTGAAGCTTTGTCTTTGGGCCAGAATATTTAAAAGAAGCTGTGAAAAAGGTTCGTTTAATCCAGGCGAGGTCAAGAACTACTCAGGCTAGTCAGAAAAGTTATGCTGATACTCGTCGTCGAGAGTTGAGCTTTGAGCCAAGTGATTATGTGTATATCAAGATCACGCCATTCAAGAGCACTAAGATGTTTCAAATAAAAGAAAACTTGCACCAAGGTATGTTAAGTCGTTCAAGATATTAAAGCACATGGGAGAGGTTGCTTACGGCTTGAGCTACTCACGACCTTCAATAGGATACATGATGTCTTCCATGTGTCTCATTGAAGAAGTGTCTCATGAGTACAAGAGAAGGCAATGCTAATTGAAGTCGTTGATCTTCGAAGGATCTATCTTATAAAGAGTACCTTGTCAAAATCTTGGAGGTGTCGGAGCGTGTGACCAGGAGCAAGGTCATCCGTTTTCACAAAGTTCAATGGAACAACCATTCCGAGGAGGAAGCCACCTGGGAGCATGAGGAGGACCTTAGAGCCGAGTTTCCAAACCTATTCTCTTAGTGAGCCAAAATCTCAGGGTCGAGATTCATTTAAGGGGATGTTTGTAACATCTTGATTTTTAGAGTTTATTTGAAGCTTTAAAAGAAAATTCACCATTTAGATTTTTCTAGATTTAATACAAGCTTAAGTTCAATTTTTATTAATTAAAAGAATTTAACTATGACTAAAATAAACATCAATATTTGATGAAAGTATTTTATTTGGGTTCCCTGTGTCTCAAGGAATTTTTTGTGAATTTTTCTGATTTATTGCTATTTCCTATAGCTCATTTTTATTTTCTCCTATTTCTAAAAATAGAAAAGACCTGTAAATCCTATAAATAGTATTGGGCTGAGCCCATTATTGTTCATTCGACCCACCAACCCTCAACCGTCAGATGTCCCATTAGCCTCGTGTCGCCTATCTAGTGATGTTCACCTTAGCCACGGATCATGATAGAGGACACGTGTTAGCCATCCATGCACCCGAGCACTGTTCATCTGTGCGCTGTGCCCCAGCTGTCCTATCTTTAGCCGGAACCACGTGTCATCAATCCGGGGTGTCAATTACTATTCATCTTCCTCTCGAGAGCTTGTCGTCGTGTCTGTGTCGAATTCTACCGCCACTTGCAGTTTCCAAGCCGGACTGGACGTCCGCGCACCATAAAAGCAGCTGCTACCCTCATTCTCTGCACTTCGCCGCCACCTCTGCAGCTCGTTCCACAACCATACGCCTTCGCTGATGTTCGTCGAGCACCGCTGAAGCCGAGCCGCCGCCGAGTGTTGTCGTCTTCGTTTTCACTATCGTCTGAGCCATCGTCGTCATCTTCTTCACCGATTCATCCTCGCTACTATTCCCAAACCTCGCCGCCATCTGCTCGCCCGTCATCGTGTGCTATTACCGGTGAGAAGTCGCCGCCCACCGCCGCCCGACCGAATCTCACTCTGGCCGAGCCTCGCCCGCATCGCCACACCATGTCGCTCGCCGGTTCATGAGCCATCGCCTCGGTTCATGCACCACCGATGTCAGCCATGATGCCAGGCCGCACCCACACCGACGATGTTTCAAATTCTCCCTAGACCTAGTCCACATGAGTCGAGTCCCTAATAGATGGGTCCCGCACATCAGCGAGCACTATGCTGTGAGCCCATGAGCTAGCCATGCTAAGTCAGCCACCATGTCAGCCCTAGGGTACATGTGTTGCCACGTGTAATGCCATGTTAGTACCACATCAGCACCCGAACTGATCTCTATGACACATGGCAGTGCCACATCAGCCTTACACTGCCACCTGTCAGCCACGTCAATGCCACGTTAGCCTTAGCCACCATGTTAGCACGCCAAGTCACCGGTACACTGTTCGGTGAGCCAGGTCAACTATAGACTAGCCTTTCCATGCATCAAGTCCATAGCACAATAGATTTTTTTATTTTTCAGTGTTTTTCTTTAGGGTTAATTTTTCAAGAGCCTGTTCTCATCCATCATAGCTCCGATTGATCATGTTCTTTTTTTCTAAATTTATCTAAAATTGATCTACCTTCTGGTTCTAATTTAAAAGTTTTTGGAGTTTATTTGAATTTTATGTGAATTTATTTTGAGTTTTATCTTGCTTTCCCTCTGTTAGATCGCGTCTTCGATAGAGCTTAAGCAAGATTTGAAGACCAACAACAATTAACTGAGCATGGCTAAGGCAAGTCATGCTTGTTGATCATGTTGAACTTAGTTTTTAATTTATTTTTTTATTTTAAATTATCATGTATTACCATTTTATTACAAACCCTTATACCTGATAGTTATTGATATATTAATCCCTCACTTGATATATTAAATACCATGATCCCATTGTCACTATAAGATGTAAAATTTTTCTAGTGATGCAATACTAGTTGTCACATGCATGTACGTCTTGTATGCTTAGCCATGTTTATAGTTACATTGGGTTCATCATCATATTTGATGAATTAATTAATTTAACTTGATGAGATATTGAATAGTAGTTGTAGCCAAAGTTATAAAATTTTTTGTCATGAAATTGGTGTGTTATTGGTGGTGGTTATACAAACTTGGTTTTCACTTGGGCGGTGATCGTGCAATAGGGAGAAGTGTAGATTCACTTTAATGGATGTGGATGTCTTGCACAGGTAAAGTTAAAGACTTTACTTTGTGCACCATTGATTTGAGTCTTACCTGCAATCACATGTCTGTTATGGGTAGATCTAGCTAATTAATTTATGTTATTTCAATTTTAATTTCACCATTATGATGAGCATGGATGCTGATTTGCATGAGACGCAAGAGAGTGTGATGTGAAACCTTATCGCCAAAATTGAGTTGAGGTTGAGTATTGTAAAGGTCTTGTTGTGATTTTCTTTAACATGAGGATGATTTCATCGTGTGGGTAAAACTGTACAATCTCTGAGAGTATAAAACTATTCGAATAGCCATATCCTGATTATGAACAATGCTCGGTGATTTCACATGAAGGGTAGATATTTTATAAAAACTTGGTTGGGATAACTTTGAAAGTGAATGGTTAGTTCACTAGTGGTTTAAATTCATGAATGATTAGTTCACGAGCGATTCAATATGGTCTATTCAATTCTCTTGATTATTTATTTATTATCATTTTCTTTAAAGATCACTTTTAATCTATTTATCTGATTTACTTTAAATTAGTACTTTTGCAAAATAACCTTTCAGTCATCCGTTGGTAAGACTTGCATTATATTACAGAGGAGGGTGAGGAGGCACAGTGGATGGGCAAAATGAGTTGCTTGCAATGAGGTGAATCCAATGGTTTCGCTGGTTTGAAGAGTGGGATGCCAAAAATATGCTAGCAGCAAGTGGACGATGGTGGTGGTAGTAGGTGCTCGTGGAGGGAGTGGCACAATAGATGGCAGATCCAATTGAAGGCATCAAACCTAATAGGGGATGGAGGGGATCGGGTGAAAAGGAGTTAGATTCTCATGATGAATCCCTGTTGGAAGTGGAGAATCTCGATTGGAAGCAGAGAAGAAAAACACTCAATTCAATAACTTTGAGCAAAAAAGTCTAGTTAACATGAGGGTTGGATGAGAACATGGGTGGAGCATGTTTTTATGCAACTGGAATTGCCAAAAAAACTCGCCAGGGAGAGAGATCAAACATGGTGGCAATGGTGAGCTCTCCTTAGGTGTTTTATGGGGAAATGGAGATGAGCACAGTAGAACACAAAGCGAGACCTCATTTCGGTGCTATGCCGCCACCTCCTGAAGTTCAGATATGTGCAAAGAGAGGATAGGAGATAAAGAGAAATGAGTAAGAGAGAAGATAGGGAGTTGTTGACTTAGCACCTATCTAGCTGGCAATGTTCAGTGATGTGGTTGTCAACACAAAAAAATTAGTGACATGGCCACCAACATGGCAAAACCACTAATGAAACCAGTCTAAAGGGGAAAATATTAATGGCTTTGATAGTTGGGGAGGTCAAACAGATGATTTTGTAGTTGGGGCATATTTTAAGACTCCAGCAGTAGTTGAGGTGATCAAATACTTATTCCAAAATTGAACTTGTCCCTAAAATATAGCAGATGCCTAATGCATAGACAACCATTTACCTAATGAGTTAAATGAAAAGTCAAAAGATAAACAAAATATAAAAATGCAAAATGTTGAATATTCAAATTGATGAAATTCAAAAAAAATGTAAAACTATTAGAAAATTTTTCAAATGTACAAGTTTTCCATTGGTACCTATCATAGATTCCAATCAAAAGAACACCTATCAATTTTCTACCTATTCCTTATCTAAAGATAGGCTAATGGTGAAATTTACTCTGTGCTGGGAGGTATTTTTATGTATTTGTGCGTCTCCTATTGGTATACTGGGTAAGCTACATTAGCGCAAATTAAAATTTCTACTGCGTAAACCAGGAAGCTATGCGAGTAAGAAATAATGAATTATTGCCAGTAGACGCATAGTATAGTAGAAAAAGAGTTGAAGTAGCCTGGTTCAACATAGCTCACGTCAATGTAGTGGAAGTAGTCGATCATCTAATGCCCATGAGATGTGAAGCCGATGGTCTTCTAGCTATAGTTGATCCCCATGAGCCAATTGCCTTCTCTTTGAATTGTCCTGATTAGCACCACACTCATAGTGACACCTTTATCAAAGTCCACACATCCAAGGATGGAATGTTGTGTGTTGGTGTGCTAGCACCAGCACGCACAACAGGGGCTTGGAGGAGGCAGCTAGGGTTTCGGTGGGTGGTGCAATGTCTCTATCTTTTTTTCATAACCCACTACCCCTTTATATAGAGCCTCCGACCGGATCATTATTCATCATGAGTAGAGATCGTATCCCACTCAGAAAACCTTTGACGAGATCTTAATACAATACAAATAGAGATCGAATTTTATTTGGAGCCTATTATCCAGACCCTTACTGTTCTAACCTATTGTGTACCCCTATAGGTTCAAGTATGTTTGGTTGTAACCAAAACAACTTCTTGATCACTGGTCAAGAGTAGTCTCTAGCAGGACATATCGACCTCCAAACATACACAAAAATCAATCTGGATGAACCATATGTAATATGATCTGCAACTAGGTCCTAGTCACTCATGATCAGTTCATAACTCATTACAAACAGTTCGTATCAGGTTACGACAAGTCTATATCCCCATATGATCAATTCGTTGATGAGTTTGTGATATGTTCAACTAGCTCATGACTAATCGTATACACATACAACTAGTTTGTATATGGTCAGACTAAACCTATTTGTGAATTCTCCTTTTGCCTCACGATACTCGATCGATCTGCAGGGAACAATTGTGTCATTCATAGATTGTTCAATCTTTTTTCGATCTAGTGATAGATAACTTCATGTAGTCGATTCTTCGACCATTCGTGATCTGGCCATGCACATCCTTTATTTGACCTTATTCGAAGGGTCTGGAGATATCCACATCCTTTATTTGACCTTATTCGAAGGGCCCGGAGATATCTCTCCTATTATGTAAAACGAGCAAATCTCATATCCGATCAGTCGCATTCCTCCGAATGTTTCATAGCATACTCGAAAGTTACCTTTATAACTACCCAAATATGAAGTAGTGTTTGACAACCTCTAAATGTATTATTATACATGTAGAAAACTATGCTGATCTCAGGTACAAGGATTATACATCATCAATGCTTAAGATCAACTGATGACACATAAAATATAACAATCTCAACAGTATCTCAAAGTGGTTCAATCTAATACTATGTTCTCTAACATGTGTCCACATTATTGATTTGATATTCCTATAAATCATGGCCAATCTGGCCCCTTGCTGCTATGTAATTCCTGTTTTGGCCCCCCGCCCAGTAATTCCTGTTTTGCCTTGTGGTCAAGACCTCACACGAACCAGAGTGCGCGAGGCGGCTCACGTGGCTGGGAAGCACGTGGGGTGGGCTCGAGCGGCCGCGTAGCATGTGAGGCGGGTCGAGTGGCCAGGCCATACTGAAAATAAAATATTTTCTTAATTAGTTAATCCACAAAAAATAATATATATATATATATATATTATTTAAATTTAAATATATTTATATTTAAATTGCACTAGGGTTATTAGTATGGTTTAGTTGTAGAAAAACAATAGTCATATGATGAGATGAGCGCAAATGTTAGCATGAAGTTAGTTTTTGTAACGACACCTTTATATGCATCCAACCAGGTAGTTATTTACTCCACTCAGTATATGCTGGTTTCTAAGTTACTAGTGTCCCAACGAATGACATCTGTCCAGAAATCTTTTGGAATAATATTATACAATAAATAAAAAGTTTCACCAACAAGTCACATACTTGCTAACATTTATGATAATTCATTCAAAAAACATAACAACATATTATTAAAAAGATAATAAACATAAAAGTGATACAATCATCCATATGGTTACTTCTATGATATATTACTAACATTTCCTTGCTTTTATCTCATATTTGTCGGTCGAATTAATAGACTAAAGCGTGAGTACATAAATCAAACTCATACTTTGGCCCTGATTCTACGCTCTGGAAGCTAGCTTCAGTAGAATCTAGTATTCGGAAAAGCCGCCAAAAGGATACTCCAACTTCCCTATACAAATGGACCAGTTTCTCTAGCTTCAGTAGAATCTAGTATTCGGAAAAGCTGCCAAAAGGATACTCCAACTTCCCTATACAAATAGACCAGCTTCTCTAGCTTCGGCTTAAAAAATTGGTAGTCTGGAAAGAAGCAAGGAGCTAGAGTTGGGCCAAACAGACACTTAAGCCAGTGTTAACGAACATAATTTACAAGACTTTCGGCCAAAATCAAACCAAATCAGCTAGCCACCTATTAATTGTGGGTGAGTACTTGTTTTATTCCCCCCTCTGGACAACGAGCTTCTGAAGATGAGATATGTTCAAAAAAAAATCATTTCGAACTGTCCAAATACTCCAGCAAGCTAATATGATGATCTCCACAAACATGGCACCAGTAGGATATTTTTAATATGTTCAAGTACTTCCAGCAGAGAGATTTGTATTCCAAATGACAGTCTTTACTGTGTTCACGTCCGAAGAAGAGATGAAAGATTGTTTCCTCTACTTGTTTGGAGCACAGCACGCATGTGTAATCATTTCCATCAAAGTGAATTTTTTCCCCTCTTGATAGATTTGTTGTGTTCAATCTATCCTGAAGCGATCATTTACTACTGTCCTTCTTGGGCTTATCATAAGCTTACGATAAGCTGATCTTGGTGTTCAATCTCTTCACGTATGCTGCCGGGCCAAAATCTACCTACAAAGCTTACGATGTCCTTGAGACCTTGAGCGCATGAACTCTGAGGCTAAGGCTGCCCATGGACTCTGAGAGCTTAGCCATTATGGCCGCAAGTGGAGCAGGTTGCCTGGAAATTTAGCCCAATGGCCAAGCTGGCATATTTTTTCTCAGGCCAGGATGAACCAGTGCCATAGTGCCATTCCCACCGTGAACCAAGATTCGGTAAATCACAGATCAGAAATAAAATCCAATGGACCTTGTAACATCCCAATTTGGGGGTTGTCAATTTGCTTGATTGGGAAATTTACAAATTTTGTTTGAATTTCAAAAGTGCAATGCAAATTCAACCAAAATTCAAAATTTTCAAAGTTTCAAACCCCTCTTGGGCTAAGCCAAGCCGAGCCCACCTCCTCAGCCAACCAGGCCTTTGGCTCAGCCCAGGCCACCTCTAGCCTAGCCTAGAACGGGCCAAGACAGCCCACGCTGCTCAGACGCACTCTGGCTGTGTTGCACACGCATCCACGCTGCACCGCGTGTGCCCACGCTAGCATGCATCATGCCATGCATGCCCAGGCTCATGATTGCCGCGTGTTCTAGGATTCCTGCTGCGCGTCACCACGTCACTTCGGCCTTGTGATACCCCATCTCAACTCTACACTGCCTCCCATTTGTTGGAGAACCTTTTTCTCCCTCCTTTCTCCCGCTATGACGTCTCAACCTGAGCTGCCTCGCCCCATCGCCCGTGTTGTAGCTTCTTGCGTCGCGTGCCCATGATTACACTCGACTCTACACTGCGCCAATCCTCCCATGCACACTTGCCCTAGTCCTCTGCCGGCGACTACCATGGCCACAGCACCATCATGGCACCCAATGGCACCATGCCCTCCTCACGACTATAAAACCCATGGATCACTTCCTTGAACCTCCACTCACCTCCCTCATCACCAATCGAACCCAAGAGCCCCTAAGCCTTCTTTGTCCTCATTTCTAGCCATTCCGCCGCCTTGAGCAATCTCAAGCTTCGTAGCAACTACGTTCAATTTGCCACACCTTGAGCTTCACGTGGACCCCCTAAGGATGACCCCGACCATGCCAAGCTTCTTCGTCCCCTCCAAAGAAGCCCTCCGCGCCACCCACCTCACCGATGTTCGGTTCTCATCACCATCCCACTACGCTCATCCCAGTCCCGCTGCCACTTTGGGTATGTTTCTCATCATCCCTAGTCACTTCGAAGATAGGAACCGACCTCTAGTAGCCTGTAGCACCTTAGAGATGAGCTCATTGTTCCGCCGTTGTGTGAGCTCATTGTTGGTAGTGCTAGCAACCAAATTGGCTCGTGCCAACTCGCTCAAGATGTGTGCCATGCCATAGGATCCATTTTTGACTTTGCTATCGACCATCGAGGTCCCCATCATCGGCGAAGAGCTTCGGCATTCTTTGGCAAGGATGAAGCACTATAGCGACATGGTTAAGTTTAAGCATGTAATTACTTTATCATTAATGACCTTTGTTAACTGTTGTTAATTAGTTGCTGACCGGTGGACCCATCTCGATTTAAGTAAGCTCCTATCCGTATGATAAGTGGGCCCCTTAGCCTAATAAAAACCTTTTAACTAGTTAGTTTAAGGTTTAAGCCACTGATAAGTGGGCCCATTCTACTGTTTGTACAGTAAGGGTCCCACCTATCAGCCAAAGAGCTTTTTTTCTTTCAAAAATTAAATTAATTTAATTTAAAATCCATTGGGCCCAACAGTCAACCTCAGTAATGATTTTCAATAGAAATTCAATTCAGAATTTAAATAAAATATGTGGGTCCTGCTTGTCAGTGAGATTAAACTCTCTCCTCTGTCTTTTTCTCGATTTAATTTCAAATTTAAACTTCGAAGTACTCTTTCTCACTAGTTTAGCTCCAAATTTAATGAAATTTATTTCTAAAATTTTCTAAATTCAAAATCTATGTGACGGTAGTGGTTTTGTTCAATATGGAGTTCATTTGTATTTATTTGTTTTGCTCATCTGTTTATTCATTTTCTAATGCAATCATCCAAGTAGAGTACAAGGACGCGAAGGACCCCTAGTTTGAGTAAACTCAAGAGTTCTAAGACCCACCAGCCTATGAGCCAAGCAAGTCAATACTCTGATCATATTTGTAACATCTTATTTTTAGTGACTTTTTGAGATTTTTAAAATAAAAATAATCATTTAGATTTTTCTAGAATTAATTAAAGCTTAATTTGAATTTTTAGTAATTTAAAAGATTTAATATGAATAAAGTAGACGACAACTAAATGAAAACCAGTTTTATTGTGTTCCTTGTGATGCAAGGAATTTTCTTGGATTTTTCCAAATTTATTTGCTATTTATAGAGCTCAATTTGTATTAAATCAATTTCTGAAATTGGAAAACCCCTAGAAATCTTTTAAAGCCTTGTGGGTCGAATTCTTTCATGTGGCCTATTTCCTTTCATCTCCTTCCTTTGGCCGAATACCCTCTCTGGCCCGTTTTGTCGTGGCCATGCGATTTGCGCCCATGCTGCGTGTTAGCCATCTAGATTAATTTGTACGCCACCTGTCTGATCTACCCGTTGTGCCACATGTCACCTATTAGGACCCGTGAGCACTGTTAATCCTTCCCGATGGAATCCGTGCCATGTCCGAGACAGAGATGCCTCGACGTCCATGTTGTCATTGCTCTCCGTGCATGGTCATCTCGGTCACCTCGGTCCTTGGAGACTCACAATTCTCGATATGTATAACTCTGCCAACTTGTCACCTGCATAGGTTATCTTAACGGAATAAAGTGAGCAATTTTTTTCAAACGATCCATAATTACCCTAATCGAATCAAAACCATGCTTGGTCTTTGGTAACCCTGTAATAAAGTCCATGCCAATTTCTTCCCACTTCTATTAGGAAATTTTTAATGGTTGTAGCAAACCTGCTGGTCATTGATGCTCAGCTTTCACTATTTAGCATACATCACAAAGTTCAACATACTCTGCTATCTCACATATCATGCTTGGCCATCAATATTTATCCTTGATGTCCTGGTACATCTTGATACTGCCTAGGTGAATTGAGTACAATGACTCATGAACTTTTTGCGCAACAACTCCTTTATGTCCCTCTTATTTGACACACACAAACGCTATTTAAACCACATGGTATCTTTTATCATCCACGGTAAATCTTGATACTTTACCCTTACTCATATTGACAATGATCCACTGAATATTTTAATCCTCTACTTGAGCTTGACAAATCTGACCATCCAATGTCGGTTGTAACTCCATTGTGGCTAAGAATCATTCCTCAACCAAATCTAGGCAAAGCTTCTAAAATTCCTTGCGCAAAGCTGGCTGACTCTCCTTGATTATCACTGTGTTGCAATAAACATTTCTGCTCAAAGCATCTGCTACCACATTGGTCTTTCCTGGTTGATAATGTATTCCAACATTGTAGTCCTTTATCAACTTCAACCACCTTCTTTGCCTAAGATTAGTGTTAGCTTGAGTGATGGTATATTTTAAACTCTTGTGATATATGTAAATCTCACATCGATTACCTATGAGATAACGACACCAAATCTTTAAAGCATGCACTACGGCTGCTAATTCCAAATCATGTGTGGGGTAATTTTCTTTATGTGGCCTCAATTGATGCAAAGTATAAGCTATCACTCTTCTATCTTGCATCAGCACACATCTCAAACCTTTATGGGAAGCATCACAATAGATCTCAACATCCTTGTTAATGTCTAGCAATACAAACACTAGGGCTATGACCAAACACTCATTTAACTTTTCATAACTCTTCTCGCACTCTGGCGTCTAAACTAATTTCTTTTCCTTCTTTAACAGCTGTGTAAGGGGCCTAGCTACATTGGAAAACCCTTCAATAAAACAATGATAATAACCTATCATTTTCAGAAAACTTCGAACTTGTATCACTAACGACGGTGACTTCCAAACCAGCACATCCTTCACTTTTTCAGGGTCAACTACAACTCCCCCTACTGGTATGACATGGCCAAGCTACTTCCTTATCTAAAACTCACATTTGCTAAATTTGGCATACAGCTCATTCTTTCTTAGTTTTTACAACACCAATCTCAAATGCTCCACATGCTCTTTCTCATCTTTGGAGTAAATTAAAATATCATCAATGAACATGATGATAAAATAGTCTAAATACCCCATGAACATATTATTAATCAGGTACATGAAATAAGCTGGGGCATTGGTTAAACCAAAAGACATCACAGTGAACTTGTACAGACTATAACGAGTCAAGAATGTTGTATTAGGTATGTCCTCTTGACGAATTCTCATCTGATGATATCCTAACCTCAAGTCAATCTTGGAGAACACTCTAGCTCCCTTAAGCCGATCAAACAAGTTCTTAGACCATGTGGATGGTCGTGAATAAAGTAATGATAAATAATTGATATTTGGATAGTCTTGGATTTTGCGTTAGGATCCCTCGTGTTGTGATTGATTTGCTCTTGTTTTGATGGGTTTTGATCTCTCTTCTTCCCTCTTCTTGATCTTGCCATGCCAAGGATGTGAATGAAATAGAGATAACCTCATGAAATTAATCTTGTATCATCTAGTGTAAAATCAAGGATAACCGACTAGATGGGGTGAATAGGAGGTTATAAAATTCTTACCTTCTAAAACTGATTATCACAATTTTAGCTATACAATATTTCAATGTAAGTAAAACCTACATAATTCTAATAAACATAAGGCACCACAAGAACTAATCTCTACAAATATCTCTAGCACAAGTAAATATAAACTATCACAATTATCACAAAAATGCTAGAAATATAAGTACAAAAAGAGAGACAAGAAAATAACCAATTGACACATGATATTTTACAATGGTGTTCGGAAACTTACCGATTCCCCTAATCCACATTGAGAAAACCCCAAGCGATTTGGACCGGCTCCACGAATTAAACCTCAACTCCTCATTCCACTAGTGATTATCCTTCCTCTGTTCCGGAGATGGTGGACATCAAACCACTCACAAATTTGGTACCAATCCTCTTCACAATTTTCTTGAAGAGTTTACCTCGCAATCTTCTACCAAGCCGTTTAGGTGCCGGCAAGCACCAAGATAATAGATCACAACTTTACTTGACAGCGATCAAGTGCCAAAGAATCAATCTAGAGATGAAATACACTTGATGTAGCTCAACTACCCCAAATGAATGCATAATATGAAACTGAGATGTGGAAAGGTTGCTCATGCTCAAGAATGTTCAATAAAGTTTCTTCTTACGTTCTTGAGCTGGTGAGGGAGTATTTATACTCTCACCATCCAAATATAACCGTTGCATAAAACAATCCTGAAAAATTGGTAATACCGCTGTACAAAGTACAGAACTACCGCATTGTACTATAGCACGTGGTAACGGCTATGTCAGACCGTTAGAACTAGCCATTTAAAAGTCGACGCAATACTATCTCCATTGAAATTACGGTAGTTCCGATGATCGGTAGTTTCGATTTCTAGCGCCGTACTATCGTTTGCTTAGGGGACAAAAGTTGGTCCTTTCTAGAAAAAACATACCACCCAAATTTTTGGAGCTTCCGAGGTCCGGTAATTGCAATTTGGAGTGTGGTCATACCACTATACGGTAGTTCTGCCATTCATTTTTCGGTACTACCGATATCAGGGAGCCTAAGTGTTCAAATGAGTGGTCTTTGGAAAAATGTACCGCTCAAAGTACCAGTACTTCTGAGTTCTGGTAGTACCGCTGTGTACGCACTAGTACTTCCAAAGTCCGGTAGCTCCATTAAACACATTCCGGTACTTTTGATTTTTTTTCTGCAGTGCGCAGTTGACTTTTAAATTTAATTTTAAATGCATGCATGATCTTAAATTAATCCAAATAGTACAAGAACATGCTTTCAAGTTACTTTCTATGATCTATCTTAATAGTACGGCATTTAACCTATAATCCTGTCTTTCAAACTTTCTCTCAAGGCCAACAAAAAATCAAAATTAATCTTATACTACTAGTACATTTGTCTTGAACCATTTTGATCCTCTTTTTGACCTTTAGTATACATTTCGAGTTTGATATGCTCAATTAGGGACTGAACCTATGTGATACTTAGCAAACACATTAGTTCCATATTCACATATTGTCATTAATTATCAAAACCATTTTTAGGAGCATAGATGCTTTCAATCTCCCCCTTTTTGGAAATTGATGACAACACTCATATTAATTGAGAAAAAATTTAGTTGTTAATATACCACTAGTTTGATATCAACTTGTATATTCATTTGTGACTTTGGTGAAGCAATTAATTAATTTTTACGAAGTACTTGGATGAGGCTAACGAATTAATTGCTTTCTAAAGTCAATTTAGGAAAGATCCCCCTGAATGTGTGCATATAGATGACAAGATGCATTGTAAGCATGTGTTAAGAGAGAATTTTGGTAGAGCTTCCTTTGAAATATGAACTCTAGGAGAAAAGACAATTGTAAATATATATAGTGAAAGAATATAAGTTTCACTTGAAGATCAACTTCAAACTAATAATCACAAATTTAAGTTCAACAAGTCATAACAAGACACTTAAAAAATGTAAAACATCATATGGTTCATTACACCATAGCATTAAACATCACATGGTTCATTACACCACAGCATTAAACAATAATAAACTTGGCATCTTATTCCTTTTGTTGCATCTGTTGCATCACAAAATCAGCTTTTTCTTTTCTTTCCTTTTCCTTGAGGTGAGGGGTCACGACGGCGATGGTGATTGTAGCGAACTAGAGATGAAGACTGAGCGATCGTGTGCTTAAGGGAGGCCTCTTGGTCCTTGAGAGAGGAAATGGCGGCTGTCAAAGAGGCAATCTGAGCAGTGTTTTTCACCACATGTCCATCGATGCAAAGAATAGCAGAATAGATCTAAGAGAGAGAAACCTCTTCCTCTCCTTGCTGATCCATTGCAGCCTCTTCTGGTTGAGCTCTGGGACGCAGAGGTACAGGAACAGGAGGTCCCTCTTTAGGCTTATATGGCTTATGAACTGAGCCTAGACCACCCCGGTACCTGGTCTTCCTAATGATCAGAGCCTTGATGTAAGGGGCATAATTTATCCTCTTAACTCTGTCATTCTTGGAAGAAGCTATCTCCCTGATGATGAGATCAACCATATCAAACCTTCGACCAGTCATTACATAGTTAATCAAGTTCCATGCATGACCACAAATAGCATCAAAATTCCCACTATTGGGAAGAATGGTGTGGTTGATGATCCTGTTCAGAAGACTCGGAATAGGAAGGAGGCCTAAGAGCTTGCCTAGCACATATTTGACATTTTGATCATAGTACTAAGTGCATGTGGCAAGCTGAAGAGCAAGTCTATCATAGACCTTCTCAAATGCACTGGACTTAGTATTAAGGGTTTGCTCAAACTCACGTCTATTAGAGTCCAGGTACTGATGTCCAGTCATCCAAGATATGTGCTCATAATTGGGAGAGATATACAGTATAGTATAAAATTGTCTGATGATCTCCTCATCGTAGTCAGCGTTTAATGCTATAAGGTGATGGATGCCAGCTCGCTGAAATAGACGAAATGCTCCATCATACTTCTCGAGTTTATCTAGGTAGTCCCAATCCACATACTTGTGATCAACAAATTATTTAGAAGGGCCATAAATTTGCTCATACACTGGTTCCTGGAACATTGTGTGGAACCTGGGATTGGCAGTTCCTAGGGAACACAAAATGACTTCTGTGTCTCAGAATAGCATAATCGTCGCTGGAGATGGTTCTAAGATCAATCTGCTGCTCCTTAGGTTTAGGCATCTCTTCGTCTGAGGACTCATGAGATGGGCTTTCACGCTGTTCAGTTTCTATTTCGGAGTCAGATGCTATTTCTTTTCCTTTGTCCTCTCTTGCTATTTGAGTAGACTCTTCATAAGCAGCGGATGCCATCTGAAGTAATGGAGACGCTGGAACGGCGTGAGATCCTTGTTGAGAAGAGGTCTGTCTAGATGGATTGTCGTTCCTCACATATATCTTTCGAGTAGCATTTCTAGTCCTTGGCATCTTCAAAAAAAGGGAGGAAATAATGTCAAGGATAAGGTGTGAATCAAGGAATTTTGGTTTGGAATGAATGGAATGACATTGCTATTTTATCAGCCAAATCGGAAGTTCCGACATTCAAAGTGCGGTAGTACTGAGATGGAGTAATACCGGTGTGAAAACTCCAATATGACCGCTCTGTGGTAGTACCGCGTTCTTCGAGCGGTAGGGCAGATATAGGGTCAGACCCTGGAGTTACTACGCAAGCCATCTAAAATCGGTAGTTCCAAGTTAACACTCCAAAGAGTTCCAAGAATCGGTAGTACTGTAATTTTAATGTCGGTAGTACCGTAAATCGGTAGTACCATAGAATATAAAGCGGTAGTTCGATTTTTCCGAACTTCTCAGGACAGAATTTGATCTGAGGAAATATGCAAATGATTCCTAGTTTTGCACTCAATTAAAAATCATTCAGGATCATTATACATTAATGAACCTAGGAGAAGCCTAAGAACATTGTTTTTTTTAACATATATGGTTTTAGCAAAAAGTTTTGAAAATGTCCTTCAAAAATACCTCAAACAACACCAAAAGAATCTAAAGACATGAGGCAAGTGTTCAAGTAATATTTGAGTAATCTAAGACATTTAACTCATTCCTCAACTTGCAGAAACAGCTTTCATTTAAAGGTTTGGTGAAAATATCTGCTAATTGGTCTTCAGTCTGGATATGGCTAATTTCAATATCTCCCTTGCTCACATGATCTCTCAAGAAATGGTGATGTATATCTATATGTTTGGTTTTTTAGTGTTGGACCGGGTTATTTGCTATTTTTATCATACTATCATTATCACACAAAAGATGTGTTTTGTCAAATTTAATCCCATAATCCATCAAGGTTTGCATCATCTATAGCAATTAAGCACAACAACTACCCATAGAAATATATTCGGCTTCGACGGTGAAAAGTGTATCGAAATTTTATTTCTTCAAAGACCGTGACACTAAGGTTCTTCCTAGAAGTTGACAACTACACGATATGCTTTTCTATCCACTTTGCAACCTGCATAGTTGAAATCCGAATATCCAATTAAATTAAATTTTGCACTCTTTTGGAGGAACCCTAAGTCTATGTTAAAGGAATGCTTTAAATATTTTAGAATTCTTTTTTACGGCCATCAAATGACACTCTTTTGGAGATACTTGAAACCTTGTATATATGCAAACACTAAACATAATATTGGGCCTAGATGTGGTAAGGTAAAGTAAAGTACTAATCATGGATCTATAAAACTTTAAATCTACCAGTTTACCTCCTTCATTGAGATCAAGATGTTCATTTGTTGAATTTTGCATCCTCCATACCAAACTTCTTGAGTAAATCCTTTACATACTTTGTTTGGCATATAAATATCCCACCCTTGAGTTGCTTGACTTGAAGTCCAAGAAAATAGCTCAATTCTCATATCATGGACATCTTAAATTCCTTAGACATTATGTCACCAAATTCTTTGCAAAAGTCTTAATTAGAAGAGCCTAATATAATATCATCAACATAGATTTGGTATACAAAGAAGTCATCATCAATAATTTTAGTAAATAATGTTGTATCAACCTTTCCAATTTTGAATCCTTTTGAGAGTAGAAAATCCCGAATGCACTCATATCATGCTTTAGGGTTTATTTTAAGGCATATAGCGTCTTGGAGAGTTTATACACATGATTTAGATTTTTAGGATCTTCAAATCTAGGAGGTTGCTCAACATATACGAGTTCTGTAATTTTGCCATTTAAAAAAGCACTTTTTACATCTACTTGATAAAGCTTAATATCAAAACTTGAGACAAAAGTAAGTAAAATTTGAATTGACTCAAGTCTAACTACGGGAGCAAATATTTCATCACAATCTAAGCTTTCTACTTGAGTATAATCTTGAGCAACTAATCTTGTCTTATTTCTTACCACAATTTCATTTTCATCTTGTTTGTTGCGAAAGATCCATTTTCTACTAATTACATCATTCTCCTTGGGTCTTTCTACCAATATCCAAACATTGTTTCGAGCAAAGTTATTAAGTTCTTCATGCATGACATTCAACCAATCTGGATCATCTAGAGCATCATCTATAATTTTTTGCTCAAGAGAGAATAAAAGAGTAATGTTCACAAAATGAAGCTACTCTAGATCTAGTTTGAACATCCTTACTCACACCACCCAATATTTGATCTATTCGATAATATTTGGCTATGGTATTGTGGATCTTTAGTAGTAGACGTTGTTCTTCTTTTTCTTCCACGTCTATGGCTTGAATGTTGCTTGTTGTGGAGGAGGTGGAAGGTTCAACTTGCTTTGATGAGAGAGAGTCGCTTGTATCCTTCTTTGGCTTGACATTACCGATTTGCATATTTCTATTACACATCTTAATCCTTCATCTCCTACATCTTCTTGAGAACCATTAGTTTTATCAAATTGAACATCACAAGATTCTTCAACTAGAGCGGAGTTTTTGTTGAAAACTCTATATGCTTTACTATTAGAAGAATAACCCAGCAAGAAAACTTCATCATATCGACTTTAAAATTTAGAGAGTCAAACACTTTTTCTTAAGATATAGCATTTGCATCTATATACTCTAAAGTATGAAATGTTCGGTCTCCTTCCGATGAGAAATTTGTAGGAAGTCTTTTTCAAAAGACGATATAAATAAAGACGATTTATGGCATGACAAGCGGTATTAATAGCTTCCATCCAAAAGATATCAGAAGTATTGTATTCATCAAGCATTGTCCTAGTCATTTAAATTAATATTCAATTTTTTCTTTCTACAACTCCATTTTGCTCCAGAGTGTATGTAGTGGAAATGTAATGTCCTAAACGTCTTTACGGCGTCCCTGGGAGTATTTAGCGGAATCATGGAGTTTCTTGGTTTTTCAGTAAATCACGGGAGGTGGGAAAGAGTTGCAGAATTATCTAAAGAGAGAAAAAATAATTAATTTAATAAAATAAAAAATTGGGCTACCTAGAGGGAGGCCTAGCCACTTTAGGCCAACTAGCCCAAAAGAGCCACCCCTTTTCTCTCCCCAAACCCTAGCCACCCCCTCTCCCACCTCTTGGCCGCCCTCCCCACCCCTTGGCGACCCCCACCCCCTTGTGGCCACCCCTCCTCTCCCCTTTGCGCTCTCTCCCATCTCCATTGCTGTCCTACTGAAAAGAAGGGGAGGAAGAGGAGGGAGAGGAAGAAGGGAAGGAAAGAGGAAGGAGAAGAAAAGAAAGAGGTGACCTTGTGGGATCACCTAGGTATAATTTCTCATCTCTTTCCCCTCTGATTTAGGTTAATTTGGGGATTTTTGGTTCGTGATTAGAGGTGTTCTTATGAGATAAACCACCGATTAACGATAAAGTGTTGTCTGCGCATAGGTTGATTTGTGCAACGCGACTGTTCGTCTAGATTAGAGCATCAAAACAATTTTTTCTGTAGATCTGGCCAACATGAAAGTTGTAGAGGACATCGAAACCTAGCTTCTCTAATTGTTTTAGATTTTTTCCATAGGGTTTGGGTGCAGCAGAGTCAGGAACTTTGCTATGTAGCAGAGGAGTAGTCTGAAACTAGTTGTTGTTAAGGTGTAGTTTCAGAGAGGTAGATGAATTTTATAATTTTGGCCACAATAACATAAGTTGTAGGAAATCTTGCAAACTAGCTTCTATAAGAAAATCATGAGTTTTATATCATTATACAGAAGATGGGATTTGTTAGAAATTTGCTAGCCAAATCGCTGAAGTAGAGTATGTCCTTTGTTTTACGCAGTATTTTACACCCCTTTAGTAGCAGATTAAAAATAGGGTGTCTACTTAAAAATTATAGGTTTTTCTCTGTAGTTTCCAAAAATATCTCATTTTCTATACTTGGCCAAGTAGTTTTAAAGATACGAAAAAAACAAGCAGCGCTGCTGCAGTGGGTTAGGCGTAGGATCGACGAGCGGAAAGGGTATTGTCGGGCTTAGGGCTTAGCGGCATTTTTATTTTCTTAAGATGTGGATACCTTGCTGTAGTCTTATGCTGAGAGATAATTTTGGACAGGTGGTTTCGCTCCTGACCGGCGTGAGCACTTCGCTTCATCGGTAGAGGTAAGTAAACGTAGCGGATGTGCTACCGTTTAACTCGTTAATTATGCTATATTCACATTAGATAATTCTCTTAATCTGAGATACTATGCCATGGTTATATGTTTTCTTTAATGTGGTCTATGTGGTAGTATTTTAAGAATCAATTGATTATGCACTTGATAGATTAATTATGGTTATATGGTATTGTTCTTAATAAAATAAATATGATTGTGGGATAGTATTCTTTACGAGGATATTGTGATCTAAGTGGAAGTATTTTTAGTGAATACATTGTCCTAGTCATTTTAATTAGCTTGTTAAACAGTTTGCTTACTGAGATTTTTATCTCACTCTTGTTTTTCTCCCCTCCAGGTGATCTTTGAGCATGCATGGAAAGGGTAGAGCGGTATAACACAATTGCACACCATCTTATAATTTATGTTGTAATGAATATGAGAAGTATCTAATCAATTATCTATTTCCCTCATTGATGTTTGCTTTAAATTAATAATATTAGATTGTGTTTCGTTATATTTGATTAAAATTATTAGTGGTTGTTCCTTAATTAATATTTTCCATTACTTTTTTGTTTTGTTATGCTTCTACTTAGCTTATTATGTTTTAGCAGATATTATCAGTTTATTTTATCTTGTAACCTAGCTAGTTGTGGAGAGATTTAGTGACATTCTAAGGTAATGTGGGTCCTAAGGTGTTACAGGAAAGCTTATGCTTTATTTCTAGCTCATTATAAAAATCTTCAATTTTAGCATTTTTGAACTTAGAACCATTGTCACTTCTAATTTTCTTTATTTTAAAGTCAAATTCATTTTGAGCCCTTTTTCCAAAACTTTCAAAAATTCCGGAGGCTTCACCTTTGTCATTTAAGAAAAATACTCATGTATATCTAGAGTAATCACCTACAATGACTAAACAATAGATATTGCCCCTGATGCTCTTATAGGTTGTTGACCCAAACAAACCCATGTGCAAGAGCTCCAATAGTCTAGAAGATGATATGATACTTTTGGAAGGATGAGAGTTTGCCGCTTATCTTTCGGCTTGGCATGCGCTACATAATTTGTTTTTTTTTCAAACTTTACATCTTTCAAGCCAACAACTAAATCATGTTTGAAAAGCTTTTTAAGTTGAATCATACCAATATAACCCAACCTTCTATGCCATAATCAATCCAAAGAAGTTTTTGCTAATAAATAAGTTTTCAAACCCGAATCACTAGAGGAGAAATTTACTAAATAAAGATTTCCAAACCTAAAGCCTTTCGAAACAAGTTCTTTTTTCCTTTTCTTTTGAATTGGTAACATCAGTTTTAGAGAAGGAGTATATTAATCCTAGAGCACACACTTGAGCAACGAATAGCAAGTTAAAGTTTAGAGTTTCTACTAGAGATACATTTGAAATAGAAAGGTCATTTGAAATAGTAATTTTGCCTAATCCTAGTACCTTTCCTTTGCTATTATCACCAAATATGATCTTTTCATTACTTCCATTCTCAAATGTAGAGAACATCTTCCAATCTCCGGTCAAGTGTTGAGTGCACACACTATCAAGCACACAATGCCTTCCACCGGTTTTGTAGTTCATCTATAAAAGAAAGTCAAGTTCTTTTAGGTACTCAAATTTGTTTGGGTTCTTAAAGGTTAATGTTAAGGCTTTGGGCACCTAAATAGCATTCCTTTCAGCGTCTAAGATTGAAGTTCTAATAAATTTTGCAATAACACTATCATTCTTGCATTTTTTTTAAGCATATAACAAGAATCAAACAATCCAATAGAGGAAATCTTACCCATAGGATAATTTTGTTGCACATGTCCTATTTCTTGGCACTTTTGGTAATACTTACCATTTTCCTTACAAATCTTGTAGGTTTGTTTGTTGGTATCATATATTTCTTGGGTACATATCCAAGACCTTTCTTATTGAATGAACACCTTTATTCACTCAATAATTTATTAAGGATGTCCTTACCCTTGTAGCATCTTTCTAACTTTCTGTTTAGCTTGGTCACTTGTTCTTTTAATTCATTGTTTTCAACAATGAGCTTAGCATTGCATGATTTATCATTTACTTGTTTGAATCAATTTTGGAACAACATGGCTTGTTAAGTAAATCATCACATGAAGTAGAAATACTAGTTTTAGATATTTCTACACTAGAATGGTCTTATCATATCATATGTAATTCCATTGCTAGTGCTAGTTTTTCTTAAATTTTCATGGATAAGCAAATTATGAGTTTCTTTTAACTCCTCATAAGAATCCTTAAGTGAGAGATGCTATTTCCTTAAGCTCTTTAATTTTGATTTTTTCTAAGAAATTTATTTAATTCAATTAGCATATCCATAAGTTCATCATAAGAAGGTTCATTATCATCCAAAGATTTTACCTTCTCTCCTTTTGCTATAAGGCATGTTAGAGACAACAACAGAGATGGAGCTTCCTTGATAGCAATGCCAACTAGTCCCTTCTTCTTGGGGGACTCCTTTTCATCAGAGTCCGAGTTTGTGTACTCCTCATCAGAGTTCTACTCTCCAATGTGGACTTCATTCTTGCCCTCTTAGTGAAACTTTTTAAAAAGCTTCTTCTTGCTGTTGAAGTCCTTCTTCTTGGGTGTCTTGCCCTTATCATTCTTCTTTTTTAGCATTGAGAGGCAATGTGCACCTTCTCATCACACTCATAGTAACGAATGTTGCTATAGCGCGTGTTGTCGTAGGATCGCCCCTTTTTATTTTTCTCATAGCTAGCGTTGCGATATGAATGCCTCTTCATGAATTTTTTCATCTTCCTTACAAGGAGAGCTAACTCCTCCTTGGAGTCCTCCTCATCATCTTCGGATTCATCACTTGATACCGCTTTGGCTTTAAAAACAGTTATCTTCTTCCCCTTGAAGGAGGATTACTCCAGAAGCTCCTCTTTATCCTTTTTGTACAACTCATTTGTGATGAGGTTTCCCAAGAATTATGTTGGCGTCATTCTAGCCAACTCAAGAGAGTTGAGTAAGAGTGCCACCAATATCTCATATTTCTCCGGCAGCGCCCTAAGCATCTTCCTAACAATATCAATATCTATTAGAGACGTGCCAAGACCCTTGAGCTCATTCACAATATTGTTTAGGCAAGAATACATTTCATTTATACTCTCATGAAGCAACATTGTGAATATCTCATATTTGATCCGAAGTCTATGCAATTTAGCTTCTTTAATTGTGGATGTTCCCTCATGTTTTTTAGAGAGGGTGATCCAAATATCATGAGCAGCTTTCAAATTAGTCATTCTATTGAATTCATCCACGTTTAAAGCACCAAATAAAGTATTCATGACTTGAGCATCTAAATGAGTGTTACGCCCCTTTTGCTCCGTAGGATGTACTAGATCAAGAGCCATGACATAACCCTCATTTATAATTTTCTAAATGTTTGGACTTATGGCCATAAGATAGATAGACATTAGGATAATTTGAGCCATCAAAAAGAGTTGCCATTCCTATAGCAATTTCCTCACTAGCCATCCTTTTCTCTTTAGACGGTTCAGTCTAATAAATGAGAGACTAAAATTTGATATCACTTGTAAGATCAAGGATAACCGATTAGAGGGGGTGAATAGGAGGTTATAAAAATTCTTGCCTTCTAAAACTGATTATCACAATTTTAGCTACACAATTTTTCAATGTAAGGAAAATCTACATAATTCTAGTAAACCTAAGACACCACAAGAACTAGTCTCTACAAATATCTCTAGCACAAACATATTTAAACTATCACAACTACCATAAAATGCTAGAAATATAAGTGCGAAAAGAGGGACAAAGAAATAATCAATTGACACAAGATGTTTTACAGTGGTGTTCAGAAACTTGCAGGTTTTCCCTAATCCACATTGAGAAAAATCCAAGCGACTTGGACTGGCTCCACAAATTAAACCTCAACTCAATCCACTAGAGATTGTCCTTCCTCCGCTCCGGAGATGGTGGACATCAAACTACTCACAAATTTGGCGTTGGGCCTCTTCACAATCTTCTTGAAGAGATCACATCGTAATCTTCTACCAAGCCGTCTAGGTGCTGGCAAGCACCAAGAGTAACAAATCACAGCTTTTCTTGACAGCGATCAAGTGCTAAATGATCAATCTAGAGATGAAATATACTTGGTGGGGCTCAACTATCTCAAATGAATGCACAATATAAACTAAGGTCTGGGAAGGTTGCTCAATGCTCAAGAATGTTCAATAAAGTCTCTTCTTATGTTCTTGAGCTGGTGTAGAGTATTTATACTCCCACCAACTAAATATAGCCATTGCATAAAATAATCTTGAAAAATCATGAAAATCGGTAGTATCGCTGTACAAAGTGCAAAACTACCATATTGTATTGTAGCACACAGTAAGGACTATGTCAAAGTGTCAAAACTAGCCGTTTAAAAGTCGGTGCGGTACTGCCACCATTGAAATCATGGTAGTTCCGATGATTGGTAGTTCTGATTTCTAGCGCGGTACTACCATTTGCTTAAGGCCCAAAAGTTGGTCCTTCTGCAAAAAATATATTGCCCAAATTTTCGGAGCTTCCGAGATCCGGTAGTTTTGATTTGAAGTGCGGTCATACTGATGTAGGTAGTTTCGTCGTTTATTTTTTGGTACTACCGATATCAGGGAACCTAAGTGTTCACGTGAGTAGGGGTGCAAACGGAGCGGATATTTTCCGACCGTCCATCCGTTTTAATTCGGATAGAATTCGGAGCAAATTTTCGGATATCCGGAGGTTTTGCCGGATACGGATACGGATTCGGATATTTTTTACCGGATACGGAAATGGATTCGAAACAAACATTATCCGATAGATACGGAACTATCCGGATATTTTTTCAGATAGTTACCGGATTCAAATTTGGGTTCAACTCAGAATTCAATTCGGATTCGGTTTGGCACAACCCAACAGGCACATACTAAAAAGGCCATAACTTTCACAAACGGAGTCCGATTCGAGTGTTCTTGTACTCGTTGGAAAGCTTATTTCAAGATCTATGCAATGGATAAGGCCTCATCTTTAAATACATCATGAATCATCTGCTATGACCAAAATAATATGACGACTGTAAAATCTAATTTCCTTTTTGTGTGAGTTTGAGTTTAAAACAATATAGGGTTGAGTTGTATTCGGTTTGGGGACCATATGGGGTCCTAATGGGCTATATAAGCCTTGTAATCGTAGACTTTAGGGCTCAAACTACCTTTGAGAAAAAACAATCTACTAAAGTTTGTTGAGTTTATTATTACTACCGAAATTCCATATGAAATTAAGAGTGTTCTTCAAACAAGATCGTTCAGTCTTTCCTCTAAGAATTGGGTGCACGATAGATCTTTGCTTGGTGGTCGGTGAAATCAACGCGAGCGTGTTTTGACGGATTAAAGAGTGTTCGACCCGTGCACTGTATTAGAGGATCATTATGATTCATCAAGACTCCCGCGAGTATTTATCCTACATCGAGAAGATCGGGCGACCCCGTATCAAGTAATGTACTTGACTACTTAGCTATGGCTAATTCTTACTTTCGAACTGTGTGGCATGTAGCTAGTTAGTTACTACTTGTTTAACTAGTCTAAATATATGCTATTTTGCTAACTAGAATTTATTAGTTGCTTAACATGTCCCTGTCATCGTGTGAAATTTGCTTGTTAAGATACTAATGTAGTTCCATTATGGATATGTACTGTGGTGATTGATCCTTACACATGTGATATATATGATTTTTGTTTTCGCGCATTATCCGACTAAATATTCGTGATCAAGACTAACCGTATTCAGAGCGGTATGTATTCGCTTCGTATTCATGATCAAGAATATCCGTATTCGTATTCATATCCGGCATTATTCGTGTCCAATTCTAACTCCGACAAAAAAATATGGAAACGGATACGGAATGAGCAATATACGTCCGTATCCGCTCCGTTTGCACCCCCTACAAGTGAGTGCTCCCTGAAAAAAGTACCGCTCGAAGTACCGGTACTTCCAAGTTCTAGTAGTACCGCTATGTACACGCCGGTACTTCTGGAATTCGATAGTTCCGCTAAACACACTTTGGTACTTTTAATTTTTCTTACAGTGCACAGTTAGCTTTCATTTTAAGTGCATGCATAATCCTAAATTGATCCAAATGTCACAATAACATGCTTTCAAGTTACTTTCTATGATTTCTCTTAGTAGTACGGTAATTAACCTATAATCTGATCTTCCAACCTTTCTTCCAAGATCAACAAAAAATCAAAAGGAATTCTATACTACTAGTACCTTTGTCTTGAACTATCTTGATCCTTTTTTGACTTTTAAGCATACACTTCGTGTTTGATATGCTCAATTAGAGATCGAACCTATATGATACTCAACAAACACATTAGTCTCATATTCACATATTGTTATTAATTACCAAAACCATATTTAGAGGTCTAGATGCTTTCATCTAGGCACTTTGATAGCAAGTTCATCAAGAATACCGATTTTGGTTGTTTTCGGTCTCACCAAGTGATTTCTTGTTTTAAAGGTTTTTGGGTCATATTCTTTGGTGTTCAACTTACTGTGATATGTGGAAATATATCTAGAGTCATCTTGGCCATCATCTACCCACGCACAAGTTTTATTCACCGATTTTGATTTTTGCTTGGTTCGGTGAACCTTTCTTTCAAACTGAAAAGTCTCAATTTTGGCTATGAATTTCATGATCGTTTATTAGAATAGGTTCTTGATAACCTAGAGAAGATCCTTGCAAAATTGTATATCATTTGAATCAAATGATCAAAAATTCCATCAATTTTTAGATTTAAAATAGCGCTGAAAATACCATTCATATTCTGATTTTTCGGTCAAATTGCCCAAAGGTCAGACCATCCCTTGTGAGAGAGGTCAGACCGTCTGTGTTGAAGATTTCATCGATCTTTGATTTTTTGAGTCTATTTGATCTATAACTTTGGGAGAAGGTGATATTCTTTGTAATTTCCTAGTTATTGAAGAATAGAACCTAGAATACTTGGGGAGAAATTTTAAGAATGCACCATTTACCCAAAGCAAAGGTCAAAGTCACACATCAAAGACTATAAAAAGTTTGTAACACCAAATAAAAAAGGTAGGTGGTAGTATTCTTTTTCTTACCCAATACTTGCATTACTTACATTTGTTTTTTTACAACATCACCTAAAGTTGTTAGGATTAATTGTTATTGTGTCTTTGATAGTTTATCAAGTCCTCTAAAGTTGGTTTTGGATCGACAACGGTCTAGGAAGATATATATATATATATATATATATATATATATATATATATATATATATATATATATATATATATATATATATATATATATATAACTCTTTAGTGATGCAAATCCTATAGGAAAAAGGTCATATAACATGCTGAACTTTGCTTGAAGGTTTGTCCAACACTCCAAACCATGAAACCAGATATTTGACCCACAAACATTGCAATCTGGTTCAAATAACACCTTGATCCAGTTTCGCATAGTGGTATTGTCCTCGTGGTGCGAAGAGTGAATGGTTTTGCCATATAGGATGATACGTTGACTAAGTTTAGTTAAATGGCAGGTGGAGCTCACAGGAGCTCCTCTCCTACTAAGCTCTTATGCGCTTGCATGGCCGCCGCCCCTTGTAGCTCTGTCCCTCTCTATTTCAATTGAGGGAGAAGCCTCGGTGGGCCCCACCTATCATTCACCTAAACCTAGCCAACGTGTCATCCTATGTGGCAAAATGTCTACTTATCACGCCATGTGGGCAATACCACCCTGAGAAACCAGGTCAAGTTGTTATTTGAACTGAATTGCAAAGTTGGAGGGGATCAAATGTCTGGTTTCATAGTTCGGGGTGTTCGATGGATTTTCGAACGAAGTTTAGGGTGTTATATGGACATCTTCGAATCCTATATATCTATACAATTGGTCCCCCACAAACTGCAATTAGTACTAATTTTCTCTCCTCACAACTGTCATGTCAAACGAAATAATTTTGGCTGTTGGATCCAAATTGGGCATCCTAGATTTGCCTCAATGCACTTAGCCGTTAGATCACTAGGCTCCGAAATCCTAGCATCAAATTGAGCCTTCCTGGGCCCTCCTTCAACTTGTGTAACCGATGAGGCAAGCGAGGAGTCGTGTATCATGGGTTTTTTATGCTCCCTTGCTGCTATCGCCCCCCTTCCGCTGAATCCTACAGCCACATCTCCACCACCACTGGCACTAGCGCCCCCATCGGAGTATCACAGTACACCATCGCCCCCTGCAGATGCCCTTGAGGTTGTCGCTAGCCATCCATAACCTTTGTCATCCCTATTTGTTGTGGACCTAAAGCGGCCTCCATCACCAATAAGGCCAGCTTTTGTGTGGTGAGTGTGCCTCCTCTCTCACTTTTTATTTCTATCATTATCTCCCCATTTGTTAAACTATGTTTTTCCCATGTTTGCATGTTCTATTTCTTCTCCACTAATGCAGATCTGCTCCACAACCAATTCATTTTGGCTCCTCTCTTTGATCTAGCAGGTAACATACTTTTTGATGATTTGATCTGTTCATTTGATTTTTTTTTTGGTTTGCCATTGATCTAAGTAGGAATGGTGCTTGGGCAAGGGCAATAATCTGGTATGGACGTGCTTCAATGGCGCTGAAATGTGCACTTCAACTGATGTTAGGCCTGTTCTTTTGGCTGCAGCTTATTAGTTAATGAATAGTGATTGCTGAGAAAAGGTAAAAGTCACTGAAAAGCCACAAAAAATAGGACTGTTTTCTAATCCATCTCCCTTCATCTTTTGTGCTAAAAGATCAAATATTATATAGGAAAGATATTAATCTAGAAGATGATCAAAGCAGCTCGAATGTTTGCACTCTTTTTCTGTTAGCGAGTTTTTACTATGAGTTTTCTTACACAAAGGTTTTTAATGAGCCAAGTTGTGCAATAAAGATTACATATACCATGTACTCTTTTCTCTATTCCTTTTTCTAATTGGGCTTTTGGAAAGAGTTTTCACAAGACATTTGCATATCGCGGTATTCGTCAAACGGAGAGTATTATGAAACCAACACACCTAAGGGGAATGGCCGGCCCTAAGCCAGCCCTACTGGTTTCCTTCTTCTTCTGTAAGGAGATGCGAGTCTACATTAAAAGGTCTCTAGACTATACATATAGGAGAGATGACATTTACTGTATATTTACATCAAGTCATATTAATAAAAAAGATCATCAGATTACTCTATCTCATATTTATTTATTATTCATCTATTTTTGCTATTGATAATTGTTTATGTTATTCTTACTTTTAGTTATCCTAATTAACTATTAGATTAATCGACGAAACTAGTTATTCAAAGCTCTGAACCCCCGTACCGAAACCCAATCTGCATTGCCCCCCTCTAAACGGCTTTAACTTTTTGGCTTCTAAAATTCGACATTTTTGGCTTTTTGGCCTTTTTTCTTTTCTTTTACCCTTATTCTTTTCCATTATCTCAAAAGATTTAGCGGTATTTTTCCATTTTTCTATTTTTCTATTTTTTTTTTTGATTCATAAAAAGCTAATCGCCTCTACTATAAAAAGCCAAAAAAGAGATAGGGCTGAAAGCCCTTTGAGCAAGCCTCGACTTCTAGAAGCACGACTTCTAATGTGCTGCTGCCAAATAGCAAAATGTAAGACGAACAAGCACGACTTCTAGAAGTCGTTCGTTATAATTTTAGACATTTTAGAGACGTTTAGTTCAGTTTAAATAAATTAATTTATAGTTTATTTTATATTGTATTTGGTTTATGACTTATAGTAATTTAGAAATTAGTTGTTAATAGTGGTAGTTGAAAAGCGAGGCCGAAGTTCTCCCCGTATCCTCCTCGAGACCCCGCACTCCCCTCCCCCTTTTCCTCCGTAGTCTCCTCGGCGCCCACCACCTATTCGACGCATCGACGAAGCCGCCATGATCCAGCTCCTCTTCACGTTGCTGGCCGCGGAGGCGGCGCTGGTGCTCGTGCTGCTCTTCCGCACGCCGGCCCGGCGCCTGGCACTGCTTGCCGTTGACCTCGCCAAGCGCGGCCGCGGGCCCGTCATGGTCAGGACCGTCGCCGCCACCATGCTCTTCGTGCTGGGCTCCAGCGGGTACAGCATCTCCAAGATCCGGCGACGCGCCGGCGAGCTCGGCCAGCTCACGCCCACGGACCAGGTGCTCGCGAGCCGCCACCTCCTCGAGGCCTCCCTCATGGGTATGTTAATATCTGTCCTTCTTTCTCCTCGCTGGCTCCTTGGAACCCATCAATTGGGGATCTCGCACGCGACTTTTGGGATATGAGACTGATAAGCTCACATGAATTGGTAATTGGGGCCAAAAATAGTTCGTGGATAAATGGATTGTGTGCTTCATATGTTTGGATTGTTTTGCAAGAACTTTAAAGGATCTTTTTGTGCTAATGCGAATTTATTTGCAGCAAGTCTTGATAGGATCACCTATATCAGATTTGCACATGTAAATTTTAAATCCTTTTCAATTTTGGCTGGATAACATCATGACAATTGAAGATTCTTGTGTGAAAAAGAATTGTCAAGAAAATAACAATTGAAGATTAGTTTCGTGTTGTGAGAGCTGTGCCTTTACTCGTTCCAAGGCCATGAACAGCTCTACAAGTTCTTGAATATAGATTGGATCATGAACAACAGGGTATTGCAATTGAGTTGCTGATTTGGCATAATTTGGTGTTAGTGATATTATTGTTTTTAGTTTTACTTGTGCTAATGAAGTCGTAGTCACAGTAAATTCTTGATCTCATGGAACCAAGTTAGATTTTTACTCAAGCAGTTCTTGAGACGACGTATCTCTCTGGTTCCACAGAGCAACATGCACTGCCCAGACAGGTGGACACATCATGGACACATGTCCGGAAAGTGTCCAATGAGAACAAAATTTTGATTCGGATAGATTTAACATATCTTGGACATGACCCAGACAGCTCTGGAGATATGAATGCTACATGCCCATGAACTAGGGTCAAAATGTATTAAATTTACAGTTTGGATGTGAAGCTCAATTGTGGATGCTAGTTTATGTTTTAAGAATGTGCTATTAAGGTTTAAGATAAAATTATAATATATCTTTTTTTTCTTTTAGTATACAAAGCGGTGTTTCCTATGCATGTGTTGGAGTTGCTGTGTCATGTAGTGTGTAGTGTCCATGTCCATGAAAACTACTGTTTGTAGCTAACAAGCTTACTCATCACAGTATTGTTCACAGAAATTCCATGTTGCAAAATCAAAGTCATCAACAATCGTATGATTCATCATTTATTCTAATAATGTAAATTTTAGTTGTTAATTTGTAATATCTAATATGTTTGCCAATGTAAATTTTAATCTGGAACATTCTTTCCTTTGGTAAAAGAATTGAACTACTTGCATGTATGTTAAATGCATCAACCACAGTTTAACTAATGTTTTATTCTCCTCTTCGTGAGATGTTTTCTGTGCTTTGAGTGTTTATCATTCCACTTTTCTTTAAGTATTGTTGGTATTAGTTTCTGTATCAAGGCATTATTTTACTGTCTACTGCTGGATAAGGTTAAAAACCTCGATGCACAATAATCATCCCAAGTACTACCCACTCTTCTCTGTCCTATGGAATAAGGAAACATGGCTTTCTTCAACTGTAAGTACCAGAAAAATTCTTGTCTTGCATATCCCAAGTTCGTTTATTCCATCTATATTTTGTGGAAGGCATGCAAATAATTCTGGAAATATCTGTTAATTGACAACCTTGGGAACTTGTGGTAGCCTAATAGGTTGTTTGGTTACTCCTTTATCTCTTCAACTAATATGTTGAGTCTAAAAATTCCATGCTACCTGGGGTCTGCATCAAGTTGCTGATCTCAATATACCCAGGGCAGATTTCATGACTGTCTTCTTGGGAGGATGTGATATGTTTCGCATTCATGCTTGATAAATCCTATTATCCACATTGTTCAAAGCGAATATCACATTATAATGTGTGTTCTTGTCATGACCTCTGGGTAGGGAGCATAATGGATAGATGTGGGTAGGTGTAGGCACCATTGGCGTAGAGAACATGAAGGAGAGGTAGATAAGATAAATTTACACCATTGGTAGTATGATAATCAAGAAGCAACTTCTTGTGTTGACGTTAAGCAATAATCACGACATCTAGATCTGGTTGTGTAATATACTAAATTTTCTATCCCTGTATAACTTGTCTGATTTGGTGTCATGACTTGTTTATTTATTCTAAGATGTTGCTGTAATTATTTTGACTGTTCATACATTAAGACATGTTCTATGCACAAATGCTAGATTAAGTATTATTTAGGATTTATTCTGGACAGAGTTTTGGTCTGACAAATTCCAAACTCTGGTTCTTTATGTTTATTCTGAAAAGTTCTCAAGTGACACATTTATGGTAACTATATATTTCGAGATTCTCTTGTAGGCAAATGTAGAATTTTTTTGGAGGCTCTGAAGCTTAAGCAGTTAAGCTGTATGCTCCTAGTGGCTTAAGGTCCACCAAGAGGGTTAATTTTGTAGTGGATATTCTGAAAAAATTGTGCTCTCTTCATATAGATAAACTTGGAACACTTTTCCCAGACTTAGAAGAAGCTCATGCAATATGCCATAGTACCTACCAAATTGTTTGGAGCCAGTTTGAGTATTGGTAATCATGTCATGTCCTCTTATTGAGCTGTGCATCTTTGCAATATTTATGGAGCATAAATAAGTAGTTTTTTGTGACCATGTATTCATAATTGCAAATTCATAATATGAAATTAAAACTATTAACCCGGGCATCTATCTTTCCTCTGATGGAAATAAGCTTTCAATCATTTTACACAGTAATATTTGTTTGTCAACATTATCGTCTTAGTAAAATGCCCTATCAAATGTTAGTACATGTACAAACATTTGATAGGGGCTAATAGTTCGACTTTACACTTTAGTCATCACTTCCCTAGAACCTGAAACATTTTTTGTCTTTTGTTTGTTCATTTTATACTGAAGTACTGATGCTCTTCAAGCATGGCAGTTCACCACATCAATTTACAGTTTGATGTGTAGTGCAAGTGTGGAACGACTGAACCATATGATACATTTGGAATGAACATTTTTGGGCATCGTTGGTCTTATGGACGTAATGATTTTAATAGTGTTCGCATCACAAAGTCTGCATAAATTGTTGTTTTCTATTTGTAATTAAGAGGTCCTTGCACATCTCAACATTCCCACTGAGTCACTGACACCCAGCATGGAAGAAATGATGGGTTTCACATGCTGGCCAATAATTTTTCCCTGTACTGTCGCATACCTAGTGTAGTGGTCTAACTTGCTCGAATGTCGTCTTAAACATCTTCCCTTGAAATGTCATCCTTCCTACCTTACTTTTTAAAAAAAAAAATTGCATCCTACCCTCCTTTTGTCATTGTTAATCTAACAACCATCATATTAGCTGTATGTTGTGATGTATAAGCCCATCACGTTCATTGGGAGTAGTGATAAACCTAGCTAGAAGTTCAACATATTTTTCTCAGACTTGTTGAAGCAATTTTTCTTCCATTCACCACAGCATATCTGTTGCTCAATCTACTGCTCAATTTGGCCATGTGATCCCTATTTGGAATCATTGGAGAATTAATATGCTTGAATTGGAAGGAAATTTTCACAGGTCATTGGACAGCTTTACAAGCTTCTGATCAATCTTAGTTAGCAATCACATGGTTAAACTTTGGATTAATTAGGGCCAGAGTGCCACATGATAATTTACTTGCTATTTAAGTGCAGTTTGGACCTCTAATCACACACTTATGCAAGTTTAGGGACCTAAATATGCAACTCAAGTTTAGGGACCCAAGAGACACCCCACACAAATTTAGAGACCTATGGCGCACTTTACTCCAAAATCTTTTTTCGAACGGAGGTAGTAGCATATAAGAATAGAATCATTCCATCCAGCCATTTTTTGCTAGCAGTTACTTGCAGACATTTTGTTTTTGAAGAATAGCCTTCTAAATCCTTTTGTTCAATGGTGCATATTTCCTTTTGAGGTTTGAGCTTCAATCATGCATATTTCTGGGACTACAGCAAAATGTAGCCTTCTCAGAATCAGTTCTATATTTTCTGTATATTGAATAGATGTTTCAGAAAATTTAATGTTTCAGTTTGATTGAATGTTGCGATGTTTGTTCTTTTGCAGGATACTCTCTGTTTCTTGGATTAATTATTGACCGGCTACATCACTATATCAGGGAATTACGGACGATGAAGAAAAACATGGAGGTTGTTACAAAGCAGAGTCGGGTCTTACAAGAAGCAAAACTCGGAGGTGCAGACGAGATTCAAGGATATCAGAAAGAGATTGTCAGTCTGAATGAACAGGTGCAAGTACTCAAACGCCAGTCAGAATCTAGAACAGAGGAACTGAAAACTGCTGAAGCCAATGCCTTGGCTTTACGAAAACAATCTGAAGGTTTGTTTACTGCGTATGAGCGTATCATTGCGGAGAATGAGGAATTGAGGAACAAACTGCAGTCAATGGACCTCCGCTTGTCCCATTCTGACAGCAAGAAGAATTCATAAAGGAAGATGTACAATTTTGACGTTTGGAGCTTCTCTTACTGTAAATTTTCGTCCTCAGGTGTTATTGTATGTTACTGATGTATTGTGTGGTAGTGTCATAATCAGATGCAAGGAATGTAAGTTGGATGTAATGTTCTGAGTTATTGTGGATGGCCAATTCTGTGTAATAGTAGTAGTTTACCGGAACAACTGAGACATGTACCATATTTCTCACGTAATCGTAGTATCATAATTATTTCCTTTTGCAAGGAAAAGAGAGCTTTATTAATAACTCAGAAACCAAATCACAATGTTAACCAATTGATTGTTGGGCTGCTCCAAGCAGCTTATGACTACAGCTTTCGATTGTTGGTTTTTTTGGAGTCTTCAATTAATGAAAAAAAGAAAATATTGTTATATCTCTCCGGACAATGTAAAGAAAAAAGTAAAAATCTGAAAAAAAAATACAAAAAAAGCTAATGTGTTTTAATTTGCTTTTGATTTTTTTAAAAAATCATAAGTTAGGAAAACTAAAAGTCGAAGCTACTTGAAGCCGGACCTTAAGAAGGTGTCACGATGTGCCACATCTCATGAGCTACCTTATTTTGGTCTCTTTCCACATTGACTGATGAAAACATATGGTAAAAGTGATGCAAACCTTTGGGTCTCTCGCACAAGGAAGGTTAGGGGTGAAAATAGATTGGATAGTACTTAAATCATATTCATCTCTATATTTTTTTTTTCGAATTCAAATACGAATTGAACAAAAGCCGGATATTAATATGAATCGAATAAATGTCGGATACAATTTGGATCAAACTAAAAATCGGATCGGATTCAACTATTTTTGATTCCAATAATTATTCGTGGCCTTTCCTATTTAAAATATGGTACCGAATTATTTTAATATTTTAAATTGATAAATAATCGACTTAGTGACTACAACATGTAACTACGTATTAAATGTTGTGACAACAAATAAATCATTTATCTCACGTATATGTATAATACGCTTTTGAGAACGACTTCATATACTATGATACAATAAAATTTAACAAATCAATATTGGTTTTATAGTAATATTCATGCATCTTTTTCTCTAATTTATCATATAATTACTAATCATTGCTGTTATTTTTGTCACTAATTCTAATTAATTCTAGATATATTGTAAATAAATTGGTTATAAACATATCAAATTTAACTAAAAAGAGTATGCAAAAAGTTTTATTGGGGGATATGCCAAAATGAAAAATATGAAGTACCCAATTAAAGTCCACTATGATGATGGGCTCGTCGAGATAATCGAAATAGATATATTATATGTCCAATTTGGAAGTTACATGTAAAAGATGTGTATTAATAAGTTGCTGTTATTGTATATACTAAATTTGAATATCCAACTCTAAATATGGATCCGCACTGACTCATATCAGATTCACATCTATATTTAGGTATTAGATATCCAGATCCAATATAGCTAGATTTGATAGCCAGATTTTTAGCTAATATCCAGATTTATTTTCAGCCTTGTTGACGGTATTGTTGAACCTGATTTCGCCTCGACAAAGATGACTGGGGAACAATTGAAGCACAATCATATTTAAGGACGGATGGGATGTGACACCTGCGGGCGTGGTACAAAGCGTAACAGATTGTAAGAAAGATGCTACATAATATCTTGCGCGACAAAGATCCCATTTTTTCTCTTAACAGGCTTTAGTGTTTTTTTTTTGGAAATCAACAGGCTTTAGTACCTTGACCAGGTATGTAAAAATACATGCATACGTATATAAACACACCCATTAAAAAAACATATTTTTTTTGACTTGGTTTATTTGGCCGCAAATGCACTCCTCAATTTAAATGAACTGTTCCCTATTGTTTTCTTTGGTCATACAACAAGCAACCTAGGGTTTCTTATTTCTGTCACCAGGAATTTCGATGAAGTGTGCAAGCTTGTACACACCATTTCTTGCAACTAGAAATGCTTTTCTTGAAGAAGTGAGATACTCCATCGATTAGCACAGCCGTACGTGTTGCTTTAAGGCGTATCCTACCTATGATAATAACTGATCACCTACTCTACCAACAGCTATTGGTGGTTCCTCCTCGCGACTTGCGACAATCGTTGGGCACAAGGACGTCGAACCCACTCAGCGTCCACTCTGCCTCGGCGTTCTGGCTGACGTATATCTCCGTGCCGACGTCGAGCGACGTCCACCGCCTCTTCACCGGCGGGGTGCCCGGATCCTGCAGTCATTGGAGCACCATCCGTTATCTTCTTCTCATAACTTCATTCGAAATTCTCGATGAAAAACAGTGTCACAGCAAACAGGCAGAGCAGATTCACACCTGGTAGAAGTAGAGTGCCTGTGACATGGCGCCGACGTCCAGCTCCCAGGCCCTGGGGTCACCGATCCAGCCCTGCCCTTTGGCCGTGGGGTACCCGAACTCACCCCACACCGGGTGCGGTATTATCTGCAGGATCTCCTGCGGCTGCGGGTTGCTGTAGGGGTCGCAGTACGTCGTCGGCTGCTCGGCGTGCCGCGCGTTCCCCGGCGAGCAGTACACGTGGTACGCGCCGTAGGGGAACCGCGCGGTCTCTGTCCGGTGCACGCGTGTGCCGTTCCGGAATGTGTGCCACGGCGGGCACTGGTCGATCCGCCCCGGCCGGCACCACGCCGGCGTCTCCGGGTTGATGATCATCTCGCTGTACCGCGTCACGTCCGTCATGACGTCTCCGTCGCACGGGGCGCCGGTGTTCTTCCAGCAGCTGCCCATGTCCATCAGGTAGAATTGGCTGTTGGGGCCTCCGCCTTGCTTCACCTCCAGGGTGACCCTCACCTTGAAGTCTGGTGATTCGGGCACCTGACGGCACAGATTTTCAATCACAGAGAAATATGAACCCGAGATACCGCATCACGTTGTCGTCGACACACATCGAAATTTTTAACAAACTAAAGCCAAAAGCAACGTGACCAGCATAATAGAGAATGTTCTTCTCGATGCTTAAAATTTCTGAAAAAAAGGGCATTTAATCATTTTTTTAACAAATTACTATTGTGCAAACTGCAAATACCATTTCTGCGCAATCTGCAGACAGTTCTGTTATCTTTCTCTGTTTCCCAAGTAGTAGGAAGTTAATCATCTTTTGTCAAACATAACAATTGAAGAATCTGTGAAAACCCAAAGGTAAAGAAACCCCAGCTGGATTGGATGTGACACAATTTTATTAGTAAAAGGAAAAGGACTTGATAAAACCACTTACAATCTTGGTCATGCCTCTGGTATCGTAGTGGTAGCCGCCGGAGAACCCCCTGGTCGCGTCGGAGCGCAAGTACAGCATCAGCCACGGGTACTTCCCCGACGTCCGCAGCTTGTGGTGGAACACCCAGCCGGCGCTGCTCGCCGCAACCTCCTTCTCCCACGTCACCGAGTAGAACGACACGTCGTTGCTCCCAAGATCCGTCGCGTTCAGCTCGTACGTGCCGAACAGCCCACCGCGCAGCCACCGGCCGCCGTCATCGAGCGCGGTGCGGTTGTGGAACACCAGCGGCTGATTCATGCACCCGGCACCACCAGGGCACGGGAACCGGGAGGTCTGCGCGAACGGGCGCGCCGGGCGGCCGTTCTCCGGGCAGATGGCCGCGGTGGTGTCCAGGTTGCCGTTCTTGAGCATGATCATCCAGAACTGCCACGGCGACGGGTTGTCGAGCACCTGGCACCGGTCGCCAAGGTAGAGCTCCTTCGCCGCCGCGTAGAGGTCAACGTCGGTGACGGTGGCATTTGACGGCGCGCCGGGGAATGGGTCGCCGGCACGGAGGTTGTTGTCGGCGTCGGACACCCGGTGCACCACCTTGTACGCTGGCTGGCCGTGCTCGTCCACGCTAGTGTCTGCAAACAATCGACCTTCTTTAATGACAAAACGATAATTGAATCCAATCTTGCTACAAGAATTCTAGGACGGATTGGTATAGTCAAGAAACACAATTCCAAGTTGTGAACAAAGAATAGGGAATGAATGAGAGTTAGCAAGAAACACCGAGATCGAAGCAGTCGGCGCCGCGCGGGCTGCCCATGCCGGGGGCCTCCCGGCCGACCTCGTTGCAGAAGTTCCAGGCTTCCCAGGCCACGCGGAGGCCGTCGCGCTGCATGCCAGAATCCCCAACCGCCGACACATAGCCACGGCCATGCGCCCGGATGGACTGAGCGGCCGAGCAGCACGAGAGAACGAGGACGAGGAGCAGCGAGGTGGGTGCGGCGGCGCCGGCAACCCGAGCGGCCATATGGCAAAGGGATTAATGGACAGCGGCAGCTGATGCGGAAGGTAAAGGAACAATCCAGGTGAGGTCGTGAGGATGACTGTGGTTGGCGCGGCAGTGGGATCCACGAAGCAGTGCGCTTCAAGACAGAGAGGTGGGTGTGACAAAACTGGAGTGAAGTGGGGAAGATGACAGCTCAACACTTCAACAGCCTACGCCTCTCTCTATCCATTTTGATTCCATCTCCCTTCAATTTTTTTTCTTCACATGAGAGAGGCGTCGCCCTCGGAATAGGTAGGTGTCTGTTTCACTTTATACGTGTTTATCCACCAGTCAGTTCTGACTTGGTGCTGATTAGTTGCTAGGGGTTTCCCTTATGATTCATGAAACAAAATATGGGTTCGACTTACTTTTTTTTTAGTTTTAAAAAAAAATCCACTCTTTGTTGAGAGATAGCTAGTTACATCCGAGTACTATTGATATGAGATGCTATTTCTACTTTGCGTTGTGCTTTCAACATTACAATCTGAATTTGCATTGCAATATGGCGCTGATTTTTGTGAAGAAAAGGAGAAAACAAGTGTGGCCTAGAGGGAGGGATGAAAGATTGGCCAAAGGAGAAGGGTTCTAGCGCATGAGAGGTAAGCGCATAGGGTGATCTACATGAGGTGTAAGGCTTTGGCCAACGAGTGCATGAGCACGTGAGATCAAGCCATGCCAAGCCCAAACCAGGAGCAAGCCATGCTAGGCCCAATCCAGGAAGCCAAGCCTTTAGCCATGGGGTGCATAGGCGCATGAGAAGGGAAGCCGCATGGGGACCTAGTGCGTGTGTTGGATGTGTGAAACCAAGGGGGCAATTTTTTGAGCATGAAAAAAGAAATAAGTCAGGAAGTAAGGTAGCCAAGCTAAGTGCTGAGCCAGGAAAGGGAGCCAAGCCAAGGGGGTTCTTTCTTGTGTGTGAGGGGAAGCCCAAGCCAAAATCAAGGAAGGAGCTAGGAACTCATGCCGAGCTAGGAAAGGAGCCATGAAAAGGAGCCAAGAACATGGGGAAGCGAATCAAGCCACGAAGAAGGTTTTCACGTTGGGTTGGTTTCCGAATCAACCCTTGAAACAGACTCTTTTGGTTGAACTGATTCCGTTTTAGATGAGCCCAAGTCTATCTCTTTCTTTTGAGTACAAGTTGTTTCCTTTTGTGCCATGTTATCTAGTAGAGTTCGAATAGGAGATTGATTTGTTTCATGACAGAAGTCGGCCTTAGGCCAGAATACGTGAGTTTGTGTTATGTTCGGCCACTGCCGTGCATGTGCTATGTATGGCTGTGCCTAGGCACTAATATAAGGCCAAGAGCACACCCTATGTAACAAGATCAGAATAGATGTGTTGAGAAATATAGAAAAACTATAGATGGTTTGTGATGCCATTGCGTGCTTGAGTGTTGAGTTTTTCCTGATTAGAGTTTGATACGATTCCATGGATTGAGAGCTTTGTTGTTGATTTCAAATCACTGATCGAATCTTTATGATGCCTCTCTTCAATCCATGAACAATAGTTACAATTTGGAGAAATCCTTGGTTGATTGCTTCTAATTAGCACCATTGTTGATTAGTGCATCACAACCTCAATACCTATCTTCAAGTTAGCTCATGGAGAGAAGAGAGGGGTGCTAATTGGTTGCTACCAAGAGCCGAAACCCTAACACATCCCCTACCCACAAGGAGAAGAGCTTGCTGCTGCCACCATAGCCATAAGTATGGAAAGAGGGTTCCAAAACCCTAATTTTCCTTTGCTGGCTGCAACAAAGAAGAAGGGCTGAAACCCTAGCCACAAGGAACAAAAGGAGAAATTCACTGTTGTTTATATTGTGAAGATTGGGCCACCCCTACGCATCAGCTAATTTACTAGTTGATTCGTATAAATATGTTGTGTTTTATTAGAGCATATATGTGAGTACTCAAAAGAGAGAATATAACCACATCATCGAGCTCCCACATAAGAGTCATTTCTAATAATGCATGGATATCTTTGTGGGTGCTTTGATAGTGGTATCATTTATTGATTAGATTAGTTATATGTGTAAGAATTTATTAAGCACGGATGGCTACTTAAGCATCCATGCCATAGAATAAACACCTTCCGTGCCCTTAGTGGCAAGAAAAATCAATTTTTCTTTGCTTAACACCTCTCCAACCACCTGCATTGCACATGCCCTGCAACACACTTACACATCCTATCTCACGTTGCACACTTCAAATGTTGCAAACGCCAACACTAGAGGGTTTTTATCAGCAACACACCCCACATGTGTAAACGTGGAGCCACCCCACACCGATCTAGAGAGTTGTAATCTAATGGCCGGTTCTCTATTTTGATTGGTGTGTTATTGCAATGTTGCTCCATCTTGCAGGTGTTTATATAGACTCTCCTGGGGGAGCCATTCTTATTAATATCCTTATATTCTCTCGTGCATACATTAATTGTTATGCTTTCACCCTCAGTGAAATTAATAATCACCTTTTAATATCACGTCTCATACTTAAAGCGTATGCATATCTTTGGATTAATTGCGTGTCACTAGCTGTTAAGTTTTGATATCCTCCTCCTCTATCAATTATTTTTCACCTTTTGTGCATTAATTGCCCCCTTTATTTTTAAGTTTTCAGAATACACAGTAGACCCGGATGCGTGTCTTTTTTTGGCTAATAGAAGGAGAAATAGACACGTACGACCAGCTAAAATGCCCACGTTGGGTAGGGGCGGAGCAAGCCCTCGCCCAAGTCTCGGGCTGGGCCGGCTATTCTTGGATCGAATCTGCACTAGGGAGTCGTTGGAGGAGGGTCAAGCGGAGCGCTCGCGAGTTAGGGTACCACGAACCATGCAAATAGCTTCAGTGGGTTGCACTGGCACCTGCGAGAGGAGGGAGCGTCGTGGGAGGGGAAGGGAGTTAGATAGAGATCTTTGCCATTCGATGTATATCCAACGGCGTAAAAAAAGTAATGACCAGTTTCACTCAAAAATTAACTGAGTGTTGTTTAAACACTCACTTATTGTATTTCCCAAAAAGTCCTTAATACATAGCATATGTCAAAGTCATAATAATAACTAGTACAATTTATTGAATCTGTAATCCATTGCATGAATTAGATCATTCGGTGCATACATACTTATTCACCGTTACATATATGTGTGCATGATTTGACCTCCCTCTCCTTTGGGCCAAAACCCAGCCGTCGGCCTAGCCACTTTTCTTTTTCTCCCCTCGCCGGCCTGCTCTTCCCTTTCCCTCTAACTTTTCTCTCCACAGACAAACCGGCCCACGCGCCCCCTCTTTTCTTCCCTCACTGTGGCCCAACTGCTGCTCGCTCGCTCGTATCCTCATCCCAATCTTGCTCTCTCTCTCTTTCCCTCTCATTGTTGCTACCATGTGGGCCCTAGCCTCACATGTTAGTGTTGCTACTGTTCTTCTTCCTCACTCTTGTTCTCTCTCTCGTGCCTCTATCACTCGCCTACACACCATACGCATGCGTCGTGTATGCCAATATGAAATCCAACCAAGAAAATAAAGCAAATCAAAAGCACAAGGATGATTCCATAGCACAACTTACTTGGGTAAAGTTTGGATATTCATTTCACTTTGAGAGAAATGTTTTATGGCCACTTCTTCATGGAGTTGGATAAAGTTCTAAGCTTAGAGCACATACACAACGCTTCCGCACACAAGAAAACCATAACCTCTCTCTCAAAGCCTCTCTTCTTCTTGAGACCTCCTCTATCAACACACACAAGAGCTTTTATAATGAGACTCCTCACGTCCTACCAAATTCTAATAACCAGCACACCCTTAGTAGATACAACCACTTATAAATAGAAAAACCTGGTAACCTACACATAAATAGGTTTTATAGTAACACACACTTGCACGCTTTTCAACAACTTCCACATGGCTCCAATAGCCTGATAAGAGCTCTATCCTCTAAGACATTATCTAAACCACCTTAGGCTATCGCTGCGGTTTTTCAAATCGTCTCACTACTTGATATCGAACAATTTCCTCAATTGTCACCCACCAGCCTTCACGGTGCTTCTCCTCGAAGCAACTAGCACAACAAAATCCGTGATGCCTAATAACTTGCCGCAAAGATCATATGTCTATTTCAAGGACCATCACCACTTGAAATGCCCAAGTCCAATAGCACACCACATGCATACACTTGCTTCATCATGATCCTTGTCTTTCTCTTGTCCCTCTTCGCTTGAGATGATACTCTACCCGGATTTACATGACTATCCATGGCCTTAGGGCACTTCCCCTAAACTCGATCTTGCCATTGACCGCAACAGTCACTAAGCGCCCTACACATCGAAGAACAAGCAACCATCCTAAGTACAAGTGACATACACTTGACTCTCATCAATAAAACTGATGCAAACATGCACCACTTGACACCCATATCAAGATTCCCACAATGCATGGACTCCCGCTGTGACTAACACTTATATAGACTCGCGTCATAACTAACGCAACCGAAAACCAACTCGAACTCACTCTAATTCCCAGAGGCCATTCTGATTGCCAAACAACAGTCGGTCAGATTGTCTGTAACACCCCGGGCCCTCCCTGAGCCCAAAGTGCTACCACCTACTCTATGAAGCTTCCAGTTCCAACTTTTGCCGCTAGACTTACGCAACAATTCCTATAATCAAACAGCGTCCAACGGCAAATGGCAGTCACTTGACATTAAACGCAGTAGAGGAATGAATTTGCTAATTACCAAAATGCACTTGCGCTATACCAGGCTAATTATGACATTTGTAAGTGATATGTGAGTTACTGCTGTATGTGGGATAATTGTGCTACTCCCACCCGCGCATGTCACCTTCACCACTTGCCTAAAAAACAACAAAGCAAGGGTGAGTCCGAAGACCCCGCAAACACATAATAAAATAATGGCAACAACAAAATAAATTCAATTATCTTAGCAAGACACAATCCTTGTAACTATCTGTAAATCACTTATCTTGCAAAGTCACTACATAAGCTCTGTGTATGTTCCACCTTCATCAGTTTCTTTCATGCAATGCAAAATAATGCAATGCAATGCCATGTCCACATGCAACCCTGAGCTCATACCGGTAAAGCTGAGTGTTTACCCGTCGGTGACCCACTTGTGCCCCACCCTCTTTCATGCGGGCCACCTCCACTCCTGTGGAGTGCCTACCTCAGTAGGTCTTGCTTGTGAGCATACCGGACTAGTCATGTATCTTTCTCACCGACTTCACCGGAATAGTCACATGACTGTCTCCGTCTTGGCTCATGCAACTCATGTCAGAATGAATATAAATGATGCGACATCCTTTCAGCATTCACAATAATGCAATGCTATGTCCACATGCATCTCGAGCTTTTACCAGTAGTGTCCACCCGTCGATGGCCCACTCCCCGCCCTCTTTCATGCGGGCCACAAACTTCACCCCCGTGGAGCGCCTACCGAAGTAGGTCTTACTCGCGAGCACTCCGGATTAGTCATGTATCTTTCTCACCGATCTCACCGGAATAGTTACATAACCGTCTCCGGCTTGGCTCATGCAGCCTATGTCAGGATGAAAGTAAATGATGCAACATCCTTTCAACATTCACAATCAGCTCTACGCAAACTCCACTCCCGTGGAGTGCCTACCGAGGTAGGTCTTTATCCCGCCACCGCGGGATGTCTATGCATAGTAGCTCTGTAGTACCAATGTGCAGCACGATGCAACACTATCTCAACGCGACAATCAACCATAAGCATCGCTGATCACAGTATAATCGACAGACAGGAAGAGATATCATTTTATAAAATGACAAAGCATGGGATACCAAAGCAAATACCATATATTCACCACGATCACTATTCTACCATGCACTTGCCTGTTAATCTGACGGACGATGCGTGGACAGCACCAGAATCGAACCGCCACCCTGTACAAACATCCATCCTCAATGCATTATAGCATAAACACATATAGACGAACGACATCGTTCCTACGTGTAAAACCGTCACATACAACACTATTAAATCAAACTCCTTCCTGCTGTCCCGACGGTTATTGTAACCGTAGCGTTCAATGTTAATATTTAACATAGTAGCTCCTCGGGATCTAAAATATGAATAACTCTACTCATATATTTCTGGTTGCTATAATTGCCAGGTAAACTTCGATCTCCGCTCGAAGGTCTAATTTGTCACAATTTACAGACTATAACAATTAAATCACTGATTTTAGTCCCGACGGCCGGGTTATCCCATATCGGCTACAACCGTCTTGAAGACATACTCCCAAAACCGTACCTGCCGAACTCAGCGCTCTAGCCTTGTATGGTGCTTTAGCAATTGCCTCTGTTGATTGATCTGTACTAATTCGTCCATACAAACCAGTCGCTCATCATTGGTCTCATACATTAATTAATCATTGGCTCTAATCATTCACTAATAAGCGACTCACTAATCATTCAATGAACACCAGTCGGCCACAATACTATACTGTCGGCCAAAATACTATACTGTATACTAATTCCAACTACTAGCTGTGTTCTAATCATTATATACATTTGTCTCGCTAATCGATAATTCGATTTCTACAAAACTCAATAACCAAGCAAGAAGAAGGAATCAAGGCGTTACCTAGCTCCGAATGACTGGATCAGGGCACGATCTGTTGTCCTTTAGTCGGATCTGGCAAATCCGACGTCGGATCAGGCTTTCCTCTTCTTCTTCTTTTTCTTCTTCTTCTTCTTCTTCTTCTTCTTCTTCTTCTTTCTTTCTTTCTTTCTTTCCCTTTTTTTCCTTCTCTTTTTCTTTCCCTCTTTCCACGGCCGGTGCTCTCCTTTTCTCACACCGCCTTCTCCCTGCTCTCTTCCTCTTCTTTTCCCCACGGCCGACGGTGCCTTCCCCCTCCCTTTTCTTTTCTCACGGCCGGTGGCTCTCCTTTTCTCACACCGCCTTCTTCCATGGCCGCGGCTCCCTCTTCTCTTCTTCCCCTTCCCCCCTCATGGCCTCACTCCTGGCCGGTAGGGCTGTAAACGAGCCGAGCTCGAGCGAGCTTGACCTGGCTCGGCTCGAGCTCGGTAGAAACTCGAACCGAGCTCGAGCGAGCTTGAAATTGCCGTCGAGCTTCAAGCTGGGCTCGAGCTCGGCTTGGACAAGCTCGAGAGGCTCGTGTAGGCTCGGGGGGAGGAGAGGGAGTACCTGCTGGTGGAGGCGCGGGGGAGCCGTGGCCGAGCCGGATCCGGGTCGAGGAGGGGCGCCGGCGGGGGGAGAGGCGCCGGTGGGCCGAGTCGACGAGGGGTGCCGGCGGGCCGGGTCGAGGAGGGGCGGCGGCGGGGAGAGGAGGGGCGCCGGGGGGAGGAGGGGGACGGGGGGGGGCGGGGGAGAGGGGGGGGGGGCGGCGGCGGCGGCGGGGGGCGAGGAGGCGGCGCGGGGGAGCGGGGGGGGGGGGGGGGGGGGGGGGGGGGGGGGGGGGGGGGGGGGGGGCGGGGGAGGAAGGGGCGGGGGTGGCGGCGGGGAGAGGAAGGGACGGGAGGGTGGCGGCGGCGGAGGAAGGGGACGGGGTGGCGGCGGCGGAAGGAAGGGGCGGGGGTGGTGGCGGCGGAGAGGAAGGGGACGGGGGTGGTGGCGGAAGGAAGGGGCGGTGGAGGAAGGGGGACGGGAGAGGGACGGGGTGGGGGCGACGGGTGCGGGGCGGGGAGGGCGTGAGGAGGATGGGTGCGAGAGCCGAGGAGAGGGAGGGGGGCGCGAGGTCGAGGAGCGGGCTGCGGAGTGCGGGCGGGGCGCGAGAGAGAGGACCGGGCGCGGTCGCGAGAGAGAGGAGGAGCGGGCGGGGCATGCGCGGGTCGCGGGGGATTTGGGCGGGAGAGCGCGGATCGGACGGGTAGGCGCGGCGGGATACGGGGGTGGCATAAAAAAATCCGAAGCTCGCGAACTATTCGGCTCGGCTCGCTAAAGCTCGCGAATTTGAGAGCAGGCTCGAGTTCGGCTTGTTTGGAGCTCGAGCCGAGCTCGAATCGAGTTTAAAACGAGCCAAGCTTGAGTAGTTCGCGAGCCTCGAGCTTTTTTTACAGCCCTACTGGCCGGCTCTCGGTTCCCCCCTCACCTCCTTGCGTGGCGAGCAGCCGGGCGGAGCAAAGGAGTAGCGGCGGGTCGGGGCAAGAGAGGGCAGCGACGCGCGGCGGCGGCTGGCGATGCCAGCAACCGCGAGGGAGCATGATGACAGCGGCGTGCGCGCGAAGGCTGAAGGCGGTGCTCGACAAGCCGGGGGCCAAGAAGCAGTGACGGCGGCGCCGGAGGGTGGCGAGCAGCAGTGGCGCCGGTTGGGGCGCGACGGCGCGCAGCGCGACGGGGCGGCGCAGGATTAGCATAGGGGGAGGAGAAATCCGTTTTCGCCTCCTCCTCCTGGCCTTCTTATGGAGGGTGGCTTGGGCCGGGCTGGGCCGAAGATAGCCCAGGTATTACATTGTCACAAACCGGTTTAAAACCTGTCGATAATAGGGGACCGATTTGACCGTGGCACCCATACTAGTCAGACCGCTCGACAACCTTTGATCAGACCATCGTTATATGGGTGGTCACACCGTTTTCAAAAACTCTTCGCAATGCAACAAGTACCTATCTAGAATAAACGTACCGACAACTAGAAATCGGTCGCATGGTATTTCCTGCCCATGGCGGTTACACCAGACCCCAGTCAGACCACCCCATCACAGCCGTCAGACTGCTGTCAACCTGACAATAAAAATTAGAGAGCAAATAACACAAAATCAAACTTAAATTTTGATAACAAAGTACAAAACAATCAAATACTCATCGTATAAATGAATTGACCCCCCACGTGGTCTTCTCTCACAGCACCCGTCGGTCCAGCAGTATGGGTCATTGAAACATGTACCTCGAGCAACTACACAATGCATTGCAGCATCCGCAGCCAATTAGTGCGCACAGATAAAACAAGAGTATTAAGGTTACTTAATTTGAACATGGGAAAAATGCAGAGTAAAATAGGGACGTTAATTCCTACGTGCGTGGCATGTTGGCCGTCGTTTGCATGTCTCAATGCGATTACTTCTATCTGTCCCTTTTTTTGTTTCAATGTGCTTATTGCCATGCTCCTTTGCAGGTGTTCACATAAATAGAGGCACAATCAAATTTTAGGATTGATTCTTGCATTTATGTTCTCTCTTACATTAATGTTTGATATCATAACGCTAAGATTTGATATCGTGTTAGGCAAACAAATGATAATACATTTTGCACCTTCATGTATACTAAATTTATTTCTTTTTCCGTTAAGTGTGGTATTTAATGATTTCATTTTTGATATGAGAATTTATTGCTTCTAGTTCATTTCAACACGGAACCAAATAATGTTAAGAAAAAGCCACCTCGTTCGCTCTGAAATGCCATAAATTCTCGCATTAATTGCAGAAAAAGATATAAGATTTACACCATCTATTTTGGTAAATCCATATTATAACGGTACATATATTAACGCGAGGTTGGACTATCACGCATGGCGTACATATGTACACACGCGTGGCGCCGCTTTTGTGATGGCGGCCTGCTCGCGTCGGACTGCGGCGTCGTCGAGATCCACTTCACACAGCGAACAGGCCGCCATGCGTGTCGATCTCGAGATAGACAGGCATGCGTACATATGTACTGGCATAAATAGATGTTGGCGTCTCCTCTTAACATTTCATTGATCATCAAGCAAAGCAAGAATCTCATCGAACATCTATTTTTAATTTTTTCTGATCGACTATCGCTTATGCATGTGAAGAGCTAGCTACGCCTGGGTGGCTGCAGCAGCAGTAGGCAGAGTTGCCGTGTTGTTTGCAGTAGGCTCCGCGCGGATCCAGGTTCCAGCTCAGGCAGGTCTCCTCGCACCTCAGCAGGCCACAGTAGAAGTCCTCCACGCACTTCTCTATCAGTGCTCTTCTTGGCATCTCATCTCCATCTACGCACAAAGCATTATACACTGAAAACATAAACGGCCGGTATCATATATATGTATGTATGTGCATATGCGTGCGTGATTAGCTACCTGCTGCTGCTGCTTGGCACGGCGAGGAAGTGGCCAGGAGAGCCATGAGCAGCATGGCTGCCATGGAGCAGTGCACGGCAACTCTCGTACTATTGTACTTGTTGACAAGCGCCATCAGACAGCAGATCGAGAGGCTAGCTAGTAGTGCTTTTGCTTGTGTTTCTCTAGCTAGCTAATCGATCTGCTTCGATAAGCTATTTCATCAGTACGTACGTATATATGCCCGTGTATAATGCTAGCTTATATATACAGGCGTGCAGCAGGAGGCTGAAGCTAATCTGATTTGCTAGAGAATTAATTCTCGCCATTCTATCCTCTACTGCATCTAGCGTTCTCCTTTCTTTCCATTAATTGTTATCCAGGCCTTGGTTTAATCTATATCTTAATTAACCAAGAATGAACTCTCTCCATTTCTATTCTCCACTGCTAGTTTTTTGATTGTTAATTGGATTCTCATTCCCTCCATTGCTAGCTTAATTTGCTATATATATCCATATCTTATCTTTGGATGCCATTCATTGGCTGCTAACTAACTAAGAAATCGAGGATTGGGCCGACCCTTACCTGGGCAGCTGGGCTGGCTTTCTACCAACCTCAGGTGTGTAATCGACATCTAACTTATTATCTTCTTTTTTTCATGCAAGCCTGACCTCAGCACAGGTTGGGTCATTGAAACGTCTCCTTGCATTGCAGCATCCGCGGCCCAATTAGCACACACAAATTAAAATTTACTGATAGGTTAATACCGGGGAAAAATTGCATAGTAAAAATTGAGGGATGTTCCAACGTACGTGATGCACGGCAGGGTGAGAAGCTAGTAGACATGACGATCACAATAATGATGAAAACAACAGGCAGAGGGTACACGATCCTCCTTGCATTGCCCTTCACGAGTGCCATGAGAAGATTACTTCTATATGTCCCTCTTCTGTTTTGTTGTGCTTATTACTGTTAGAAAACATGCACTTTAGTAACTAATTTAAACTGATAACGTCTCAAAATTTCAAAATCTGTTTAATTAATTTCAAAAAATTTCATTTATACACCTCCTTGCTTTTTCAAAAAAATTTGCATTAAATATGAACAACCACCTTGGAACTTGTTATACTCACTGTTGTAGCCATAGAAATGATATCCATAGCTGGAATTTTATACCCTATATGTGATACAGATGCTTAGCCATGATGAGAATTCTCGGTATACTAAAAGATGGGTTGAGTTCAATCACAAATATTGGGAATGGTCATGTTGCTAGACCAGTGGGGTCACCTTTGATATTTTAGTTAGAACATGAAACTAAAAAACTATAATTTTGACTTGGGTGAGATATTTGTATATCTTGTGTTGCTAGGGGTCTGGTTGTAGGTTATTTTTTAATATCTTGTATTGAGAGGGGGCATTTGCATATGGTTGTAGGTTGATCGAGACTCTCACCTGAGTTGGTTAAGGACCATGAATTTTTGTACAATTACAGGTGTGTTTATGGGAATGTCCCGGTGTAATAAGTTGTTTGAGTATAGTATTGTCCTTGCGGCAAATCAAAGCTGTGTGGGCGTTAGGATGGTTGCTCGAGGGGGTTTCCGTCATAGGTGTATATGTATGGGGCCAAAACTTCTGATACAACACTGGATTCCTTAGGGTTGAATGTGTGTTTAACTCCCAAGAATGAAAATCCATTTTGTGGGACAAGGTTAGGGTTGAGCAATGTAAAAGACTCATCATGCTCACTTAGCCTACACCAAAGTAAGTGTTTCAATAGCGAGATGAACATGTCTTGTGCCTAAAATCGTATAATATCTATAGAGTGTATAATCTATTTGGGTATCCATGCCTCTGATTATAGGCAAAGTGATACGGGGTCGCCCGATCTTCTTGACGTAGGATGGATACTCGCGGGAGTCTTAATGAATCGTAGCTATCCTCCAATGCAAGTGCAAGGAACGAACATTCTTTAATCCGCCAAAACACACTCGCGTCGATTTCGCAGACCACCAAGCGAAGATCTATCATGCACCCAATTCCCAGCGGAAAGACTGAACGATCTTGATTGAAAAATACTTCTAACTCCCTCAAGGAATTTCGGCAGCAATGATAAAACTCGAACAAACTTTAGTAGATTGATTATTCTCAAAGGTGGTCTCAGCCCTAAGGCTGCCAATACATGGCTTATATAGCCTCTTGGGACGTTCATAGAGTCCACAAACCTAGCACAACTCAACCCTATATGGTTTTAGATATAAACTCTCACAAAAAGGAAAATAGATTTTACAGTCGTCACATTGTTTTGGCCATAACTTTTGATCCGTGACGAATTTGATGCTGGGACAAGATCCATTGCGTAGCCCTTGAAATTATCTTGACAACGAGTACAAGAACGCCCGAATCGGACTTCGTTTATGAAAGTTATGACCTTTTCAGTAACTGCGTGTTAGGCTGTCCCGACCCGAATCCGAATTGAATTCTGAGTTGAATCCGAGTTTGAATCCAATTGGCTTGTGGGAGGTACGAATTGGACTTGCAAATCTTATCCAAAATTTGTAGTTTAAGTCCTTGGGCTTCTCCCTTTTGCTCTCCCACTGCATGAGCTTTCTTCCTTCATGTTTTTGGCACATAATATGATTATCATCTTCCTTTTACCACTCCATTGCTTTCTCATTGACAAACCTAAGAATGCAACATGTGATAACATGATGTAGTATTTCATCCTTATGAATAACAATATTATGTTTAGTTTGGAATAAGTTCACTTGGCTATATTTCATGCGGCTCAATAATTCTTTCCAGTTGAACAATATATTTAACTGAAAAGTACAAGACACGTGCGTATCCGTATCATCCTCCCCTTCTTCAAGAAAAGTCGTCCTCGACTTTTGATAGCCTGAAATTGTACTAAACAGAGAATACAACGTGTATGCATGGTATATATATTTGTCATCAACACTTCTTCTGCTTAGCACATCATGAACATCTGGAGGTGTAATAAACGAAAAGAACAACACATATGCATGGTATACGTAAGAATCAATTGTTGTGTCATTCTTGTTATTTTGCACAACCCAATTAGTGTAACAGCGATCGAAAGATGTATGCATTGCAATATTGTTATTCACATCATTCTCCCTCCCATAAAAGAAAGTCGTCCTTGACTTTTCTAAGGATATGGACGGATCATTAATGGGTAAAATTAAATTTAGTTGTTCAGATATGGGAAAGAAAGTTTTAAATGCCATCCATGCTTCAACTATGCTACTCTGATTACTTGTACATAAATTGCTTATCAAAGGGTAAACAAATAGATTTAGAAAATCTTTTAAAATAGCAAGCACCTGACACTCATCTCGTTGCAATCATGATATGGCACAAAAGATTGTTTATCCACAATATGTAATTTCAATTCAGTAAGCTTATCACATGTAACGTAAATTTTGTGAATATAAAATTTGTCATCTATACCATAATCTCCAATCAAATTAAACTTATATATATAGGCATAGGTACTAACTAGTGATTTTGAACATGAAATTTCAGCAACATTATCAATAACACTAGATAGCTCTCTAGGATCATCAAACATGATGTAGTACAAAGAATCATTAGGAGATATTCTAGTAAGAACTTTCTTATGAGTAATCAATTCCACATTATGTAAATTGAGCAGGGAAATTTCAGAACATGGAATTTTTAGTTGATTATATGAGTTCTCAGAATTACTTACCTTTGCACAATTAAATTCAGCACCAATATTGTTACCTCTGTCGTCCCCTCAGATAATGTAGGTGCTGAGGGTTTAAAATTATTAGAATGTACACACGGGGCAGCAAGCTCTTCTTCCCCTTCTATGGTCATCTCCTCCTCATTTGCCTTCAAAAGTGCCGATTGTTGAACGTTCAATTCTTCATCTTTAATGTCAACCTGCACAATGTGAGAAACAACACTGGAAGTAGATATTAACGTGTTAGTTTCATATTCATCCCCACTTTGTTTATCTTCTACTTCTCTTTTTTCTTTTGGTGTCTCTCCCACACTCTCAATTTGGATGCTCTCAACCTCACATACACAGCTTACTCTTTTTATCACTCTCACTCAATTTGGCTCTGTGACTCTCATCCTCGCATGGGTTGTGGTGTATCTCAGGAGCTATATGCAGCTTTAGAGTATCACAATATATCTTCTTGATCGAAGGGAAAGTCCCATACTCGGTTATCTTCTCATGTGCCACACTAATAGGGGCAGAAGAATTGAAGTATGAACATGGATTGAACTGTGGTGCACGTCTCTCTATAAGTCTCATCTCCTCTTCAATAGCATAATTCACAAGATCTTGCACACTACCAAAATATTTATGTTGAAGTTTAGCGGCGATCTTATAATTTAATCCTCTTTTGAAGTATGCCTTCTCTTTTAATGCACTAGTGACACCGGCTCGACGTAATGCATCTTGTAGCTTAAAATAATATTCTTGCATTGTATTACTCTCTTGTGTGATACTCTCTAAATAGCGAAGCAATCCCTGTGCATAATAGGGTGGCACAAATTCTCTCCTCATGAGTGCCTCCAAATCTGACCAAGATTTAATGAATTCATTTTCAAATTGTTGATGCCACCAACTATAAGCATAATCTTCAAATTCTCTAGTGGCACACATCACCTCTTGGTCTTTGAGAAGTTTTTAAAATCTAAATACTTTCTCCATTCGCCATTCCCACTCAAGATACTCCTCTGGATCTTCACTGCCATAGAAAGGATTAAAGCTATCTTCGACTTGTTGTGGATGAAGTGCCCGCACAATATCATTCACGATGTTCGAGCGTAACACTTTCATTTGATGATTGAATTCAATGCGCATATCTTGTGCGAAATTGTTCATCTTGGTATTGAGTTGCGCTTTCAAGGTGGAAGAAGTAGCGGTAAACTCATTGCGCAAAGTTCCTGTCAAAGCGTGGAATTGAAAACGATCTATCGGGTATGCTTCTCTTCCATATTATCGTCTCCACCTGTCATGATTAGTGGCACAAAGAACGCACAAATACCACAACATATATTTGATATGTGGAGTTCACTCTATCTCACTTTTTCCTCACCAACTAAAGTTCTTACTTTTCCGAAGTGAATTGAGGCGAAAAAAACTTACACTTGGTGGTGGCTACAATAGTAAGTGATGATCAAGCGGATTTAAAAGTGACCTACAATTGCACGGCAAAGGATATTTAGTGAGGTTTGGTATGGAAGTGTTTATCCTACACAATCTGAATTTCACGATGTTGTTGAATTAAGTAATAATCCAAGCTAGAAAACTCTTGTCTATGTGCTGATCCACAAGATATAAGTGAAGGATATGAGCGCACACGCAATGATCAATGTGACTCAATGCAAACAAAGGAATGAGCTAAAAGAAATAATCGGAAAATAGTAGCTCGTTTTGCACCAAGTTCTAGGAGAGACGCTAGCCAATTGCAATAAAATGAATTTGAGGGCACAAGATTGTTCAAAGAAATTAAATACACAATCTGAATTTTTGGACTAAGATTAACTCACCCAAATTCGACCAATGCTTTCTTTTCTTTCTTTCTTGCTCAAGCCGTAGCTCCTCTTTTTTTTCAATCGTCTTTTTTTTTTGGCTTTCTTTTTTTTATACTCAAGGTCGAACTAGGTTTAATTGTTCGTAGATTCTACGCAAGTCCAAATTTGTTCAGCAATGTGTAGATAATTCTAGAACAGCCCTAAAGCAATTATCAAAGACTAGTCTCAAGTTTCAAAAGATTTAAGTGAAGATCTTAACAGACGCTCGGAATTCAAACGCAATAAATTTCAGACAGTCTGAATGTGTCCAACTAAGATTTTTTTTTTCGTGGCGCAAACTTGTGACAGCTAGGGTTTCTTGTGGCCAAATCAATCAAGAAAAAGGAAACCCAGATATATTCGGATGTGATATTCTTTCAAGGTGCGCAAAGATCTTACATGGACAGCAAGAACAAGATTTCAAAAAGTAAATTGAAACTACTTTTTTGGATGCTAATTGAAAGATCAACTAGCGGATTTTCAAGGGTTTAAAATAACAACGATTAAGCAACGCAAAAGGACACTAAGATCAGCACGTAAACAAAATTTCAAATGGATCAAAACTTAATAAAACTCACGAAAATAACAGATGTGAAACTAGGGTTTGGATTTGTTTCTTGCGATTTTTGGTTTATTGGACTATAGGACATAAATAAATCAATCTAAAAGTAAAGGGATAAAATCCTACCGAGTAAACCGCGCTCTGATACCAGATGATACGGGGTCGCCCGATCTTCTCGACGTAGGATGGATACTCGCGGGAGTCTTGATGAATCGTAGCTATCCTCCAATATCAGTGCAAGGGATGAACACTCTTTAATCCGCCAAAACACACTCGCGTCGATTTCGCCGACCACCAAGCGAAGATCTATCGTGCACCTAATTTCCAGCGGAAAGGCTGAACGATCTTGATTGAAGAATACTCCTAACTCCCTCAAGGAATTTCGGCAGCAATGATAAAACTCGAACAAACTTTAGTAGATTGATTATTCTCAAATGTGGTCTCAGCCCTAAGGCTACCAATACATGGCTTATATAGCCTCTTGGGACGTCCATAGAGTTCACAAACCTAGTACAACTCAACCCTATATGGTTTTAGATATAAACTCTCACAAAAAAGGAAAATAGATTTTATAGTTGTCACATTGTTTCGGCCATAATTTTTGATCCATGACGAATTTGATGCTGGGACAAGATCCATTCCGTAGCCCTTGAAATTATTTTTCCAGCGAGTACAAGAACGCCCGAATCGGACTCCGTTTGTGAAAGTTATGACCTTTTTAGTAACTGTCTGTCAGGCTGTCCCGAATCGAATCCGAATTGAATTATGAGTTGAATCCGAGTTTGAATCCAATTGGCCTTGTGGGAGGTACGAATTGGGCTTGCAAATCTTATCCAAAACGTGTAGTTTAAGTCCTTGAGCTTCTCCCTTTTGCTCTCCCACTGCATGGGCTTTCTTCCTTCATGTCTTTGGCACATAATGTGATTATCCTCTTCCTTTTGCCACTCCATTGCTTTCTCATTGATAAACCTAAGAATGCAACATGTGATAACATGATGTAGTATTCCATCCTTATGAATAACAATATTATGTTTAGTTTGGAATAAGTTCACTTGGCCATATTTCATGCGGCTCAATAATTCTTTCCAGTTGAACAATATATTTAACTGAAAAGTACAAGACACGTGCGTATCTGCATCACAAAGCTTAATGATATCGCTAAGGTTAGTCTTGTGTTTTTAAAACTTGGTTAGGAATGGAGGTTATCCACTCAATGAATCTTGGTCATGATTATGCGATGTTCTTGTTTATAGCTATGGAGAGCCATATGTGGTACATGTTCATGCTTAGTGATGTATGCATTTCTTTTCTCTCTGTTTTTTTTAAATCGTTATTTTTTCTCTACGACGAATCACCAAATCATTTCACACAGATTCTGGATTTACATTGGGCCATACTGGGTTGATTTTGACCAGGCTGGTTTCTTAATGGGCCCGGCCCATGTATATTTGATTTCTGGAGAGTTTGCAGGTGATTTATTTTTTGAAAAAAGGATAATGTTTAAATTCGACTAAAAAAGGTTCTCGTATATTTCTATTAAATTAAGGTTAGTTGTCGCATATTCTTAAGAGCTGAGCTGATCGAGGTGGCTGAGCTTCAGTCCCGTAGCCCCATGCATGCATTTTGGATGGCTGTAATATGTAGTAAAGGCAAAGGCTTACCAATTTAAAATTTCATAGAGAGCAATAATAATATCCAGTCTACTGAATCCGCATGCACCATACATTTAGATGCACACACACATATACTCGTTGTTCACCATGCATTATTACACAAGATATACAGACGCAAGAGCTAGGATCGATCGAAATCATCTGGATATCTTTCTCAAGAAAGAAAGAGAGAAATAGAGAGAGGAAATCATTTGGATATGAGCAGCCGGCGCGCGTCCATGCCGATGCTTTGCCGGCAGCAGCAGCAGATGGGGTAATACTGCCCTGCTTTGCAGTACGTCTGAGCATTGTTGAAGCCCTGCTTCTGGTAGTACTCGGGGCACGTCGTCCCGTCGCACGGCACGATCGCGTGGCAGTATTCGTCACCTGCATCGTCGCAATGCATGCATGCATGCAGCAGAGTCATTAGTGAGGCCTGAGTAAGGCGTTCCTCATCCACAGTTGGATCAAGATGATAATTTTAAACAAACAGCTGAGAAGGAGAGTTCTCCCCGTAAAAATCTCTTCTCAGAAATAGGTCAAGAACTCAAAATATATTGCATGCGTGTCAAGAACTCAAAGCAAAGCTGCCATGGCTACAAGAGCCACCAGGAAGAGAGCCCTGCCGGTGTCCTTCTTGAGAAGAAGCGCCATGATCGAGCCCTGCTGGTGTCCTTAATTCTCTTGTGTTTCAAACTCTTGTTGATCTTTTGTTCCGTTGTTCCCTTATTTGGTCCTTGTTATATAGAGAAACAAGGCAGGATCGGCAAACCTCTTTGGAATCAAGCTAAGATCAAATCTTGTCTTTAATTGATACTAACTTAGGAATATCTTTGGATGGCATTTATTGGCTGCTAATTAAAAGTAAGTGGTGTCTAGCAAGTAAGTATTTAAGTGCTTTGTTGCTAAGTAGTACACAATTTATTATCTCTCATGCTTTAATTCATACCTTTAAACCATGGACTATCTTATTTTTAGGAGGAGTTTAATTTTATTGGTCACGATGTCCTGTTCTTTCCAGCTTATGACTTTTCTCGAACAAACAAGCGAAACGACTTTTGGTCACGGTTTCCAAGTGACTCATTGGGATAGCCTTTTAGAAACGGCTTATCAGCTTTCGGTTTGTTCGCACGAGCGCTTACACTATGACCAAAATACATAAGTTGTAGCTATAAGACACAGCCCAAAATAACAAGTTGTAAGTTTTGGTGTATTAGGCCCAGCAATCTTTACTTGGGCTTAGGCTCGTCCTAGACAAATGGGCCATCTACAAAAAGGTGAGGTGGACATGGAACTCATGAGTAGGGATGGAAACAAATCAGATATGATTGAATAGTCTCTGTTGTGGTTACAGACCAAACAGAGAGAGAATATGGTAGTGAGGTGTTAGGTGAACAACGCTATCCTCTGGGGTTTCCCCATGGCTAGCATTATGTATATATATGTCCTTGCAGGGAGTGTCTTCATAATCGTACCCTTTCATCCAAACATCCCCCAAGGGTAATTGTGTCATTACATATGTTCACTCTATACTTTACAACCTCTTTAACAGGCCTACCGGGGTTAGGTGGGGGCCTCCCCTACAACAGGAGTCTCTCATGGTGAAGGGCTTCACGGACCGAAGCCATGTTGCCGAGCCGTTTGGCCCCCTCCGTCCCCGCGGTCCGTGAGGTTGTGTGATATTAGGCGAGAGTGACTTCGCGTTCCTGTGAACTCGGAGCCAGGGGTCGGAGACGGAGTCGCAGGCGAAACCGTGCGTCGATGCAGAGGTGCGCAGACGCACAAGATCGAGGCGTCGCGCGTGCCTGGGCGACCGCGTCGTTTCCACTCCCGCTGGTTGCGCTTCCCCATGAGGGAAACAGCTATATATATAGATGCCGACGGTGCTGTGGCGTCATCCTCCTACAGTGCTACCAGTGGTTTAATCGCCTGGTGCTCCTGCGTGTTGTGTTGGCACGTCGCCGGGCACGGCTGAGATGATCTTGGTCTCAGAAATAGACCTTCCTCAGTTTATGTATGTGCAGCCAGAGTATCGCCAACTAGGGCGATCAGCAGACATTGATAAACTAAAGGAGGCCTATTTTTGAGCTCATGATCAAAACTTTGACAGCGATCGCCGGCCGCGCCTCCCACTCGCAAGTGAAGTGGGATGTTAGGATTCGGCCGATTGAACTCCGCTTTGTGCCGAGGACGGGCGTCGGGTGGCGCGAGGTGGCGCCGAGCTTGGAGCCGTCCCTCGCAGCGTCACTGGAGTCGGCGGAGTCTGTCCAGAGCATCGTCACAATGGCGGCGCGACTCGCGGCACCTGACCTCGCACTGGTTGCCTTTGCGTCGATCGGCGTGGACTCCCACCATCGGTTGGGCTTCCATCGGCTGAACTGTTCCACAGGCGGTACCTGTGAACTGTTAGCCACGGAAAGGGTGTTAGACGTATTAGGGGTGGGGTGCGAAACCATCCCTGGTGCGCAAGGGTGCGCGGAGGTCGGGTTGGACCGCCGGAGTGTAGGCCAGAGCAGGTGGCGGGGTCGCCCCAAGCCATCGAAATGGGGGGCATCTTTGGGCCTGCGGCACCGGAGCATGGGTGTGCGGCGAAGTTTCTTCATGAGGACGGACCCGAGGTTGCCTCGCGGAGGCGGAGACCCCGCCGAAGTTGTTGTCGAAACTGACCGGTCCGTGGACCGCCGTTACTGTGGCATGGCTTCGAGGGTCATGCTGCCATACGGCGGTGGGATACGGCACACCGCGCGAGATGCATTTACTCCCGAGGGAGCGGACACGCGGCGGAACGCGATTGGCATGTCGTGCTCTGACAGCCACGACGCGCGTGGGCGGTTGCGCCGCTTCGGCCTCCCTCGTGGGGAGGCGAGCGGTTCGTCTCCCACCGGTTACCTTTACCAGTGGTGTGGGAGATGTGGGGGCTTTAAGTACCCTCGGTGGTACCACGCCTGGGCTCTTCTCCCACCTTCTGGTCTCTTTCGCTACGGCCCGTTCTCCTGCCTTCGTTGTCGCCTCGGTGCGCCCGTTGTCGTGGAGCCTACGGGAAACGATGGCACGCGACGAAGAACGTGCTCAGCGCGTCGGCAGCAGCGCCCTCTCCGGCGGTCGGCGTGGCTCGAGGTGGAATACATCCTCAAGGGGCGCGACTCCACGCTGATGGACAAATGGTAGTCGACGACGGAGAAGGTAGGAGGTCCGTGCTCCCGTGTCTTGGCCCAACCCTCGCGACGGAGGAGACAATCCGCGATCTGCTGCGTGAAGGGAAGCTATTGGACCGCCGAGAGGTGCGACTGCCTACGAGCAACGAGACCGAACCGCGCCCCGAGAAATCGGAGGCGATCGTCTTCGTCGCCTATTTCGAAGCTGGGCTGCGCATCCCTGCCGCCATGATTGTCGGGGACGTCCTGCGGACCTTCGGGCTTGAGCTGGCACAGATGAGTCCAAAGGCGATAGCCCGGCTTGCCGTGTACAGCTGGGCGTTGCGTACGGAAGCCTGCTGGCCTAGCGTGCCACTGTTCGCATTCCTCCACGACGTAGTGTGTCAGCCACCGGAGCGGAGAGATGGGACGTTCACCAACTTCGGCAGCGTCAACTTTGCTCTTCGGTATCAGTGCGGGAAGATCTTCCCTGCGGATTCGACTCGGGCGGAGTGGGAGCTGGAGCGGATGAGACGGTGGTTTTATCACCGTGTGGTGAGCGGTAGTGGTCTCGAGTGCTCCAGGCGGCCAATGGCGTTCAACAGCACGCCCGACACGCCGATAGATGCTGAGGACCAACGAAGGGCGCTGAGGCTTGTGGGGATCACTGCCGCTTCAACATGCGCGACCTCGCCGAGAAGTTCGTCATGTATGGCGTAGCGCCGCTTGCTGCTGATTGGCGTGTCACGCTTGGGGCACTTCATCGCGACAACGTCCACCCGTCCGTGTCTTCGCTGCCAAGACTCTCCGATCCACGTAAGTTCTGGTGGAGCGGTAATGTTCCCCTACTGTGCGTCAGGCCTTTTGCCTTAAATCTTGTCCCTTTGCTGCCCACAGGTATTCGCCTGGAGGCCGTAGAGCACGCAGTGGGCGTGTTCCTCGGACCGTATACGGCTAGGGAACACACCCTGCACGTAGCTGCGACTGCGGAGGCAGGATTAGGAATGAAAAACCATGTGTGTGAGACCTTGGGCATTAAGGTGCCGGAGCGCGCTACTCCAGCCTCGAGCCCACTTCGCCGTGGTGCCGAGAACGAGGAGTGCAACGTGGGTGACCAGGGGGAGGAAGCTTCTTTGCCGTCGGTGTGGCGAGGCAGTCGTCACCGTTGAGGCGTTGGGCGAGTCCTTGTTTGCAGCGACACAGGTGGAGCCCCGCCTATGGCCGGTGGCGGGGCGGGGTCGCCGCCTTACTCCCCGAAGGCGAAACGGCCATGTGCACTATCGCCCCTTCACTTGGAGAGGGGGTTCGTTGTGGCGAGCAAGGTCGGGGCCCTATGGGACTCCGATTCGGATATCGAGTCTCCCTGCGCCGTCGTCCGCGGCCCCTTCGGTCTGCGGTGCCGGAGCGGGAGCTCTTTGGAACGGGCTCAGCGCAGAGGCCCCCTGGGTCGGAGGGCTGGTCTCGTCGGGGGACACAGGTATCCCTTCGGCTTCTTGCGAGGCTGAAGGGGTGGTCCAGCGGAGTCTACCGGCTACTGCCGAATGTAAACTCGCATGGTTTGTTATGATTGCTTGGTGCATTGATAGGGCTATAATCGCCTCGTTCCTTCGCAGCTGCATGCCCCTCCGAGCGTGGGCAACCTTCGGGACGCAGGGATGTTCCTTCGGGAGGGACGTCCGACGCCGTCGAAGCCGTCACTGTGGATGCCGCGTGGTTAGCAGATTTCATACCTCGACTGGAGGTGCTGGCAGCATGGCAGGGGGTCGCGGATAGTGCAGCCGCGTGCACAGACCACCAGCGTTGCGAGCCGTGGGTGGGACTTCTTGGGAGGGTACCAGAGGTTTCGAAAATAAGGGTATGCATCTGACCCTGAGCGGCAGGCGGTCTTTTAGAGGTGTACTAACCACTTCCTTGTGCAGACCGTCGCCCTTGGCCGTGCGCTGCATGCAGCCCACGTCCATGAGTGGGAGGCGCTAGAGGATCGACTGCGCGCCACCGAAGGGGCTCTTCGCGCAGCCGAGGAGGCGCATTCCTGCAAAGACGACTGCATCTGCCGCCTGGAGGTGGAGCACACGGGGGCCATCTTATACGCCGAGGAGCTCGTGGCGGCGGTGCGGCAGGCGGCCATGGAGGAGCGGGATGGCCTACTTCGGCAGGTTGCTGCGCTAGAAGAGGAGAAGGGCCGCCTGCTGCATCTCTTAAGGAGCGGGACCAGGCCTTGGGCGATGCCTCGGTGGTGGCATGAGATGCTATGCTGGCCTTGGAGGGCACCCTCGAAGACCTTATCGCTGAAGTGCCACCTCGCTCGTTCGGGCCCGAAGAGCTATCACAGACGCTTCGTCGAATCGGGGATGTTTCCGACCTTGCTCGCAGCTCCGCGATGTCCTTCGGCAACCATTGCTCGTACGTGACCTCGTGCCTAGCATGTGCGCTTCTCCGGCACCGGGGCTGCCGACACGTCAACGAACTGGCTGACCCGCACCTGGAGATGCCAGTCGGGGCTGGAGTGATGTCCGGTGCCGTGCATGCAATGCGGCCCGCTGTTTGGTATTTCCATGAGCGGATTTGGGAGTACATCGTATACGAATAATCTCTACAGAGTATAAGTTGTTTGAATAGTCATGCCTACGGTCAAGGGTGGGTATAGAAACTTACATGATTTAGTTTATATTTCAAAAAAAACCTTTGTAGGTGGAATGAAAACTCATCGGATGGATGTAACCCTAATTTTACTTTCCCTAGGTGGATGTAATCCAGTACTAATAGTTGAGTGGATGTAACCCTAGTAATTAAAAACTAGTATATGGTGGATGGAACCATGTAACTGGTGGATAGAACCTGCATTGGTTATTAATATTGCACACTTTCACTCTCTTTAGTAAAATATGATTTAGTTAAAAATGCAAAGTCATAGGACTTTCTAATTTATCGATAATTTACAAATGTTGCCTTTAGCAAGTACTCCCTCCATCCAAGTTTATAGGGTGTATTTTTTTTAAATGGCCTTGTCCACAAATATAGGGTGTATTTTATGTTCTAATATAAAATTAGTATGATGTTCTCTTTATACCGCTAATAAATATATAGCTTTATTTGCTATTCTTTACATGCGTGTATTGAATATAGTGCTTAGAGATAATAATTAGGGATAACCTAGCCATTTTCATTATCTCCTTAGTCTATGTGCCAAGAGGAAATAAGCCTTATAAATTTGGATGGAGGGAGTAAAAGAACTCAAGCCATCTTTGTTAAGCCTTGCATGTATACATATTGCATCCGATGTGTTGGCTCGAGGAGTATTATTGTTTGTGCTCATAGTCGCTCACAAAAATCTCATAACATATGGATTCTGGGTAGTATGCATACTACAACGATCAATGAGCTAATGGTGATGAAGATGGTGGAGCTTAGTGTAGTATCTAGTAGGTTAGGTCTTCCCCAATCTAAGGTGGTGTTGGCATGCACCAATATTCTCCAAATCATTGATTAATAATGGTTGCACACAAACTTTCCCCCAGTCACTTACTTGTGATGAGAAGCGATCTACTTTAATTTCTTCCACTTCTGCTTCTACAAATTTTATGTAATGTATCTTATGGCCTAATCGACTTTATTGTAAACTTAACCCAATGTGATCTATTCAAACTCTGATATTGTAATATTAATATATGATTTAGTTTACACCCTATATGAAATGATTCAGCAATGTATTTGTAAGCACTATCTACTAATCTATGGAATAGTTCAGTGGTTTTATAAAGAATTTTGGATTGACTAAATCCAGCGTCGACACCCACGTTAATCCTAAAAAGAAAAAATTACCACATTAATTAGATAAAACAAAAAGGTTGTAAATTTCCACGTTAATCAGAGAAAAAGAAAATATCTGATTTATTGATTTTGTGCGGAGTTTGAATGTACGGTTTGGATTTAGTATCCAATCTGATCGTGACAAATAAATAATGGAGTTTTTTTTATCATGTATTAACAAGAGTAAAACTAGACATTGACGAAATTTAAAAAAATAAGAAAAATTGGATGCATGTCCCTATCAATTAGAAATTAAATAGTGGTCGCTGTGTTCAAATTAGATATTGACTCAGTGGCATAATTGCATGCTACATACCTTTGGGGAAAATAAGAAAAATAGCGTTATATAATAATATTTTTCTTAATAATACATTATGGAGATGTGAGTGTTTGGGTTACCGACTAATTTTTATACAAATATTTCTTTATTTTTACTAATTGAAGGCTCCTCCATGAGCCCCACGTTAATCCTAAAAGGCAAGATATTAACACATTAATAGGAGAATAGAAAAAATGTTATAAATTCCCACATTAATCGGAGAAAAAGAAAAGATCTGATCCATCAATTTTGTGCGAAGCTTGAATGTATGGTTTGGATTTAGTATCAAATCTGATCAGTGACAAATAAATAATGGAGTTTGTTTTCATCATGTATTAACAAGAGTAAAATAGACATTGAAAAAATTAGACAACAGAAAACTTGGAAGCATCTCGCTATCAATTAAAAAAGAAATAGCATTCACTGTGTTCACATTAGAGATTGACAAAATGGCATAAATTGCATGCTGCATACCTTTGCAAAAATATGAAAAACAGAGTTATATGATAATATTTTTCTCAATAATACATGATGGAGATGTGAGTGTACGGGTTACCGACTAATTTTTACACAAATGTATGGGTTACTGACTAATTTTTCTGTTGGTATATATGTAGTATATCGCTTTGACTATGTATAGATTCATAGTGTTTGAGCTTTTGTTAAGTCTAGCGTTATAAAGGGAAAAAAATTCTAGAAATTGCATTATTGATAAACAAGAAAACATCTTGCCGATCTAATTTTTGCATGTGGAATCTACGGCTTGGATTAAGTGTTGCCATATATAGCCATCTCATGACTTCTATGGCTCATTGCCATTGACCGGAGATGAGTGGTAAAAGTAATACATTTGAAAGATTTTGTCAATGTCCAAAATGAAGTACATTCGGAATTGTGGGCTCTGATATAGTATTAGGTAGTAACCCCTCTCAGAGAAAGATATTACATACTAATTAATGAAAACTATTCCAAAAATTTCAAATAAATATAAGGAAAATATAAGATGGGAAATTTCCATATTAATTGGAATATATGTCACAAAATATCATATTAACAAGAGTAAAAGACATTGACAAAATTAGAAAAAAGAAAAATTAGAGATTAAAAAAAGAAATAGCGGTCACCATGTTCAAATTAGAGATTGACTAAATGACATAAATTGCATGCTGAATACCTTTGGGAAAATAAGAAAAATAGAGTTATATGACAATATTTTCTTAATAATACATGATGGACATACGAAATCATATCAAATTAATAATTATGTTTCCAAAATTTCTAGCCTGTGCAGGTGCATGGGTTGACATCTAGTGGATCGTAATCCGTACTAAGTTAGAATAGATCCAATCCGAATAGGTTTGTTCTATTGGATTGCTAAGGGTAAATTGATAATTTCTCAATTTGATAAATAAAAATGAGGGTCTAACCTGTCGGTGGTATAAAAGAAGGATAGAACCAAAGCCCTCACGGACGTGTGCGGTGTGGGAGAGGGTCCACCTATCAGTGGTACAAAAGAAGGATAGGGCCAAAGCCCTCACAGACGTGTGCGGTGCAGGAGAGTTCAGACTGTCCGAACTCTCGTAGCGGGAGAGTTCAGACCATCTAAACTTGCGCAGGGGAGAGTTCGGACCGTTCAAACTTATGCGAGGCAAAGTTCGGACTGTCCGAACTTGTGCGAGGCAAAGTTCAGACCATTCAAACTTGTGCCAAAGGGATAAGGAGGTGGAAACCCAGTCTCCTCCCTGAGCGGCGCTTCACCCAGATTTGGACTTAGTCTCGAGCAATTTGGGCGGTGAGTGGGGAGGCGGCGATTGGAGAGGCGACGGCGGAGGCACAGACTGGCCTAGGCTCCTCGAAGTCGGCCGCTCGTAGCCACCATGCCACAGCCCTCTGCCTCCTCTATTTAAAGCCGTCATCTCTTCCTCCGTGAGCATCTCATCTTCGGATTTGGCATCTCCTTCTCTTCAGTCTTCTTCCTTGTAGTCTTCGAGTTTGAAGAGGATTAGGGGCTTTTGTGTCATCTTCTCTTAGATCTCTCCCCTTTGAGTTCTTGAGTGCCCTAACTGTGGTGGTGCGAGAGGGAAAATTCGAAGGATTTACCCGAGAAAGGAAAAAGGCAGTGGTGGTCCTCTTTTGCTCTTGAGTGCACTCGGCTAGGTGTACTTTGGTGTTCTTGTGTGGCATCCCTGACCCTCGACTTCACTCTTCAGTTTGCCGAAGCGTGAAGGCCGGCATTGTATCTTCGTCAACCTTCATCTTCTTGCTTGGCAAAGTGAGGTGCTTGGTTTTCTGGGACAACACTCCTTACATGCCTTGCCTTGTGCAGTTCTCGTCTTGGTGATTTCAAATATCACATGTACTGTGAGTTTTTAGCTGCTTGCTCTTTGTCATTTGATTTGGATTTTCTATTGGCAAAGAGATATTGTGGGTTCGGATCAATATCTCAGTGATGATAATTCTGGTCTAATACTAAAATTGAATGTTCAAATTTGAGCTCTAAATCTTTGCTCTAGCTGTCTTGTGACTCACTGTCCTGCATTCAGATACTTTTGAGATATATATATATATATATATATGTGGTGATCACTAGTTTTCATAATACATCACTATTAGCTGATTCGGCTTATTGCATAACTTGTCATGATTCTATATTCTAAAAGTATGTATCAAGTTACTTGGCTAATTTAAAGTGTTATTTGGTGATCACTTGCCATTGTCTTGTCTATTTGAAGATATATATATATATATATATATATATATATATATATATATATATATATATATATATATATATATATATATATATTGTTGATAATTTGAATTTAGGTCTGTCTAATTGTTTTAGAGATCAAAGTTTGAATCTCACTTGGTATATTCAATTCGTGAAGACTATAGACCACAGTAGCAGGACGACCAAGATTATATCTTGTGTAATCCTATTTCTGAGAACACTAAAGAATATCAAACTAAATCTTGAGCTTTATACTGGTTTTAGTTATACTTTGTTTCATAGGAATGCTTTACATGCTTATTTCAGTAGTATTCTTATTATAAGGATTGGCTATATGTTGTTGTATAGTTGACATGGTAGAATTACATGTTTATATGCATTTTCTACTATATATATACTACTAGAAATGTGTTTTAATTGTTCTTAATTATAATGGAATTAAATCTAAATATTTGCTTATACTGCAATATTTACAACAATCTAAAATGCCAAGTATTAAAGAAATGGCTTCCTCATCTGATGTCGTTAAGCCGGAAATGTTTGACGGTGCCAACTTTAAACGTTGGCAGGGTAAAACAAAATTTTGATTGACTGATCTCAAATTATTTTGAGTGATTTTGAATCCTCCAGTGTTCCCTTTGGAAATCACTAAAATGACACGATGGGAGGATGCGAATAATTATTGCTATATTTATTTACTTAAGTCGAAAGATGAAGCATTTGAACACTTTAAAGTCTATAAAGCCGAAGTTGAAAATCAGCTAGAAAAGAAAATCAAAAGGTTAAGGTCGGACCAAGGAGGTAAATATGCCTCAAATGAATTCTCCCAATGCTGTGAAGAAAGTGGAATAATTCATGAGATTACTCCACTATACTCACCTCAATCAAATGGAATAGCCGAAAGAAAGAACTAAACTCTTTGTGACTTGCTTAACACTATGCTCTAGAGTTCAGGTATGCTAGACTATTGGTGGGGTGAAGCAGTTCTCACAACTAACTATATTCTGAATAGGGTTCCACTTTGCAATCAAGAGGATACACCCTATGACGGTTGGAAAGAGAGAAAACCTAACTTATCATTTCTTCGGATGTAGGGATGCCTTACAAAAGTGCATGTATCATTGCTGAAGAAAAGAAAGCTTGGTCCCAAGACTATGATTGTATCTTTCTAGGGTATGCTATAAATAGCATGGCTTATAGATTTCTAGTGGTCAAATCCGAGGTGAATGACATCGCTACAAATATAGTGATGGAATATCGTGATGCGACATTCTTTGAGCATGTGTTTTCTATGAGACCAAATGAAGTCATTGACCATATTGGTTCAGATAAACACTCTATTCTTCCTAGTGTGGATAACACCACTCCAAAGTTGGAGTTGAGTTGGAGTTGTGGTTGAAGGGTAAGAAAAGAAAGTATGTCGATTGATTAAATCCTTATATGGCCTAAAGCAAGCTCCCAAGCAATGGTATGTCGATTGATTAAATCCTTATATGGCCTAAAGCAAGCTCCCAAGCAATGGCACGAGAAATTCAATAATACAATAACCTCGGTCGACTTTTGTGTAAATGAAGCCGATAAATGTTTCTACTATTAGTTCAGTGGGGGTGAAGGAATCATTCTATATCTATATGTAGATGACATATTGCTTTTTGGGACCAACATGGATGTAATCAATACAACAAAGTCTTTTCTCTCTCAAAATTTTGATATGAAAGATCTAAGTGAAGTGGATGTTATCTTAAACATCAAGCTTATAAAGGGAAAGAATCGGACTACTCTATCACAATCCCATTATGTGGATAAGGTCCTAACCAGATTTGGAGTCATGTACTACAAACTAGCTTCCATATCCTATGAATCAAATGCAAAGCTACAACAAAATGTGTGAGATTAGAGAGCACATCTAACAAAGTCCCATTAGCTGTAGTGCTCTATCTGTATGGAAGGTTGAGCAATAATTCTTTCTGTAAACTTCAGGAATCGTCCTATAGAATTCCTAAAATAATTCACCTACGTGAGTATAATTGTAAGGTGGCGATCAAAGAAAGTTAAAGGTATACTTTCTTAAAATACTCATGAGCTAGATACGGAGACATGACCATAACGTCCCAACCCAAGAACGAAAGGGAAAGCCACCTAGTATAGAATGTAACTTGGGCAAAAATTCTCAAACCAAGGCATTGAATCAAGGTGAAGTCCTCCTTTATCTGTGTAGAGTCGCAGTCCTTGTTCTAGGCTTTAGGTTCAAACCCGCAAGGTACTCATCGTCGAACAGCTGTATATTAAACATGACATATGAACATCTTTATCAAATTGATAAATTAGTAGGGACTATTGAACTCCTAAGGGCAAATTGGTAATTTTTCAATTTGATAAATAAAAAAATGAGGGTCCCATCTATCGGTGGGACAAAAGAAGGATAGGGCCGCAACCCTCATGGACATGCGCGGTGCGGGAAAGTTCGAGCCGTCCAAACTCCCTTAACGGGAGAGTTCGGACAGTCCGAACTTGCGCGAGGCAAAGTTCGAACTATCTGAACTTGCACAGGGGAGAGTTCGGACTGTCCAAACTTGTGTAAGGTAAAGTTCGGACCATCCGAACTTGTGCCAAAGGGATAAGGAGGAGGAGACCCAGTTTCCTCCCCGAGCGGTGCTTCACCCAGATTTGGACTTAGTCTTAGGCAATTTGGGTGGCGAGTGGGGAGGCGGCGATTGGAGAGGCGGCGGTAGAGGCGCTGGTTGGCCCGGGCTCCTTAGAGTCAGTCGCTTGCAGCCACCACGCTACAGCCCCCTGTCTCCTCTAGTTAAAGCTGCCATGTCTTCCTCTGTGAGCATCTCATCTTCAGATTTTGCATCTGTTTCTCTTCAGTCTTGTTCCTTGTAGTCTTCGGGTTTGGAGAGAATTAGTAGCTTTTGTGCCATCTCCTCTTGGAGCTCTCCCCTTTGAGTTCCCGAGTGCCCTGACTCTGGTGAGGTGAGAGGGAAAATCTGAAGGATTTACCCGAGAAAGGAAGAAGGCAGTGGTGGTCCTCTGTTGCTCTTGAGTGCACTCGATCGGGTGTACTTTGGTGGTCTTGTGCGGTGTCTCTGACCCTCGACTTCACTCTTTAGTCTGCCGAGATATGAAAGCTAGCATTGTATCTCCATCAACCTTCATCTTCTTGCTCGGCAAAATGAGATGCTTGGTTTTTTAGGACAACGCTCCTTGCGTGCCTTGCCTTGTGTAGTTCTTATCTGATTGATTGAGTTTTCAACTGTTTGATCTTTGTCATTTGATTCAGATTTTCTATTGGCAAAGAGATATTGTCGGTTCGGATCAATAGCTTAGTGATGATAATTGTGGTCTAATACTGAAATTGAATGTTCAAATTTGAGCTCTAAATCTTTGCTCTAGCTGTATGGTGATCACTAGTTTTCATAATACATTTCTGTTAGCTGATTCAGCTTGTTGCATAACTTGTTGTGATTCTATATTCTAGAAGTATATATCAAGTTAGTTGGCTAATTTAAAGTGTTATTTGGTGATCACTTACCATTGTCTTGTCTTCTAGTGAAGATATATATATATATATATATATATATATATATATATATATATATATATATATATATATATATATATATATATATATATATATAGGTCTGTCTAATTATTTTAGAGCTCAAAGTTTGAATCTCACTATGCATATTCAATTCGTGAAGAGTATAGACCATAGTAGCGAGATGGCCAAGATTATATCTTGTGTAACTCTACATCTGAGAGCACTAAACAACATCAAACTAAAACTTGAACTTTATCTGGTTTTATTTATACTATTTCATTAGAATGCTTGATATGCTTATTTAGTGATATTCTTATTGCAAGGATTGGCTATATGCTCTTGTATAGTTGACATGGTAGAATTACATGTTTATATGCAGTTTTTATTATATATACTGTTGAAAATGTGCTTTAATTGTTCTTAACTATGATAAAATTAAATCTAAATATTTACTTATATCACAATATTTACAATATATTTTAATCCATTAAGTGTGTAATCTAATACTGAAAACTAGGCTGTTACAATTTTGGTGGTGTGTTTTCCTATTAAACCAACTTATTTATATATATAATATTAGCGATGCTTGCATCGGAGATCACCACCAAGATGAATTGGCCACAAATAAACCTCTTTTGGTTTTCTTCCAATGAAAAACACCGCTACTAGGCCAGCCTTGCGCATCCACAGTGGTCCTCGACAATCTACTTTTCACCGTAAATGTCGGCATTCATGTTGCTGTCGCTAGAACCAGAGTCATCTACTCATGTATTTCTTTCCTTGTGTATAAATCATAGGAACTTAAAAAAAAGAATCCATCTCTTTGTCTCTCTTGCTCTCCGTATGTTCTGAGTTTAATTTATCTTATTTAACACATCGAATGCCATCCAATTGTAGGGCGCCGGAAATGGCTTCATCTAACGTCTGCAAGATGAGTCGTCTAATTATCCGGGGACAACCAATCTGTAGCTATCCGTTGTCGAACTTTTATTGCTCGCTTTTGTTGTTTAACATGGTGTGCTAGCTTTCACCTTATGGCTACCACCAAATTACAAGGAACTATTAAGCCATGGTTCCATTTGTCTTCTGGCTTGGCATGGGCTTGCCCTGCAAGAAGTGCTTAAAGAGTATGAGCGCCTGCCGCGGGCGGTGGAGGGGAACCTCGTGCCCGGCGCCTCGCACCGTCACCAGCGTCAGGCCCTTGTACACCTGGCTCCAACCACCAACCTAATCAAATCAATCAGACAAAAGGCATTGGTTAATTAAGTTTGTGACTTCTGATAACAAAATCTATTACGCACGTCGCATGCGTCGGTGTAGTCTCCGCCGACGTGTGCATCAAATCAAAATAAGTGCATAATACAAGTAAATCACTAGTTAAGTTGGAAAATATATGGAGCATACTTGCATGTTTCTCTCAAGAAGGGATGCGTTCAACTTGAAGAAATTATGATTTCCATGTCCATCAAAATAGTTAAACAAATAGATTTGTCCTATGAAGAAATGGTGGGCGGAAGAAGCTTCATACAAAGAGGCAAGTTGAGATGGTGTTAAAACCATTGAATGCAAATATGTTTTCTCATGTTCACATCTATTTAGTGCCAAAGGTTTCAAACAAATTCAAGGTATTGATTATGATGAAACTTTGTTCCTCGGAATAGACATAATCATTATTGATCAATGAGTATGTGACTTATTCATGAGACTCTTAAATACTAAAATGTTGTTATTTCTAAATGATCCCTGATCGTATATTATATGAGGAACAAATATGATTCAAAGACAAAGATCAGCATATGTATTGATTGATGATCATGTCTCATGGATCATGGTATGGTGATACCAAATCAATAATATGGACATGTGTTAGTGAACATATGTTGGATAGACCTGCCATGAGACACTGCAGAGATTCCATGTGTCATCAGTTGGTCTCGAGTAGTGTTTATGTAGAATCCTTAGACTTGAGATCATCATGGTTCCCAACATGAGTAGTAGCTTATTTTGGGACTACTAAACACTACTCAGAATTTGGTAGTCATAAAAGTAGTCTTCGGATTTGCCATGAAACATGTAGTGGGATGTGAATGATCAAGATAGAATTTGCCCCTCCTTATGGGAGAGATATCTCTGGGCCTCGATGTAATGGATTATGAAAGTGCATGGCCATGCCAAGGTGATTGAGGAGTCAATCACAAGTTTATAATCCATCACGGAATGGAGAGAGTGATTGAGCTATTAAGAGGATGACACGAGTCTCGCCTTGAGCTCAATCTATATCGTGAGGCAAAGGGATTGTTACATGAGAGAACATTACAGAGTTCAGCCGATATGATCTTTACATATACTTTGGGGTTAATATGTCTTACTAGAGGCGTTTTTATCGTGAATACGCTTAACGGGTTGGAACACCGATTGAACATGATTTGGATATGGGCTCAGCGGATAAAGATCCGAATAGACTCCTAATGGGCCTTGGTCCGCAAGGCCCACGTGAGGAGGTCTATATATATTTGAGGGGATTCGTCACTGTTAACATCTAGCAAAACCCTAGCCGCCACCTCCGAGCCAAACCCTAGGCGCCAAGTGCTAGTACACTCGCGATATATTCATTGGACGTGTTGAGAGATCGGCGTGCGTGGAAGAGCGATCTGTTGGGACGATCGGCTACTTCCACTACTACCTCGGCAGCGCATGATTGGATTAAGGAGCTCCTATCCACATGGACTAGTCTTTTGGGGAAGAAGGTCCAATACCACTTATAAGATTGTTATTTAAGGGTTTGCTTATAGACAGCCTGTGGACTAAGATGCGTAGTGAGCGCTATTTATGACCTAGGAATCGAGAATAAATCCGATGGGACTTAGGATAGAGTCCAAAATCCAATTGTAGATGTGGCGGTGAAGCTGACAGATCGACAAAGAACGCTTCGTTACATGATATGAAAACCGCGAATAATTCACTAAATTTAGGCACTAAATGACTATCCCATGGGCATCTTTCTGGAGCTGATAGATCGACAGCAATGCTCAGTTACATGAGACAAAAACCGCGATTAATTCACTAAATTTAGGCACTAAATGACTATCCCATGGGCATCTTACTTGCATGACAACAAGTTGGCCAACGTCACAGCTGAGGACAAGAACTGAGGAACAGACGTCGTGTGGTCCAGTTGTAGCCGGTTGCTATTGATCACGAAAATGCATGACTCGTAAACAGCGGAATATTTTGCAGATAATACAATGTGCATCTTAACTTTGTTAATGCCGACCGGCGACCTTCTGAAGGGTTCATTCAGTCAAAGCAATGCACGTGCGCATTATCTGTAATTCCTCTTGTTAATCCAAAGGTAAACTGGTTGGTGATGGAACTTGCATGATTTCCAGAAGTATAAAATTTACTAACATGTATGTTTAGACTTTAGAGACGCCAACTTAATAACGAGAGAGTACAAAATCTTTGAAAATTCAGGGGGAAATACTCTCATTAAGCTACATCACACATACATTAATAGCCGCATGTCTGTAAGATGACGAATATTAATTAATAGATTCTTTATGCATTCATTTATTCTAAAATGCAAAAGAGATTGTGTAACGAATAAACTCTATCCTAATACCATAAGAAAATAATTCCCAAGACTACGAAAGTAGATAGCAATTGTGAAACCTACTTAAGTAGTTAAGAAATACTGAAATACATCAACAAAGTAAAGTACAATAAACTGACCTAAAGACCCATATCCTCAGGCCAGCTGCAATAAGCTCCTTGTAGATAGGAAGCATGGATCTTGGCGCATCTCCCCAGTTAGTGTTGATGGTGTCACTGCCATTCGTTTATCAGGCCAAATGAGCATAACCACATGAACCTAAAGTGGCACAACTGCTTTGGAGGTTTTCAGCTTCATTTAAAGATGTCATAAACTTAAGCCATGCCAACCATCAACAAGAGGGACTTCTCGGCTGTGCTAAAGCTCGATCTTTTTCTGCTAAAAACTACTGTACTTTGTCATGCACGCATTCAGGTAGGCACAACACAAACCTGCAGGTCGCCCATGTGTAGTTTATGCCGGTCACGTTGGCGTGGAGAGCCCTCTGCACCTCCGGTCGGTTGTAGTACGCCGTGGAGTATCTTGCGGTGCACGGGTCATACGATCCGGTCATCAATGGCTGCATAATACGTACCAACACACAGGGTTAACAATTTCGTTTGGGGGAAAATTTCGAAGGGTAGCGAAATCACCAAAATTTCGGTAATTTTGGTTTAGATTTTGGTCAAATTTTGATAATTTGAATTTGAACTATAGTGAAACTTTAGAATTTTGAGAAAAAGGTTATCAAAGATGGTATGGATGAACTAGATATTGGATATAGATGAAAATATAGATGAAACTTGCTCTAATATTTGAAGTTCATCTCAAGATTTGAATTTGAATTTCGGTCTTACAAAATAATTTCATTCGGGACCAAAATCACCGAAATTTCGTCAAAATTGTTAACCCTGCCCACACATGCATACGCGAGAGGGAAAAGAAGCAACAAAGGGTACGTTACAAACTTTGCAACATTCAACTTCTCCCAACCTAACCAAAAGTACCTGACCATAGGGAGTTTCACTCGAAAAGCAGCATTGCTTTACTGAAAATGGACTCTGAAAACTATGGTTAAGAAATCGGAAGATATTACTCACGTAGTGTCCCTTTAGCTTTCGGTTCGTGGCTGTCTCGTTGCAGGTGGGCGTGTAGATGCTATACATGTCGATGTCGCCCTGCTCTGCCGTGGAGGTGTTGAGCGCGGCGACGCACATCGGCGACGGGTGCAAGAGCGAGTCGTCCACGCACGACGCATTGAGGAGGCGGTACGTGTCGTCGGAGATCAGCCCGTGGTTCCACCACGACTCGAACATGCCAACGTAATCATGGTAGTCGTCAATCAATGCGTTCCCGACCTAGAAAAGGTTTCAGGCTTTCATGTCATGGTGATCGTCAGATGTATTTGCGCTAGACATTACATGCTCGCAATGAGATAAAGAAACCTAGCGCTTTGGTCGTACCATGAAGCCTTTGAAGTTGATGACGGGCTTCTCTACGCCTTTGTTGTTCCGGTAGACAACCTGGGATAACTCCGGGACATAGTGCCCTGGAGTTTTACTTACCACATTATCACAAGAGAAGGGGGAATTCAGCACAAGAAACAGAGTAAATTAAGCAGAGAAGGCGAAGGCCAAATGCCTGCGTAGCTTTCCCCAGCGATGTAGAAATCGCGGTACTTGTAGTGCGGGAACCTCTCGAACCAGTTCACCAGGAAAGTGTAGGAATCATGAGCTGCAAAGATTTCGCATACCGTTGAAGCCATGGAGCAGAATCCAACCAAGACAGTGTCAAGTATGTGATGAAACAGCTGCTAAGTACGTAACCTGTTCTGTTGTCGCCACAAGTGTAGAGGTCGGAGCTGGTGTTGGTGTACGAGAACCCGACGCCGGCCGGCGAGTCCAAGAACAGGATATTAGCCGCTGCAGCCATTCAGAATTCAGTCTCCACTTCGGAAAATCTTAACGAGACAAAGCGCTCTGATCAAGGGAAGGCTACCTTTGTTCCACCGATACTCGTTCAAGAAGAGGGTCGCGCCGTCCGGCCGGATGTGGAAAGCGCCGAGCTCCTCGGACGCGCCGTACGCGACGGAGGAGCAACCGGGCCCGCCGTTCAGCCACAGCACGAGCGGCGCTGGCTGGGCCTCCGCGGGCGCCTCTTGTAGCAAATAGAACAATGCCCGTCCGGCGCGCTCGTCGACCGTGATGTACCCGGAGTACATGGCGAAGTCCACGGCCGGCTGTCCGGGCAGCCGGACTACGCGGTCGGCGGCATGGCCACTCGCCGCCGCCGATTGCCAGAGCCGGCACGTCAATGCCAAGAACACTGCCACTGCTTCTAGAACTAGGGGGAAACGACTGGCCATCGTCTGCCAGATTACAAAAACTGTATTGCAATTTGTTTGAGGCTCAATTGCTACCACGGATGTGGAAGTACAGTGAGTTTATATAGACAGAAGTCGATGTCATTGTTTGGTTTGGACCGCACGTTTTCCTGATGCTATCTTCTTTTTCCAACTTCAGTCTAGTGTACAAATCTGACTATGACAAGAAAAACAAAGAGCATGATTGTTACATCGGAAAAGCCTGTTTCCGCACAAGAGCCCGATTGAGTTATTAAACGCATGACATGCAAAACTAGAGCTGAGAGTTGGTCGTGCCAGCACAGCCAGAGTCCACTGTGCTTCGGATTGTTTCGTGTCATACCATATCGTGCCAGCTCGCCTCGCCCCCGGTTAGACCCAAGCACGGCCTAAAGCTCATCATGCTGGTGTTTGTGTCGTGCCAGCCTAAGTCCAATCCAAAGTAATTATACACGACGAAGGCGGCAGCGACAATGGTGATGATAACCGCCATGCTCCTTTCTCTTGTACCTGCTTCGTTAAAAACTAGTAAAAATTGAATTAGTTGTATAAAAATATGGCACGCAATGATGTAAATATTTTGAGAAAAAGTAAAATTTCTTTGATATTTTAAAATACAATGTTACTGCCTTGTTAAAAACTTTACACCCCAGAGTGGGGTTCTCCGAGTAAGAAAAAGAGTATAATAACAATATATATATATACATGTTAACTATAACAACATGACTCATCAATGTCTAGGTCGTTTATGCGTTCGAGGTCAGCGTAGGACTGCACAATTTCAGGATCCTTCAGTTGATACTGTTGTCGGTCTTTAGTTAATTCCTAGTCTTTGGCACATATGATTGCCTCCACTATCCTGGACATGAGGGATAATCTCCTTTCTTCGATTATTCTTTCTACCATCTTGAGCATTTCAAGAGACGGTTGACACCGTACTAGGAGAATATCCCATGCGAAATGTGACAGCATAGGAAATATCTGCTTGTTCTTCCACCACTCGAGCAAGTCTATCTTGCCTCCACCAGTAAGATCAGAATTAATATTTGCAAAATCATACTTCAAGTAGTGGTTCAGCTTCGAGACAAAATTTCAATTGGAGGCCACCTGAGGCTGAGAGGACGAAGAAGTAGACTTGCCCTTTAGTTTCTTCAATAAGTGTGATGTTAAGCTTGTTCTTCCTTGTTGCATCTACTGTGAGGCCTCCGATCTTATACTACTGCCAAACTTGTTATGCTATAGAAGAAAAACACGAAAAAGCTCCTCTTGGACATATGCGAAAGGTTCCGAATAATCAAGACTAAGACATTCACCCATTCCCTCCATGCCAACCTGTAAACCTGTCAACTTTTTTGTAGCATCAAAAATGATAGCAAAGTAGCACAAATGTAAAATAGAACCAAAATATTTAGTAATTTTTCCTCTATTGCTACGACGACATGACCAAGGGATTCTTCGTAGATTTGGCAATTTTGTCTGCAATTAACCAAATAAATTCTACAACTAAGTAAGAGGTAGGATAATAAACATTAGATAAAACATTTGTTGTTTTATAAAAAGATCATAAAAACTCTCGAAAATAACTAGCAATCTGCCAATCAGAATTAGTAACTACCAATTCATTATTTTGGGAGTTAGCATTAAGAAAAATAGATATAACATATTTGTACCCTTGTAACTTCTTTAACATGATATATATTGAGTTTCACCTTACCTTCATGTCAAGACCGAATTTTTTTTGCTCTTTTTCATTGGCTTCGCAGTACTCTGCCTCCTCTCCATCGGCTTTGTCTGACATCTTACGTAAGCATGCTTTGTAGTGCTGATTCAAGTGCCATATCTATACAGCTGTATAAGTAGTTAATTTAGCATTGCAATAATTACAGGTTGCGATCTCTACCATTTCACTATCTCGGAATTTCTGGCTCTAGGTCATGTGTTTTCAATAATTCGCCCTTTCGTCCAAACCCACCAATGTTATCATCTATAGACGGGCGAGAGAACTCTGGAGTCCCCATTGCCTCTGGACCACCCTGGTACTCTTCATAGCCTCTGTACCATCCATATGATGGTCATCCATGCCGTAGTCTCCTATGCTTGGTGAGAGCTGACGAGCATCAACGGGAGCTAGAGCTGGAGCCAGAGGAGGATTAGGGGAGCGACGATGGGAGCTTACACTAAGTCGCCCTGCTGCCCTTTTTGTGCTTCGACTCCTTTGCGTATCACTCAGAAACTCCTTGGCACTCTAACTCCTTGGTAGCATAGTGGATTAATGGTAAATAAATGGGGAGTGTAGTAAAGAGATATTGAAGAAATAGGTTGTAGAGGGATGTTAAAGAAATAGGTATTGGTGAGTATAAAGGGATGTTGAAAAATAGAGAGTGTAGAGGGATGTTGAAGAAATAAGAGATTGGATAGATTATGAGTTGTGAAGGAATGAGAAATAAAGTTAATTTATAAGCATCACAAAAAGTCCAAATGTTATTCGGCCGTTGCATATCCCGAACATTAATATGAACATTATTCGACCGTTGTCAATCATATCTCTCAACTCAGACATCACATTCACTTAGTCTCAAGTCCCAACACATTTTTCTACTGACACCCCATTCGGCCTTGCTCGATCGCTCCTAATCTTCTGATTCTTCTCCCTCTGGCCTCCCAGCCTCACCTCCCTTGGTTGCTCACTTGCTCCATTGCCTCCACCCTCCCCACTCCACAACTTCTACTCCCCCGATCCCTCCTGGTCCCAGCCTCCCCTCCCCCGACCTTCCCTCACTCGATCCCTTTGTCCACCCTTCCTAGCTCCCCTCCCCCGACTCCTCTTGCTCCCCAACCCCTTCCCTCCCTAATCTCCTCTCCCCTCCCCGGCTCTCCTAGCAGCCTCCCTCCCCTCCCTCCTTTGGTCGCGTCTCGCCTCCCTCCCCCTATGGACCCACCCCGACACCCCCTCCTCCCCCGCGTGGCCCATCCTCCCTCCCCTTCCCTTCCCTTCCCCCACCCCGGTGCGACAGAGCATCCCCATCTCCCGGCCTCCATCCTCTCCCCCTTCCCTCACCCCGGCGTGGCGGCTCCCCCTCCTCTCCTAGCCACCTCCCTCTCCTCTCTCGACCGCCGCCTCCCTCTCCTCCCAATCTGGGGCTCTAGGTGGTCGGCACTCCCTCCCATCATGCCGCCGGTGCTCAGCACTGCGGGGCTCCCCGATCCTCTTCTTGCTTCTCGTGTGCTGTAGGCGGGAGGCGGAGCACTGCCGAGGAGGGGGGTGCGGGAGGGCAAGCAGTGTGGGATGCGAAGCAGCACTAAGGTGGGAGGGCGAGTGGCTTGGGAGGCGGAGCGGCATCAAGGTGGACCGACGCGGGTGGTGGCGCGGCTCTGAGGAGGGAGGCCACGCCGAGGCCGAGGTAGGAGCCGCGGGAGGCGACAAGCTAGTGAGTGGTGAAGCAGGACACAGGACTGACGGCCGACGTTTCCTCCGCTTGGCATGGTATACTCCTTTCCCTCTACTTCCTCTCTCTCTGCTCTGTGATGTGTGATGGCTTGTGGGGGTTGAATCTATGGGATGGTGATGGGAGGGCGACGGGAGGCGAGAGGTCGAGGCCGAGGCGGCCGACAGCACCGATGTGCCCATCGTGCTCCCCGTGCTGGGCCAACCCAAGCATAGTATGATTTGTTGGGCCTTGCCATGCCGCCCAGCGGGCCGACTTTCTAGGCCAGGCCTGGCCCACCATTCGGGCTATGCTGCACGGCCCACCACGTGGCGTACCCTTGTCATGCTTGGGTTGTGCCGGGCCAGTTGGGCCTCAACTGACCCAAAAAACATGGCCTGTCTCCTACCTCTATGCACATCCATTGAATGGATATTTGTCCTCATCGGGTGCTACAGGGCAATAAGACAAGGAAAAGTAGCAGTTGTGGGCCCCTACCTCTCCCCTTCTTCTTCACTTTCCCCTTTCCCTGTCTAACGCGAACACACACAGCAGGTCACTACATGCTTTCTCAATTCCAATCTTCTATATCTCCAATCTTGTCTCTCCTCAAATGCTTCTCTCTTCTCTTGCTTTTTGTTGTTCAATACCTAGGGTTTGTCAAGTTGGGGTTCACTTTAGAGGTGTAATCCAAGGGTATTAGAGGGGAGTAGAGAGGTAGACAATACTGAGAGGTGGTGACAGTGGGGATCATTGTGTTGAGATGAGCTGCGACGGATACACACAAGTAAGTAGTGGAATTTTTGGGGGTTGTGGTGATTTATTTGGGGGAATTTTGCAGATGATTTTGCATGTGTGAAGATGGTTGGGTGCTGGAGGATTCAACCTGAGAGGTAGAGAGTAGGGGGAAGGTGATGGCTATGTGGATCGGTGAGTTGCGTTGAGCGATGACAGATTCACCTAGGCATGCGGTGGATTTGGGAGAAGGGTTCTCAGATGATTTTTTGGTGAGATTTTCTCGGAGTCGGGTGGGGTTTGCTTGCGCAAATTGCTTGGACGTTTTGGGCATTGAAGCTGAGAGGTAGAGAGCTAGGGGAAGGTGCTGGGGATGGGGATCATCATGTGGTGGCAAGTGGTGGTAGTATGTAGCATTCTAATTTTCAGAGTTTATTTGAAACTATTAAAAATTCATCATTTAGATTTTTTAGATTTAATACAAACTTAAATTATATTTTTATTAATTAAAAAGATTTAATATGATTAAATATCAACATTTGTTGAAAGTATTTTATTTGGGTTCCTTGTATCTCAAGGAATTTTCTGTGAATTTTTTGATTTATGTGCTATTTCCTAAAGCTCATTTTCATTTTCTCTTATTTCTATAAATTGAAAAGACCTCTAAATCCTAAAAACAGTACTGGGCCAAACCCATTACTGTTCATTCGGCCCACCAACCCTCATTAGTCAGATCTCCCATTAGCCACGTGTCAGCTATTTGGCCCATGTTCACCTTAGCCGCTAGATCATGATAGAGGACACGTGTCAACCATCTATGCACCCAAGCACTGTTCATCTATGCATTATGCCTCAGTCGTTCAATCTTTAGCCGGTACCACATGTCATCAATTCAGGGTGTTAGTTACTGTTCATCTTCCCCCCGAGAGCTCACCATCGTGTCTGTGTTGAATTCCACTGTCGCCCACCGTCTCCAAGTTGGACTTGATGTCCGCGCCATGAAAGCAACCGCCGCCCTCATTCTCTACACTCCACCGTCGCTGCTTGTCCTGCAGCTATGTGCCTTCGCCAAAGTTCACCGGGCGCCACTGAAGCCAAACCACCGCCGCAGAGTGTCGTCGCCTTCATTTTCACAGCCGTCTGAGCTACCATTGTCATCTTCTTTGCCGATTCATCCTCGCTGCCATTCTCGAACCTCACCGTCGTCCGCTCGCCCATCACTGTGCACTGCCACCAGTGAGTAGCCGCCGTCCACCGCCTCACCTCAGCCGATTCTCACTTTGGCTGAACCTCGCTCGCATCATTGCACCACACCGCCCCGCCCCTCGGTTCGCGAGCCACCGCCTCGGTGCATGTGGCAATGATGTTAGCTGTGACGCCAGGCTGCACCCATGTCGGGAGATGTTTCATATTCTCCTTAGACCTAGTCCACATAAGCCGTGTCCCTGACAGATGGGTCCCACATGTTAGCGAGACTGTGCTATGAGCCCATGAGCTAGCCATGCTGAGTCAGCGACCACGTTAGCCCTAGAGTCCACGTGGTTGCCATGTACCATGCCACGGCAGTGCCATGTCAGCACTCGAGCTGATCTCCATGCCATGTGGCATTACCATGTCAGCAGACACATCATCATGCCACGTCAGTCCTGCACTACCACCTATCAGCCACGTCAGCCCTAGCCGCCATGTCAGCATGCCTAGTCAGCAGTACACTACCAATGTACTCACGACTTTATGCCTACTGTTGCTCAGTTGAAGAAGAAGAGACGTATCAACATGAGGTACCAGGAGGAGGATACTTCAACGACTTCATGGATTAGAACTTCACTCCCCAGTCAATTACCTGTGGGCATGTCGAATGGTTACCGTACTTATTTCTATTTTTCGCTGCTAGTTTCTTAAGCCTTCAAGCTATTATTTGTAAGTTTGGCCATAAGATCATACTCTGATAATTAATAATATTTGAGTTTGTTTCTTTATTAATCGTACATATGATCGTTATTTCATCTATGTTTACACTGTATATACTAGTGTGATCCTAGACTAGTGTAGTATATATAGAGAGTCTGGATTTGAATATTCAAGTCTCGATAGTGGTGGTATCAGAGCCAGGTTGATTGTAGGACGAAGCCCTAGTTAGAGTAGTCGCCTTAGCAAAGGTTCAAAATCTATTTTCTAAATCAACTAACTAAATTGGATATTTAGTAATGTCTCTATTTTCTTTCCTCTTTCTTGAGGTTCTTGCTCTTTGCCTTATTAAAAAAAATTGTTTTTCCAATCCCTTAAACTGACTTCTTTCCTTTACAATGCCTTAGATGTCTCAAACTTTCTACAGCCAGATTGGAGGATGGCGAGGACTTCTTAGAGTTTTGTTGCGGAGTCTGGGATTAAAAAGGTCACCTAGTTTATTTCACCAAGGATGAGAAAGCAAAGGGACAACGTATTGGATGCATCATCAGACTGTACTTCACCACAAGGACTGGCAATCAAGTTCTACACCATAGTTTCAAGTGCACCGATGCTTGTGGAGAGTGGTCTGCGTCAGGAGCTGTGCACAAGGCCGTTCAATGTTTCTACAAGCTATACAAGATCAGAATAGCCAAGCTTATTCGGAAATTCAAAGAGCAATATGTAGTTACTCCTAGTGTAGCAGAGTAGGAGGGGGACATAGAGGAACCTAATCCGCAGCTGCCACTACCTCTACCTTCACCCACACTGCCAAGTCTAGAGGAGAGGCGATGCATAACAGGCAACCGTTAGGAGTATTTTTAGCACTTCATTCCAGTAGTAGCCGAAGAGCAACCGATGAAAGTTCGCAACTCATGGGTGTTCTATAGCGACTCGGAGGAAGAGTCAAGTGAGCTCTACTTGGCAAAACCTGAGTAGGAACCCTTAGACTAAACCCTTGTATAGTTTAGAAAGTGTGAATGCACAAGGCCGTTCGATGTTTCTACAAGCTATACAAGATCAGAATAGCCAAGCTTATTCGGAAATTCAAAGAGCAATATGTAGTTACTCGGTGTAGCGAGTAGGAGGGGACATAGAGGAACCTAATCTGCAGCTGCCACTACCTCTACCTTCACCCACACTGCCAAGTCCAGAGGAGAGGCGATGCATAACAGGCAACCGTTAGGAGTATTTTTAGCACTTCATTCCAGTAGTAGCCGAAGAGCAACCGATGAAAGTTCGCAACTCATGGGTGTTCTATAGCGACTCGGAGGAAGAGTCAAGTGAGCTCTACTTGGCAAAACCTGAGTAGGAACCCTTAGACTAAACCCTTGTATAGTTTAGAAAGTGTGAATAAAATGTTGTGGTTTTTATTTGTAATTGCTTATGATGTGAGCTACAATCTTACCCTTAAAAGTATTATGTTGCAGTCATGTCAAAACTTTTTGAGTAATTTAATTTCTTCTTTATTAGACTCTTGGCTAAGTGTTTGCTTAGTCTAAGTTTGTCATTATAGATCCCCTTAGACTCTTGGCTAAGTGTTTGCTTAGTCTAAGTTTGTCATTATAGATCCCCTTGGATGAGTTTATCTCTTATCTATGCTTTTCCCTCTCACCTTTTGAGCCTTGTGAAGCCAGTTCTCAACAGTTGTCCTTCTTTTCGAGAGTAGTAAAAGATGGTTGATACCCGGAACTCAGCTGGTCACAGTCAGATTAATTAAGACCCAAGTAGCAGTGCCACAAATCAAGACCCCAATGGGAATAGATCCAGTCCTAAGTCAGTTCATGGCAGCCTAGACCCAGTTGATGAACACTATGATGTAGAACATGAATGCAATGATGAATCGATAGAATTAGAAAGTAGTTGCATCTCAACCGACTCATCAGCAATCCAAATTTATACAGTTCATGAGGAAGAGACTGCCCACCTATTCCCAGTCTTCCAAGCCTTTGGAGGTGAATGATTGGATTCATTCAGTAAAGAAGAAGATGAACCTCGCTCAGTACACTGATCACGAGAAAGTGCACTACATCCCCTATCAGCTAGAGGGAGCTACCGTAGGTGGTGGGAGAACTACTACGCCTCTCATGAGGATCAGGATAACATCATATGGGCCGAGTTCATAGTTGCGTTTCATTGTGTCCATATCTTGGATGGGGTGATCGAAATGAAGAAGGAAGAATTTCGTGAATTGCAACAAAGAAACATGTTAGTGAGTGAGTATCTCAAAAAGTTTACTTAGCTAGCTCACTATGCACCGGAGGATGTTGCCAAAGATAATACTCATCAGAAAAGGTTCAAGAAAGGATTAACCCAGGATTAAAAGTTTAAGTTGTAGGCAATTATTATGCCAGTTTTTAGAACATGGTGGATAAAGTAATGCTAATTGAAAAAGTCACCGTGAGCTAGAGGAGTCTCGCGAGAGGAGGATGATGCAACAAGGATCTCAAATGTATCAGGCCTAGAAGGCTCGTTTCAGCACTTACCAGTAGCTTGTATGCCACAGCAGTTAGGATTCTGGACTCCCACACCAGCACCTGTCAGTTTCAATCTGAACCATGCCCTATTGGTACAAAAAATCAGCAACAGAGAAATGTCAACCCTGCAGCATCAGTCACCTATTACAACTATCATGAGCATGGTTACTACGCCAGCAAGTGCCCTTAGAGGTAAGCCCTAACGCCAGTCCGTTTCAATCTGGGAGCCACACTAGATCGGACCCTAGTTTCAGGATCAGGATGTGGAGCGCCCCAAGTGTCAGGCTAGGCTTATCGAGCGCCACCATTAGTCATACGAGGTCAAGTGAACCATGTTATCAACTGCTCCAAGTTGAGGAGGTCCAGGTTGTCTGAGTCAAGATAGCCATTCAAGGAGTGGAGTTCTTCGTTGATCTCGTCATATTGGATATCCAATCGTTGGATGTGATTTTGGAAATGGATTGGCTTAAGAAACACCAAGTGGTGTTAGATTATAGAAGCAGAGTTGTTACCTTAACCAGTACAGATGGAAGAAAAGTGAAATTTGAAACCAGCATGAATCAGCCAGAGAAGGTTATGATTTGCTAGTGTAAGAGAATCTTATTAGAGGTATGATAGTTGTCAGAGAGTATCCCGATGTGTTTTCAGATGATTTTCCCAAAATACCACCTGACAGAGAAGTTGAGTTTTTGATTGAGCTAGTATCTGATATCTCGTCGATTTCCAAGAGGCCGTATCGGATGCCTGCTAATGAGTTAGTAGATTGAAAAAGCAAATTTAAGAGTTGTTGGACAAGGGTTATGTCAGACCTAGTTCATCCCCGTGAGGAGCGTCGGTGTTGTTTATCAAGAAGGATTGTGGTCAGTGCATGTAACATCCTGAAATTTCGATTGAGCAAAATTGCCAAAAATTTTAAACTTTTTATTTGCCTCTTGCTGGTGTTCCAAATTCCTTTGCAATTTTAACTGAGCTCTCCAAAATTATGTTATACAAAATAATATCAGGGCATATCTCTCCAAAAGAAATCACTAAAGATAAAATAATAATAATGATTATAAAATCATATAATAATAAAATACAGCAGATGCAAAATAAATTAACCAACAAATAACAAAGTATAAACCAATTCTAGAATTGTCATTAAAAGTTAAAAAGTGAATTTAGTTATTAAAGCTCAAATCGAGGGTTGAAATTTAATATGACCTGAATTGCAAATATTACTTAAGAGAATATTAATCGCAGAATGGAATAAAGAGCGATTATCATCCAGATTCGAATTGAGTTCATAAATAAATTAAGAATACAAGTTTCTTCAAATTCTCTTAGTTTTGCAGAATCCCTATTTTTTTCTAATCTCTTCCCTGCGGGCCCCACTCTCTCCTCCCTTTTTCCCCTCTCTCTTTCTCCTTTCACCCTCACTGCCAGTTGGGCCCCGCGCCCCTTTTTCTTGCCGACCGGCCCACTCGGCAGCCTCCTCTCTTCCTCCCTTTCGTGCTGCACCACTCGGTCTCTCTCCTTCTCCCTCTATCTCTTCCGAGCGTGCGCTGCCTCCTCCGGTTCCTCCGCCGCCGTTCCGTCCGCCCGGTTCCTCCGCCGCCGTTCCCTCCGCCCGGTTCCTCCGCCGCCGCCCCTAGGATCTTGTTCCTCCTCTCTTCCCTGGATTCCCGCACTTCCCCTTGTCCTGCTGCTCCCTCCCGTCGCTCTCCTCGCTCCTGTACGTGCCACCCCTACGCCAGCCTACGCGCCGCCGCCTAAGCCGGCTCCTGCTCCACCCTCGTCAGCCACAGCGACCACACAGTCCTCCTTCCCTGGCTATAAAGCCACCCTGCGCTCTCCCTTGTGCCCCTTCTTTTCTTTTCCCCGCTCGGCCTCGCCCAAATCGCCCCGCCGGCCACCACCATTCCGTGCATGCTCCGGCGAGCGCCCCTTCAATTCAATCGACCTGGAGCATCCTTATGACCTTGCGAAGCCATCCCCCTCACCAATTCGGACCTTCCTTCCCTCCGGCGAGCCGCCCACGGTGGTCACCCACTGCCGCCCGTGTGCACGTCGCCGGCCACCCATGGAGTCTCCCCAGCTCGGCCAACCCGACGGTGAGCTCCCTCTACATCCCCTGGTGCTCGTACTCTCCCTCCTTCCCCTCTTTCTTCACCAGCGCCACCGCTCCATGATTGGCGCCACCGTCGGTTATTTGAGCCGCGTCGCTGGCATCCGTTGCCACTCCAGCCGGTGCGCCACCATCTCGTGCTTCCTCAAGCTCCCGGGATTTGTTTGGCCTTCGCCAGTGCCTTCCCCCGGCCACCCCTCGTTGGTGAAGCCCAGCAGCGAAGCGCGCCGCCCAAACTCCCTCACCCCTCTGTTCAATCCGGCCGAAGTCCACCCCCCTTGTATTTTCCTCTCGGCTAAATGGCAAGGTAATGGTCCAAGCTTTGCTTACAGATCTTCATATCTTTTACTAAAGGATGAATTCATGTCCATGAACATGTATGAGTGTGTGTTCAGCCCTACAAAAGAATGTGAATGAATATGAATGATTGCAGGAGTAAGAAATTACTTGTGAAACTATAATAAACAAGATCAGCGCAGATTCTTGACAACAAAGATTAATGAACTAGCCCTCATATGAAAGTTAACTAAAGTAGGATCATGTTTGGACTACTCCCCAGATAGCAAGAAGACACCATTTCATCAGTAAATATGGTTGAGCTAATTAATATAAACTTAGCACATAATCGTTGTTTGCAGATATTAGACCCTTATGAGAGTTCTTCTCCGAATCTTGAGTGAATAGGGATCCAATATAAACTCACAATTAGAGGTCATCTTGTATGTAACTAAATAAAATCCAAGAATTTATCCCCAAGTATGCCATGTAATATTAAGCATAAGAATGTAGATATAAAATCAAAATGATTCCATAAAGGAATGAATTGCAAATGAGTAAAGATTATAGAATATGAGGTTTAAACCATAACTATTGCCTTTAGAACTTAGGGCTTAAGTGTGACAAGTTAGTTTATCTTTTAAAAGTAAGGTATGCCTAAATTATGCATTATGAAAAACATATGCAATAAAAATTCAAAATATCACAAAGGCTCTTTTAATATATACTATCTAATACAATCCAATTAGTACAAATTCGAATAAAAATATAAGGTATATAATCTAGTTATAAGTATGTATGTACATGTGGTAAATAATAGGAGCATAATAGCATACAAAATAATTATGGGTATATATATACATGTGACAAGTAATAGGACTAAAATTGTGGAAACCAAATAAGGTTCTAATAAAGTAATAATGTTAGAAGAACTAAACTAAAATAGTTTTGTGTTCATAAAGCTTGGCAAGTGATCTAGAAAGTAAAGATGTATTATTGATACTTGTTTTGTAGCCTAAAAGTTAAATAAAAACATTATGAAAGGTAGCTGTGGGGAAACGCCTAAATGTCACAAAGTCGTAACTAAGTGTACATGCATTATTGAGGGCAAATAATTAATAAGGCCTTACAATTAAGAGTAGGTCTAAAAGAAAATGATATTACAATGTAGTTGTGCGAATGAAAATGATAATTAAATTACATAGTTGGGTCCATAAGAAAAGATCCCTGTTAAAGTTAAAGATTGTGAAAGATAATAAATGCAAATATATGTATAAAAGCATCAATGACCCTCAGTTCTCTAGGCATCATAAACTATCATCATATCAAAGTGTAACTTCATACGCTTGTTAAAAAGGACCCATGGGTCGTTAATAGTCAAAAATAATCCTACTAACCTACACCGTAATAATCAAGTTAATGTTAGAGCAAACTAAAATAATACGTTTTCAATTACTAGAAATATACACTATAAGACTGAATTGGTAAATCACAATAATCGTGTACCTTATATATGTAACACATGCCTTAATTTGTAAATGCTAACCATGACAAAATATTGTTAAGTCAAATTCATATATCTACCCTAACTCATGGAACTTCCTTAATAAATATAAAATTATAAAAGAAGATTAATAAATAAAGTGGGTTGAGTCGTGATATTCTGCGATCGGCTATACCGCCAATCTTTTATTCCGCAAATATTCCTTCCGCCATGATATTTCTTCTTCCTTTCGCCATTTATCCCTCCGTTCCAATCCCATTGATTCTGTCAATTCTCCGTGTCCGATCAATACTACCCAAAAGTCACCCTTTATCTTATAATGAAGTCAAATTGATTTTTATTTGGATTCTCTTGGATCTTCTTGAATTATTTGCATTCCATTGTTTAGCGTGTAATTAGAGACTGGAATCTTGGAGAATCTACGGATTCGACGATACGAAGAACCAGAAGTCGGAGAAGACCAGAAGCATAGGATCAACAAACGAGAAAACTGTGAATAAGCTCAAGACCGCGGTAAACGCGCCAAGCGAGTCAATACTTTGATCATGTTTGAATACCCATCTTTGCAAATTACTTAGATTTAAATTATCAAGTGCATGCCATTATTTTATGTGCTATGATATGTTGTTTTACCACTCTAGTTAGTTGTCCCATTTAATGGTTGCCACTATTATAACTTGCCGGCATATTATTTTGTGAACCTTGTTAACCCTGGTAAAAGTTTTAGATGTAGTTGTTTCCAAAAAGGAGTAGCATGTTTATGTCATAGGGCTTAGAACTGCTTAGTTGTTAGGGAAGTCAAGAATACCCCAATGTAATATGTAAATGCAAAAGAGCAAGTTTTGGGAAAGAATTGTGGTAGAGAACGGTTGGGTATGTCTTGATAATTATTTTATGCCCCCAAAAATCTCTAAAATTGCTGATACATCTGGGCGGATAGTTCGGGGGTGTGGTGCACCAGGTGCACGAGAGTGGGGTTTGTGGTAGAACCGTCCAGATGATCAAGGGCCGAATCGGGTCATGACCTCCCATCGTAAAACAGTACAACCACAAGTCTACAAAGTGCAACTTGGCGAAGTAAATCCTACCAAACTTGATTCATCTCACAAATAGGGAGAGAAGGCCATGGCAAGGAGGGCTGCGGGGACACTAGTGGTGGGTGACTTGTTTCTCTTATTTTACTAGCGTATGGGAAGGAAGCTCGAGGCGCTAGTAAAAGAGTGATTAACATCCCGCATAGCGTATGGAACCCACCGCAAGTGGGCTGTTTTCCATCGGGTGAGATGAGATCCGAGGCGGAGTAGTTTTGAAAGGTTCTTGTGATGATCTGCTCAACCGCATGACTAAGGAATCATGCGGGCAACGAGTTGATTGTCTCTTGTGGTGAAAGTGTACAAATTCTCAGAGTCAAAATTGTTCGAGCAGTAGTGCCCACGGTCAAGGGCGGACATGGGAACTTAACCGATATAGTTCTATTTCAAAAGGATTTATATGGTTGGGTCTGGAATGGGAAAATGGAGGACGAAGGAATGTCCTGGTTTGAGTTGTCCTGGGCGTCGTCCTAGTGGTAAGTTAACCGGCTATAACATTGAAAATTGGTTTATGATACAATCAACTTGGTTAATGGATGAGATCTGTACTTATTCTATAAAATCATTTACTCAAAAGTATTATGAAATTTTGTTCAAGGGCCTAAGTCTAGGAATTTCTTATATTTATTCTTAAGTCTTTTAAAATGCAGTTTTCGGCAAATAAAATAGCCTGAGCCTATCCTTTGTCAAGCCATTCATACTATCTACTTTCATTCTGTGTATTGGCTCGCTGAGCACGGGGTCGGATCGCTACTCTTCAGCAATACGCAAGGCCATGATGATGAAGGGATTAAGAAGGTCAAGAACTAGGTCGCGAATCCCCAGTCGGCTGCCTGTGGGCATGTTCTGTGGGTCTCACTGGTGTGCTTCGTTTTCCGCTGTTGCTTTCATTGTCTTCGGCCTAGTCGGCCCTTGTGTAAGTATCTTATTATATTTATACTTCCGCTAGATATGTATCTTGATGTTCAGTACTGTAAATACTGTAACTGTGAGCACTATCTACTGATCTAAGGAATAGTGCAGTGGCATCACAGAGGATTCTGGATTAAAAATCCGGGTCCTCTGAGTGAGTATCGAGCATATCATTGCAGTCGTGACCCTAGTTAGCATGGCCGTTAGTTTCATAACTAGAATTATTTCTTAAAAATCTATTTACAAAATGTAGGTACTATTCCTCATTCTTATCTCTCCTAGATGGTTCCCTCTCATCTATATGCTGCCCTGTCCATTTGTAAAAGTTCTAAAGCTTCTCACCTGGAAATTAAAATGACGAAAGTCGGGACTCCTCTTGTAAGCTCCTTTTTGAAAACCCTACCTTTGGACCTAAAACCCAAGGATTAAATCTGAAACTTCCTCCTCAAAAATTGTTTTATCCAAGAAAGTTTGATTTTCAGTTGGTTTAAAAAAAATTTCATTCAAACCTATCTTAACGAATATGTTCGTCCAAGAAAAATTTCCAAAAGCTTAAATTCTTACGAGGACTATTCCCAAAATTTTCTTTGGCCCCTTAGAGTACATGTGTAAAATGGCAAAAGTTGGTGGATCCCTATCAATCATTGGAGAGAAATACCAATGTGGGATTCTAGATGGGTTAATGGAGTTAGTGAGAAATCGAAAGGATTTAAATGATTGGATTAACCACATAAGGTGGATAAATTGAATTTCGAAGAAATAGAAAATGTGACGACACTTGATGGTTAAAGATCTAATAAATAATATAATTCCCGGTGGATGTTCCCCATGATAGGATAATAAGAATATAATCGATTATTAGAATGATTTATTACTAGGTGAGCAAATTATACTCGGAATCCATGCGAGAGGATGAAAACCTTGATAGAAAGGATTTATGGAGTAATGATGTCTATCTGAGTTCACAATGATGTCTTTTGGTTTAATCAATGCCCCAACTTATTTCATGTAACTGATGAACAATGTATTTATGGAGTATTTGGACAAGTTTGTCATTGTGTTCATTGATGATATTTTGATTTACTCCAAGTATAAGAAGGAATACGAGGAACATTTGAAGCTAGTGTTGTAGAAGCTAAGAATACATAAGCTATATGCTAAGTTTAGCAAATATGAATTCTAGATGAAGAAAGTTGCTTTCCTAGGCCATGTCATGTCGCGGGGAGTTGCGTTTGACCTAGAAAAGTGAAGGACGTGCTTGATTGGAAGTCACCGTTGTCGATCATGCAAGTCGAAGTTTTCTTGAAATGGCGATTACTATCATCGTTTATTGAAGGATTTTCGGTGTGGCCAAACCGGTTATGCGATTAATAAAGAAGGAAAAATCATTTAGACACGAGAATATGGGAAAAGTTTTTAGAAACTGAAAGAGTGTTTGACACCAGAATATGCTAGTATTGTTAGACATTAACAAGGATTTTGTGATCTATTATGATGCTTCTCATAAAGGTTTGGGACGTATGCTGATACAAGACAAAACAGTTGTAGCTTATTCTTTGCTTTAGTTGAGACCACATGAGGAGAATTATCCCATGTATGATTTGGAGCTAGCAGCTATAGTGCATGCCCTAAAAATATGGCATCATTATCTCATGGATAATTGTTGTGAAATCTGCATAGATCATAAGAGTTTGAAGTATATCTTCACCTAAGCCGATCTTAATCTCAGATGAAGAAGGTGATGAGAGTTGATAAAAAAAATTATAATGTTGGAATTCATTACTACCCAGGAAAGGCCAATATGGTAGAATAGGAAAAAAAAATTCATTTAGACACCAGAATATGAGAAAAGTTTTTAGAAACTGAAAGAGTGTTTAACTACAGCCTAGTGCTAGTATTGTTAGACATTAACAAGGATTTTTGTGATCTATTATGATGCTTCTCATAAAGGTTTGGGATGTATGCTGATACAAGACAAAATAGTTGTAGCTTATTCTTTGCTTTAGTTGAGGCCACATGAGGAGAATTATCCCATGCATAATTTGGAGCTAGCAGCCATAGTGCATGCCCTAAAAATATGGCATCATTATCTCATGGGTAATTGTTGTGAAATCTACATAGATCATAAGAGTTTAAAGTATATATTCACCTAAGCCGATCTTAATCTCAGACGAAGAAAGTGATGAGAGTTGATAAAAAATTATAATGTTGGAATTCATTACTACCCAGGAAAGGCCAATATGGTAGAATATGTTTTGAGCAGAAAGGTTTATTGCAATACCGTGATGCTTAAGGAAAGTCATCCAGCTTCATACGAGAAATTTTAGAAGTTTAGTTTGGAGTTGATTAAGAAAAGATTCTTAACCATGATGGAGTTGTAGCCAACTTTAGATGGTCAGATGCATCAAGGTCAAGTAGAGGTTGAGAATATTCAGTGGATCAAGACTAACATGAGTAAAGGTACAGCAATAGGTTTTACAGAGGATGACAAAAGAACCTTATAGTATAAGGAGCGTTTGTGTGTGGCAAATAAAAAGGAGTTAAAAAAGTTATTGTTAAGGAAGCTCATAAGTCGTTGCATTCGATTCATCTGGGTAGCACCAAGATGTACCAGGATATCAAAGACAAATATTGGTGGCTAAGTATGAAGCGTGAGATAACAGAGTATGTTACACTTTGTGATGTGTGTTAGAGAGTGAAGGCTAAGCATCAGAGACTAGTATGTTTGCTACAACTGCTGAAAATTTTTGAATGAAAGTGGGAAGAAGTCGGCATAGACTTTATTATCAGATTACTTAACACCAAGGAAGGTTTTGATTCAATTTGGGTAGTTATGGATCGTTTGACAAAGGTTGCTTACTTCATCCCAATCATGACATCTTATGCAGGTGACAAGTTGGCAGAACTATATATGTCAAGAATTGTGAGTCTTCATAGAGTGCCTAAAAAAAGTATTGAATCGTGGATTACAGTTCACTTCATGATTTTGGGGAAGTTTTCATGAAGTTATGGGTACTCATTTAAATTTTAGTACAGTGTATCATTCCTAGACCGATGATCAGACCGAGTGTGTGAGTCAGATTCTTGAGGATATACTAAGAGCTTGTGTTCCAGATAATGGAGCTAAGTGGGATAGTTGTTTGCCTTTCGTAGAGTTCTCTTACAATAACAGTTACCAGGCTAGTTTGCAAATGTCACCATTTGAAGCTTTGTCTTTGGGCCAGAATATTTAAAAGAAGCTGTGAAAAAGGTTCGTTTAATCCAGGCGAGGTCAAGAACTACTCAGGCTAGTCAGAAAAGTTATGCTGATACTCGTCGTCGAGAGTTGAGCTTTGAGCCAAGTGATTATGTGTATATCAAGATCACGCCATTCAAGAGCACTAAGATGTTTCAAATAAAAGAAAAACTTGCACCAAGGTATGTTAAGTCGTTCAAGATATTAAAGCACATGGGAGAGGTTGCTTACCAGTTGGAGCTACTCACGACCTTCAATAGGATACATGATGTCTTCCATGTGTCTCAGCTGAAGAAGTGTCTGCGAGTACAAGAGAAGGCAATGCTAATTGAAGCTGTTGATCTTCAGAAGGATCTATCTTATAAAGAGTACCTTGTCAAAATCTTGGAGGTGTCAGAGCGTGTGACCAGGAGCAAGGTCATCCGTTTTCACAAAGTTCAATGGAACAACCATTCCGAGGAGGAAGCCACCTGGGAGCATAAGGAGGACCTTAGAGCCGAGTTTCCAAACCTATTCTCTTAGTGAGCCGAATCTCGTGGTCGAGATTCATTTAAGGGGATGTTTGTAACATCTTGATTTTTAGAGTTTATTTGAAGCTTTAAAAGAAAATTCACCATTTAGATTTTTCTAGATTTAATACAAGCTTAAGTTCAATTTTTATTAATTAAAAGAATTTAACTATGACTAAAATAAACATCAATATTTGATGAAAGTATTTTATTTGGGTTCCCTGTGTCTCAAGGAATTTTTTGTGAATTTTTCTGATTTATTTGCTATTTCCTATAGCTCATTTTTATTTTCTCCTATTTCTAAAAATAGAAAAGACCTGTAAATCCTATAAATAGTATTGGGCTGAGCCCATTATTGTTCATTCGACCCACCAACCCTCAGCCGTCAGATGTCCCATTAGCCTCGTGTCAGCTATCTAGCTGATGTTCACCTTAGCCACCAGATCATGATAGAGGACACGTGTTAGCCATCCATGCACCGAAACCTTTGTTCATCATGCGATGTGCCCCACTGTCCTATCTTTAGCGGAACCACGTGTCATCAATCCGGGGTGTCAATTACTATTCATCTTCCTCTCGAGAGCTTATCGTCGTGTCTGTGTCGAATTCTACCGCCACTTGCAGTTTCCAAGCCGGACTGGACGTCCGCGCACCATAAAAGCAGCTGCTACCCTCATTCTCTGCACTTCGCCGCCACCTCTGCAGCTCGTTCCACAGCCATACGCCTTCGCTGATGTTCGTCGAGCACCGCTGAAGCCGAGCCGCCGCCGCCGAGTGTTGTCGTCTTCGTTTTCACTATCGTCTGAGCCATCGTCGTCATCTTCTTCACCGATTCATCCTCGCTACTATTCCCAAACCTCGCCGCCATCTGCTCGCCCGTCACCGTGTGCTATTACCGGTGAGAAGCTGCCGTCCACCGCCTCGCCCCGACCGAATCTCACTCTGGCCGAGCCTCGCCCGCATCGCCACACCATGTCGCTCGCCGGTTCATGAGCCATCGCCTCGGTTCATGCACCACCGATGTCAGCCATGATGCCAGGCCGCACCCACACCGACGATGTTTCAAATTCTCCCTAGACCTAGTCCACATGAGTCGAGTCCCTAATAGATGGGTCCCGCACATCAGCGAGCACTATGCTGTGAGCCCATGAGCTAGCCATGCTAAGTCAGCCACCATGTCAGCCCTAGGGTACATGTGTTGCCACGTGTAATGCCATGTTAGTACCACATCGGCCCGGCGATCTCTATGACACATGGCAGTGCCACATCAGCCTTACACTGCCACCTATCAGCCACGTCAATGCCACGTTAGCCTTAGCCACCATGTTAGCACGCCAAGTCACCGGTACACTTTTCGGTGAGCCAGGTCAACTATAGACTAGCCTTTCCATGCATCAAGTCCATAGCACAATAGATTTTTTTATTTTTCAGTGTTTTTCTTTAGGGTTAATTTTTCAAGAGCCTGTTCTCATCCATCATAGCTCCGATTGATCATGTTCTTTTTTTCTAAATTTATCTAAAATTGATCTCTACCTTCTGGTTCTAATTTAAAAGTTTTTGGAGTTTATTTGAATTTTATGTGAATTTATTTTGAGTTTTATCTTGCTTTCCCTCTGTTAGATCGCGTCTTCGATAGAGCTTAAGCAAGATTTGAAGACCAACAACAATTAACTGAGCATGGCTAAGGCAAGTCATGCTTGTTGATCATGTTGAACTTAGTTTTTAATTTATTTTTTTATTTTAAATTATCATGTATTACCATTTTATTACAAACCCTTATACCTGATAGTTATTGATATATTAATCCCTCACTTGATATATTAAATACCATGATCCCATTGTCACTATAAGATGTAAAATTTTTCTAGTGATGCAATACTAGTTGTCACATAGCATGTACGTCTTGTATGCTTAGCCATGTTTATAGTTACATTGGGTTCATCATCATATTTGATGAATTAATTAATTTAACTTGATGAGATATTGAATAGTAGTTGTAGCCACAGTTATAAAATTTTTTTTGTCATGAAATTGGTGTGTTATTGGTGGTGGTTATACAAACTTGGTTTTCACTTGGGCGGTGATCGTGCAATAGGGAGAAGTGTAGATTCACTTTAATGGATGTGGATGTCTTGCCTGGGTAAAGTTAAAGACTTTACTTTGTGCGCCATTGATTTGAGTCTTACCGTGCAATCACATGTCTGTTATGGGTAGATCTAGCTAATTAATTTATGTTATTTCAATTTTAATTTCACCATTATGATGAGCATGGATGCTGATTTGCATGAGACGCAAGAGAGTGTGATGTGAAACCTTATCGGCCAAAATTGAGTTGAGGTTGAGTATTGTAAAGGTCTTGTTGTGATTTTCTTTAACATGAGGATGATTTCATCGTGTGGGTAAAACTATACAATCTCTGTAGAGTATAAAACTATTCGAATAGCCATATCCCTGATTATGAACAATGCTCGGTGATTTCACATGAAGGGTAGATATTTTATAAAAACTTGGTTGGGATAACTTTGAAAGTGAATGGTTAGTTCACTAGTGGTTTAAATTCATGAATGATTAGTTCACGAGCGATTCAATATGGTCTATTCAATTCTCTTGATTATTTATTTATTATCATTTTCTTTAAAGATCACTTTTAATCTATTTTCTGTATTTACTTTAAATTAGTACTTTTGCAAAATAACCTTTCAGTCATCCGTTGGTAAGACTTGCATTATATTACAGAGGAGGGTGAGGAGGCACAGTGGATGGGCAAAATGAGTTGCTTGCAATGAGGTGAATCAATGGTTTATTTGGTTTGAAGAGTGGGATGCCAAAAATATGCTAGCGACAAGTGGGCGATGGTGGTGGTAGTAGGTGCTCGTGGAGGAGTGGCACAATAGATGGCAGATCAATTGAAGGCATCAAACCTAATAGGGGATGGAGGGGATCGGGTGAAAAGGAGTTAGATTCTCATGATGAATCCCTGTTGGAAGTGGAGAATCTCGATTGGAAGCAGAGAAGAAAAACACTCAATTCAATAACTTTGAGCAAAAAAGTCTAGTTAACATGAGGGTTGGATGAGAACATGGGTGGAGCATGTTTTTATGCAACTGGAATTGCCAAAAAAACTCACCAGGGAGAGAGATCAAACATGGTGGCAATGGTGAGCTCTCCTTAGGTGTTTTATGGGGAAATGGAGATGAGCACAGAGTAGAACACAAAGCGAGACCTCATTTCAGTGCTTGCGTGCCGCCACCTCCTGAAGTTCAGATATGTGCAAAGAGAGGATAGGAGATAAAGAGAAATGAGTAAGAGAGAAGATAGGGAGTTGTTGACTTAGCACCTATCTAGCTGGCAATGTTCAGTGATGTGGTTGTCAACACAAAAAAATTAGTGACATGGCCACCAACATGGCAAAACCACTAATGAAACCAGTCTAAAGGGGGAAATATTAATGGCTTTGATAGTTGGGGAGGTCAAACAGATGATTTTGTAGTTGGGGCATATTTTAAGACTCCAGCAGTAGTTGAGGTGATCAAATACTTATTCCAAAATTGAACTTGTCCCTAAAATATAGCAGATGCCTAATGCATAGACAACCATTTACCTAATGAGTTAAATGAAAAGTCAAAAGATAAACAAAATATAAAAATGCAAAATGTTGAATATTCAAATTGATGAAATTCAAAAAAAAAATGTAAAACTATTAGAAAATTTTTCAAATGTACAAGTTTTCCATTGGTACCTATCATAGATTCCAATCAAAAGAACACCTATCAATTTTCTACCTATTCCTTATCTAAAGATAGGCTAATGGTGAAATTTACTCTATGCTGGGAGGTATTTTTATGTATTTGTGCGTCTCCTATTGGTATACTGGGTAAGCTACATTAGCGCAAATTAAAATTTCTACTGCGTAAACCAGGAAGCTATGCGAGTAAGAAATAATGAATTATTGCCGATGAGCGCATAGTATAGTAGAAAAAGAGTTGAAGTAGCCTGGTTCAACATAGCTCACGTCAATGTAGTGGAAGTAGTCGATCATCTAATGCCCATGAGATGTGAAGCCGATGGTCTTCTAGCTATAGTTGATCCCCATGAGCCAATTGCCTTCTCTTTGAATTGTCTGATTAGCACCACACTCATAGTGACACCTTTATCAAAGTCCACACATCCAAGGATGGAATGTTGTGTGTTGGTGTGCTAGCACCGGCACGCTGTGAGGGGCTTGGAGGAGGCAGCTAGGGTTTCGGTGGGTGGTGCAATGTCTCTATCTTTTTCATAACCCACTACCCCTTTATATAGAGCCTCCGACCGGATCATTATTCATCATGAGTAGAGATCGTATCCCACTCGAAAACCTTTGTGAGATCTTAATACAATACAAATAGAGATCGAATTTTATTTGGAGCCTATTATCCAGACCCTTACTGTTCTAACCTATTGTGTACCCCTATAGGTTCAAGTATGTTTGGTTGTAACCCGAAAACAACTTCTTGATCACTGGTCAGTAGTAGTCTCTAGCAGGACATATCGACCTCCAAACATACACAAAAATCAATCTGGATGAACCATATGTAATATGATCTGCAACTAGGTCCTAGTCACTCATGATCAGTTCATAACTCATTACAAACAGTTCGTATCAGGTTACGACAAGTCTATATCCCCATATGATCAATTCGTTGATGAGTTTGTGATATGTTCAACTAGCTCATGACTAATCGTATACACATACAACTAGTTTGTATATGGTCAGACTAAACCTATTTGTGAATTCTCCTTTTGCCTCACGATACTCGATCGATCTGCAGGGAACAATTGTGTCATTCATAGATTGTTCAATCTTTTTTCGATCTAGTGATAGATAACTTCATGTAGTCGATTCTTCGACCATTCGTGATCTGGCCATGCACATCCTTTATTTGACCTTATTCGAAGGGTCTGGAGATATCCACATCCTTTATTTGACCTTATTCGAAGGGCCCGGAGATATCTCTCCTATTATGTAAAACGAGCAAATCTCATATCCGATCAGTCGCATTCCTCCGAATGTTTCATAGCATACTCGAAAGTTACCTTTATAACTACCCAAATATGAAGTAGTGTTTGACAACCTCTAAATGTATTATTATACATGTAGAAAACTATGCTGATCTCAGGTACAAGGATTATACATCATCAATGCTTAAGATCAACTGATGACACATAAAATATAACAATCTCAACAGTATCTCAAAGTGGTTCAATCTAATACTATGTTCTCTAACATGTGTCCACATTACTGATTTGATATTCCTATAAATCATGGCCAATCTGGCCCCTTGCTGCTATGTAATTCTGTTTTGGCCCCCCGCCCAGTTGATAATTCTGTTTTGCCTTGTGGTCAAGACCTCACACGAACCAGAGTGCGCGAGGCGGCTCACGTGGCTGGGAAGCGCGTGGGGTGGGCTCGAGCGGCCGCGTAGCGTGTGAGGCGGGTCGAGTGGCCAGGCCATACTGAAAATAAAATATTTTCTTAATTAGTTAATCCACAAAAATAATATATATATATATATTATTTAAATTTAAATATATTTATATTTAAATTGCACTAGGGTTATTAGTATGGTTTAGTTGTAGAAAAACAATAGTCATATGATGAGATGAGCGCAAATGTTAGCATGAAGTTAGTTTTTGTAACGACACCTTTATATGCATCCAACCAGGTAGTTATTTACTCCACTCAGTATATGCTGGTTTCTAAGTTACTAGTGTCCCAACGAATGACATCTGTCCAGAAATCTTTTGGAATAATATTATATAATAAATAAAAAGTTTCACCAACAAGTCACATACTTGCTAACATTTATGATAATTCATTCAAAAAAAACATAACAACATATTATTAAAAAGATAATAAACATAAAAGTGATACAATCATCCATATGGTTACTTCTATGACATATTACTAACATTTCCTTGCTTTTATCTCATATTTGTCGGTCGAATTAATAGACTAAAGCGTGAGTACATAAATCAAACTCATACTTTGGCCCTGATTCTACGCTCTGGAAGCTAGCTTCAGTAGAATCTAGTATTCGGAAAAGCCGCCAAAAGGATACTCCAACTTCCCTATACAAATGGACCAGTTTCTCTAGCTTCAGTAGAATCTAGTATTCGGAAAAGCTGCCAAAGGATACTCCAACTTCCTATACAAATAGACCAGCTTCTCTAGGTTCGGCTTAAAAAATTGGTAGTCTGGAAAGAAGCAAGGAGCTAGAGTTGGGCCAAACAGACACTTAAGCCAGTGTTAACGAACATAATTTACAAGACTTTCGGCCAAAATCAAACCAAATCAGCTAGCCACCTATTAATTGTGGGTGAGTACTTGTTTTATTCCCCCCTCTGGACAACGAGCTTCTGAAGATGAGATATGTTCAAAAAAAAATCATTTCGAACTGTCCAAATACTCCAGCAAGCTAATATAATGATCTCCACAAACATGGCACGAGTAGGATATTTTTAATATGTTCAAGTACTTCCAGCAGAGAGATTTGTATTCCAAATGACAGTCTTTACTGTGTTCACGTCCGAAGAAGAGATGAAAGATTGTTTCCTCTACTTGTTTGGAGCACAGCACGCATGTGTAATCATTTCCATCAAAGTGAATTTTTTCCCCTCTTGATAGATTTGTTGTGTTCAATCTATCCTGGAGCGATCATTTACTACTGTCCTTCTTGGGCTTATCATAAGCTTACGATAAGCTGATCTTGGTGTTCAATCTCTTCACGTATGCTGCCGGGCCAAAATCTACCTACAAAGCTTACGATGTCCTTGAGACCTTGAGCGCATGAACTCTGAGGCTAAGGCTGCCCATGGACTCTGAGAGCTTAGCCATTATGGCCGCAAGTGGAGCAGGTTGCCTGGAAATTTAGCCCAATGGCCAAGCTGGCATATTTTTTCTCAGGCCAGGATGAACCAGTGCCATAGTGCCATTCCCACCGTGAACCAAGATTCGGTAAATCACAGATCAGAAATAAAATCCAATGGACCTTGTAACATCCCAATTTGGGGGTTGTCAATTTGCTTGATTAGGAAATTTACAAATTTTGTTTGAATTTCAAAAGTGCAATGCAAATTCAACCAAAATTCAAAATTTTCAAAGTTTCAAACCCCTCTTGGGCTAAGCCAAGCCGAGCCCACCTCCTCAGCCAACCAGGCCTTTGGCTCAGCCCAGGCCACCTCTAGCCTAGCCTAGAACAGGCCAAGACAGCCCACGCTGCTCAGACGCACTCTGGCTGTGTTGCACACGCGTCCACGCTGCACCGCGTGTGCCCACGCTAGCATGCATCATGCCATGCATGCCCAGGCTCATGATTGCCGCGTGTTCTAGGATTCCTGCTGCGTCACCACGTCACTTCGGCCCTGTGATACCCCGTCTCAACTCTACACTGCCTCCCATTTGTTGGAGAACCTTTTTCTCCCTCCTTTCTCCCCGCTATGACGTCTCAACCTGAGCTGCCTCGTCCCATCGCTTCCGTGTTGTAGCTTCTTGCGTCGCGTGCCCATGATTACACTCGACTCTACACTGCGCCAATCCTCCCATGCACACTTGCCCTAGTCCTCTGCCGGCGACTACCATGGCCACAGCACCATCATGGCACCCAATGGCACCATGCCCTCCTCACGACTATAAAACCCATGGATCACTTCCTTGAACCTCCACTCACCTCCCCTCATCACCAATCGAACCCAAGAGCCCCTAAGCCTTCTTTGTCCTCATTTCTAGCCATTCCGCCGCCTCGAGCAATCTCAAGCTTCGTAGCAACTACGTTCAATTTGCCACACCTGGAGCTTCACGTGGACCCCCTAAGGATGACCCCGACCATGCCAAGCTTCTTCGTCCCCTCCAGCAAGCCCTCCGCGCCACCCACCTCACCGATGTTCTGGTTCTCATCACCATCCCACTACGCTCATCCCCAGTCCGCGTCGTCACTTTGGGTATGTTTCTCATCATCCCTAGTCACTTCCGAAGATAGGAACTGACCTCTAGTAGCCTGTAGCACCTTAGAGATGAGCTCATTGTTCCGCCGTTGTGTGAGCTCATTGTTGGTAGTGCTAGCAACCAAATTGGCTCGTGCCAACTCGCTCGAAGATGTGTGCCATGCCATAGGATCCATTTTTGACTTTGCTATCGACCATCGAGGTCCCCATCATCGGCGAAGAGCTTCGGCATTCTTTGGCAAGGATGAAGCACTATAGCGACATGGTTAAGTTTAAGCATGTAATTACTTTATCATTAATGACCTTTGTTAAGCTGTTGTTAATTAGTTCTTGACGGTGGACCCATCTCGATTTAAGTAAGCTCCTATCCGTATGATAAGTGGGCCCTTAGCCTAATAAAACCTTTTAACTAGTTAGTTTAAGGTTTAAGCCAGCGATAAGTGGGCCCATTCTCTTGTTTATCAAGATAAAGGGTCCCACCTATCACCAAAGAGCTTTTTTTCTTTCAAAAATTAATTTAATTTAATTTAAAATCCATTGGGCCCAACAGTCAACCTCAGTAATGATTTTCAATAGAAATTCAATTCAGAATTTAAATAAAATATGTGGGTCTGCTTGTCGGTGAGATTAAACTCTCTCCTCTGTCTTTTCTCGATTTAATTTCAAATTTAAACTTCAAGTACTCTTTCTCACTAGTTTAGCTCCAAATTTAATGAAATTTATTTCTAAAATTTTCTAAATTCAAAATCTATGTGACGGTAGTGGTTTTGTTCAATATGGAGTTCATTTGTATTTATTTGTTTTGCTCATCTGTTTATTCATTTTCTAATGCAATCATCCAAGTAGAGTACAAGGACGCGAAGGACCCTAGTTTGAGTAAACTCAAGAGTTCTAAGACCCACCGACCTATGAGCCAAGCAAGTCAATACTCGATCATATTTGTAACATCTTATTTTTAGTGACTTTTTGAGATTTTTAAAATAAAAATAATCATTTAGATTTTCTAGAATTAATTAAAGCTTAATTTGAATTTTTAGTAATTTAAAAGATTTAATATGAATAAAGTAGACGACAACTAAATGAAAACCAGTTTTATTGTGTTCCTTGTGATGCAAGGAATTTTCTTGAATTTTCCAAATTTATTTGCTATTTATAGAGCTCAATTTGTATTAAATCAATTTCTGAAATTGGAAAACCCTAGAAATCTTTTAAAGCCTTGTGGGTCGAATTCTTTCATGTGGCCTATTTCCTTTCGTCTCCTTCCTTTGGCCGAATACCCTCTCTGGCCCGTTTTGTCGTGGCCATGCGATTTGCGCCCATCTTTGCGTGTTAGCCATCTAGATTAATTTGTCGCCACATGCGATCTACCGTTGTGCCACATGTCACCTATTAGGACCCGTGAGCACTGTTAATCCTTCCGATGGAATCCGTGCCATGTCAGAGACAGAGATGCCTCAACGTCCATGTTGTCATTGCTCTCCGTGCATGGTCATCTCGGTCACCTCGGTCCTTGGAGACTCACAATTCTCGATGTATAACTCTGCCAACTTGTCACCTGCATAGGTTATCTTAACCGGAATAAAGTGAGCAATTTTTTCAAGCGATCCATAATTACCTAATCGAATCAAAACCATGCTTGGTCTTTGGTAACCCTGTAATAAAGTCCATGCCAATTTCTTCCCACTTCTATTAGGAAATTTTTAATGGTTGTAGCAAACCTGCTGGTCATTGATGCTCAGCTTTCACTATTTAGCATACATCACAAAGTTCAACATACTCTGCTATCTCACATATCATGCTTGGCCATCAATATTTATCCTTGATGTCCTGGTACATCTTGATACTGCCTAGGTGAATTGAGTACAATGACTCATGAACTTTTTGCGCAACAACTCCTTTATGTCCCTCTTATTTGACACACACAAACGCTATTTAAACCACATGGTATCTTTTATCATCCACGGTAAATCCTGATACTTTACCCTTACTCATATTGACAATGATCCACTGAATATTTTAATCCTCTACTTGAGCTTGACAAATCTGACCATCCAATGTCGGTTGTAACTCCATTGTGGCTAAGAATCATTCCTCAACCAAATCTAGGCAAAGCTTCTAAAATTCCTTGCGCAAAGCTGGCTGACTCTCCTTGATTATCACTGTGTTGCAATAAACCTTTCTGCTCAAAGCATCTGCTACCACATTGGTCTTTCCTGGTTGATAATGTATTCCAACATTGTAGTCCTTTATCAACTTCAACCACCTTCTTTGCCTAAGATTAGTGTTAGCTTGAGTGATGGTATATTTTAAACTCTTGTGATATATGTAAATCTCACATCGATTACCTATGAGATAACGACACCAAATCTTTAAAGCATGCACTACGGCTGCTAATTCCAAATCATGTGTGGGGTAATTTTCTTTATGTGGCCTCAATTGATGCAAAGTATAAGCTATCACTCTTCTATCTTGCATCAGCACACATCTCAAACCTTTATGGGAAGCATCACAATAGATCTCAACATCCTTGTTAATGTCTAGCAATACAAACACTAGGGCTATGACCAAACACTCATTTAACTTTTCATAACTCTTCTCGCACTCTGGCGTCTAAACTAATTTCTTTTCCTTCTTTAACAGCTGTGTAAGGGGCCTAGCTACATTGGAAAACCCTTCAATAAAACAATGATAATAACCTATCATTTTCAGAAAACTTCGAACTTGTATCACTAACGACGGTGACTTCCAAACCAGCACATCCTTCACTTTTTCAGGGTCAACTACAACTCCCCCTACTGGTATGACATGGCCAAGCTACTTCCTTATCTAAAACTCACATTTGCTGAATTTGGCATACAGCTCATTCTTTCTTAGTTTTTACAACACCAATCTCAAATGCTCCACATGCTCTTTCTCATCTTTGGAGTAAATTAAAATATCATCAATGAACATGATGATAAAATAGTCTAAATACCCCATGAACATATTATTAATCAGGTACATGAAATAAGCTGGGGCATTGGTTAAACCAAAAGACATCACAGTGAACTTGTACAGACCATAACGAGTCAAGAATGTTGTATTAGGTATGTCCTCTTGACGAATTCTCATCTGATGATATCCTAACCTCAAGTCAATCTTGGAGAACACTCTAGCTCCCTTAAGCCGATCAAACAAGTTCTTAGACCATGTGGATGGTCGTGAATAAAGTAATGATGAATAATTGATATTTGGATAGTCTTGGATTTTGCGTTAGGATCCCTCGTGTTGTGATTGATTTGCTCTTGTTTTGATGGGTTTTGATCTCTCTTCTTCCCTCTTCTTGATCTTGCCATGCCAAGGATGTGAATGAAATAGAGATAACCTCATGAAATTAATCTTGTATCATCTAGTGTAAAATCAAGGATAACCGACTAGATGGGGTGAATAGGAGGTTATAAAATTCTTACCTTCTAAAACTGATTATCACAATTTTAGCTATACAATATTTCAATGTAAGTAAAACCTACATAATTCTAATAAACATAAGGCACCACAAGAACTAATCTCTACAAATATCTCTAGCACAAGTAAATATAAACTATCACAATTATCACAAAAATGCTAGAAATATAAGTACAAAAAGAGAGACAAGAAAATAACCAATTGACACATGATATTTTACAATGGTGTTCGGAAACTTACAGATTCCCCTAATCCACATTGAGAAAACCCCAAGCGATTTGGACCGGCTCCACGAATTAAACCTCAACTCCTCATTCCACTAGTGATTGTCCTTCCTCTGTTCCGGAGATGGTGGACATCAAACCACTCACAAATTTGGTACCAATCCTCTTCACAATTTTCTTGAAGAGTTTACCTCGCAATCTTCTACCAAGCCGTTTAGGTGCCGGCAAGCACCAAGATAATAGATCACAACTTTACTTGACAGCGATCAAGTGCCAAAGAATCAATCTAGAGATGAAATACACTTGATGTAGCTCAACTACCCCAAATGAATGCATAATATGAAACTGAGATGTGGAAAGGTTGCTCATGCTCAAGAATGTTCAATAAAGTTTCTTCTTACGTTCTTGAGCTGGTGAGTGAGTATTTATACTCTCACCATCCAAATATAACCGTTGCATAAAACAATCCTGAAAAATTGGTAATACCGCTGTACAAAGTACAGAACTACCGCATTGTACTATAGCACGTGGTAACGGCTATGTCAGACCGTTAGAACTAGCCATTTAAAAGTCGACGCAATACTATCTCCATTGAAATTACGGTAGTTCCGATGATCGGTAGTTTCGATTTCTAGCGCCGTACTATCGTTTGCTTAGGGGACAAAAGTTGGTCCTTTCTAGAAAAAACATACCACCCAAATTTTTGGAGCTTCCGAGGTCCGGTAATTGCAATTTGGAGTGTGGTCATACCACTATGCGGTAGTTCTGCCATTCATTTTTCGGTACTACCGATATCAGGGAGCCTAAGTGTTCAAATGAGTGGTCTTTGGAAAAATGTACCGCTCAAAGTACGGTATACGAGTTACGGTAGTACCGCTGTGTACGCACTAGTACTTCCAAAGTCCGGTAGCTCCATTAAACACATTCCGGTACTTTTGATTTTTTTTCTGCAGTGCGCAATTGACTTTTAAATTTAATTTTAAATGCATGCATGATCTTAAATTAATCCAAATAGTACAAGAACATGCTTTCAAGTTACTTTCTATGATCTATCTTAATAGTACGGCATTTAACCTATAATCCTGTCTTTCAAACTTTCTCTCAAGGCCAACAAAAAATCAAAATTAATCTTATACTACTAGTACATTTGTCTTGAACCATTTTGATCCTCTTTTTGACCTTTAGTATACATTTCGAGTTTGATATGCTCAATTAGGGACTGAACCTATGTGATACTTAGCAAACACATTAGTTCCATATTCACATATTGTCATTAATTATCAAAACCATTTTTAGGAGCATAGATGCTTTCAATCTCCCCCTTTTTGGAAATTGATGACAACACTCATATTAATTGAGAAAAAATTTAGTTGTTAATATACCACTAGTTTGATATCAACTTGTATATTCATTTGTGACTTTGGTGAAGCAATTAATTAATTTTACGAAGTACTTGGATGAGGCTAACGAATTAATTGCTTTCTAAAGTCAATTTAGGAAAGATCCCCCTGAATGTGTGCATATAGATGACAAGATGCATTGTAAGCATGTGTTAAGAGAGAATTTTGGTAGAGCTTCCTTTGAAATATGAACTCTAGGAGAAAAGACAATTGTAAATATATATAGTGAAAGAATATAAGTTTCACTTGAAGATCAACTTCAAACTAATAATCACAAATTTAAGTTCAACAAGTCATAACAAGACACTTAAAAATGTAAAACATCATATGGTTCATTACACCATAGCATTAAACATCACATGGTTCATTACACCACAGCATTAAACAATAATAAACTTGGCATCTTATTCCTTTTGTTGCATCTGTTGCATCACAAAATCAGCTTTTTCTTTTCTTTCCTTTTCCTTGAGGTGAGGGGTCACGACGGCGATGGTGCTTGTAGCGAACTAGAGATGAAGACTGAGCGATCGTGTGCTTAAGGGAGGCCTCTTGGTCCTTGGGCTGTCAAAGAGGCAATCTGAGCAGTGTTTTTCACCACATGTCCATCGATGCAGAGAATAGCAGAATAGATCTGAGAGAGAGAAACCTCTTCCTCTCCTTGCGATCCATTGCGGCCTCTTACGGTTGAGCTCGGGACGCAGAGGTGCAGGAGCAGGAGGTCCCTCTTTAGGCTTATATGGCTTATTAACTGAGCCTAGACCACCCCGGTACCTGGTCTTCCTAATGATCAGAGCCATGATGTAAGGGGCATAATTTATCCTCTTAACTCTGTCATTCTTGGAAGAAGCTATCTCCCTGATGATGAGATCAACCACATCAAACCTTCGACCAGTCATTACATAGTTAATCAAGTTCCATGCATGACCACAAATAGCATCAAAATTCCCACTATTGGGAAGAATGGTGTGGTTGATGATCCTGTTAAGAAGACTCGGAATAGGAAGGAGGCCTAAGAGCTTGCCTAGCACATATTTGACATTTTGATCATAGTACTAAGTGCATGTGGCAAGCTGAAGAGCAAGTCTATCATAGACCTTCTCAAATGCACTGGACTTAGTATTAAGGGTTTGCTCAAACTCACGTCTATTAGAGTCCAGGTACTGATGTCCAGTCATCCAAGATATGTGCTCATAATTGGGAGAGATATACAGTATAGTATAAAATTGTCTGATGATCTCCTCATCGTAGTCAGCGTTTAATGCTATAAGGTGATGGATGCCAGCTCGCTGAAATAGACGAAATGCTCCATCATACTTCTCGAGTTTATCTAGGTAGTCCCAATCCACATACTTGTGATCAACAAATTATTTAGAAGGGCCATAAATTTGCTCATACACTGGTTCCTGGAACTTTGTGTGGAACCTGGGATTGGCAGTTCCTAGGGAACACAAAATGACTTCTGTGTCTCAGAATAGCATAATCGTCGCTGGAGATGGTTCTAAGATCAATCTGCTGCTCCTTAGGTTTAGGCATCTCTTCGTCTGAGGACTCATGAGATGGGCTTTCACGCTGTTCAGTTTCTATTTCGGAGTCAGATGCTATTTCTTTTCCTTTGTCCTCTCTTGCTATTTGAGTAGACTCTTCATAGCGGCGGATGCCATCTGAAGTAATGGAGACGCTGGAACGGCGTGAGATCCTTGTTGAGAAGAGGTCTGTCTAGATGGATTGTCGTTCCTCACATATATCTTTCGAGTAGCATTTCTAGTCCTTGGCATCTTCAAAAAAAGGGAGGAAATAATGTCAAGGATAAGGTGTGAATCAAGGAATTTTGGTTTGGAATGAATGGAATGACATTGCTATTTTATCAGCCAAATCGGAAGTTCCGACATTCAAAGTGCGGTAGTACTGAGATGGAGTAATACCGGTGTGAAAACTCCAATATGACCGCTCTGTGGTAGTACCGCGTTCTTCGAGCGGTAGGGCAGATATAGGGTCAGACCCTGGAGTTACTACACAAGCCATCTAAAATCGGTAGTTCCGAAGTTAACACTCCAGTAGTTCCAAGAATCGGTAGTACCGTAATTTTAATGTCGGTAGTACCAGAAATCGGTAGTACCATAGAATATAAAGCGGTAGTTCTGATTTTTCTGGAACTTCTCAGGACAGAATTTGATCTGAGGAAATATGCAAATGATTCCTAGTTTTGCACTCAATTAAAAATCATTCAGGATCATTATACATTAATGAACCTAGGAGAAGCCTAAGAACATAGTTTTTTTAACATATATGGTTTTAGCAAAAAGTTTTGAAAATGTCCTTCAAAAATACCTCAAACAACACCAAAAGAATCTAAAGACATGAGGCAAGTGTTCAAGTAATATTTGAGTAATCTAAGACATTTAACTCATTCCTCAACTTGCAGAAACAGCTTTCATTTAAAGGTTTGGTGAAAATATCTGCTAATTGGTCTTCAGTCTGGATATGGCTAATTTCAATATCTCCCTTGCTCACATGATCTCTCAAGAAATGGTGATGTATATCTATATGTTTGGTTTTTTAGTGTTGGACCGGGTTATTTGCTATTTTTATCATACTATCATTATCACACAAAAGATGTGTTTTGTCAAATTTAATCCCATAATCCATCAAGGTTTGCATCATCTATAGCAATTAAGCACAACAACTACCCATAGAAATATATTCGGCTTCGACGGTGAAAAGTGTATCGAAATTTTATTTCTTCAAAGACCGTGACACTAAGGTTCTTCCTAGAAGTTGACAACTACACGATATGCTTTTCTATCCACTTTGCAACCTGCATAGTTGAAATCCGAATATCCAATTAAATTAAATTTTGCACTCTTTTGGAGGAACCTAAGTCTATGTTAAAGGAATGCTTTAAATATTTTAGAATTCTTTTTTACGGCCATCAAATGACACTCTTTTGGAGATACTTGAAACCTTGTATATATGCAAACACTAAACATAATATTGGGCCTAGATGTGGTAAGGTAAAGTAAAGTACTAATCATGGATCTATAAAACTTTAAATCTACCAGTTTACCTCCTTCATTGAGATCAAGATGTTCATTTGTTGAATTTTGCATCCTCCATACCAAACTTCTTGAGTAAATCCTTTACATACTTTGTTTGGCATATAAATATCCCACCCTTGAGTTGCTTGACTTGAAGTCCAAGAAAATAGCTCAATTCTCATATCATGGACATCTTAAATTCCTTAGACATTATGTCACCAAATTCTTTGCAAAAGTCTTAATTAGAAGAGCCTAATATAATATCATCAACATAGATTTGGTATACAAAGAAGTCATCATCAATAATTTTAGTAAATAATGTTGTATCAACCTTTCCAATTTTGAATCCTTTTGAGAGTAGAAAATCCCGAATGCACTCATATCATGCTTTAGGGGTTTATTTTAAGGCATATAGCGTCTTGGAGAGTTTATACACATGATTTAGATTTTTAGGATCTTCAAATCTAGGAGGTTGCTCAACATATACGAGTTCTGTAATTTTGCCATTTAAAAAAGCACTTTTTACATCTACTTGATAAAGCTTAATATCAAAACTTGAGACAAAAGTAAGTAAAATTTGAATTGACTCAAGTCTAACTACGGGAGCAAATATTTCATCACAATCTAAGCTTTCTACTTGAGTATAATCTTGAGCAACTAATCTTGTCTTATTTCTTACCACAATTTCATTTTCATCTTGTTTGTTGCGAAAGATCCATTTTCTACTAATTACATCGTTCTCCTTGGGTCTTTCTACCAATATCCAAACATTGTTTCGAGCAAAGTTATTAAGTTCTTCATGCATGACATTCAACCAATCTGGATCATCTAGAGCATCATCTATAATTTTTTGCTCAAGAGAGAATAAAAGAGTAATGTTCACAAAATGAAGCTACTCTAGATCTAGTTTGAACATCCTTACTCACACCACCCAATATTTGATCTATTCGATAATATTTGGCTATGGTATTGTGGATCTTTAGTAGTAGACGTTGTTCTTCTTTTTCTTCCACGTCTATGGCTTGAATGTTGCTTGTTGTGGAGGAGGTGGAAGGTTCAACTTGCTTTGATGAGAGAGAGTCGCTTGTATCCTTCTTTGGCTTGACATTACCGATTTGCATATTTCTATTACACATCTTAATCCTTCATCTCCTACATCTTCTTGAGAACCATTAGTTTTATCAAATTGAACATCACAAGATTCTTCAACTAGAGCGGAGTTTTTGTTAAAAACTCTATATGCTTTACTATTAGAAGAATAACCCAGCAAGAAAACTTCATCATATCGACTTTAAAATTTAGAGAGTCAAACACTTTTTCTTAAGATATAGCATTTGCATCTATATACTCTAAAGTATGAAATGTTTGGTCTCCTTCCGATGAGAAATTTGTAGGAAGTCTTTTTCAAAAGACAATATAAATAAAGACGATTTATGGCATGACAAGCGGTATTAATAGCTTCCATCCAAAAGATATCAGAAGTATTGTATTCATCAAGCATTATCCTAGTCATTTAAATTAATATTCAATTTTTTCTTTCTACAACTCCATTTTGCTCCAGAGTGTATGTAGTGGAAATGTAATGTCCTAAACGTCTTTACGGCGTCCCTGGGAGTATTTAGCGGAATCATGGAGTTTCTTGGCTTTTCGGTAAATCACGGGAGGTGGGAAAGAGTTGCAGAATTATCTAAAGAGAGAAAAAATAATTAATTTAATAAAATAAAAAATTGCGCTACCTAGAGGGAGGCCTAGCCACTTTAGGCCAACTAGCCCAAAAGAGCCACCCCTTTTCTCTCCCCAAACCCTAGCCACCCCCTCTCCCACCTCTTGGCCGCCCTCCCCACCCCTTGGCGACCCCCACCCCCTTGTGGCCACCCCTTCTCTCCCCTTTGCGCTCTCTCCCATCTCCATTGCTGTCCTACTGAAAAGAAGGGGAGGAAGAGGAGGGAGAGGAAGAAGGGAAGGAAAGAGGAAGGAGAAGAAAAGAAAGAGGTGACCTTGTGGGATCACCTAGGTATAATTTCTCATCTCTTTCCCCTCTAATTTAGGTTAATTTGGGGATTTTTGGTTCGTGATTAGAGGTGTTCTTATGAGATAAACCACCGATTAACGATAAAGTGTTGTCTGCATAGGTTGATTTGTGCAACGCGATTGTTCGTCTAGATTAGAGCATCAAAACAATTTTTTCTGTAGATCTGGCCAACATGAAAGTTGTAGAGGACATGAAACCTAGCTTCTCTAATTGTTTTAGATTTTTCCATAGGGTTTGGGTGCAGAGTCGGGAACTTTGCTATGTAGTAGAGGAGTAGTCGAAACTAGTTGTTGTTAAGGTGTAGTTTCAGAGAGGTAGATGAATTTTATAATTTTGGCCACAATAACATAAGTTGTAGGAAATCTTGCAAACTAGCTTCTATAAGAAAATCATGAGTTTTATATCATTATACAGAAGATGGGATTCGTTAGAAATTTGCTAGCCAAATCATTGAAGTAGAGTATGTCCTTTGTTTTGTGATATTTTACACCCCTTTAGTAGCAGATTAAAAATAGGGTGTCTACTTAAAAATTATAGGTTTTTCTCTGTAGTTTCCAAAAATATCTCATTTTCTATACTTGGCCAAGTAGTTTTAAAGATACGAAAAAACAAGCGCTGCTGCATGGGTTAGCGTAGGATCGACGAGCGGAAAGGGTATTGTCGGGCTTAGGGCTTAGCGGCATTTTATTTTCTTAAGATGTGGATACCTTGCTGTAGTCTTATGCTGAGAGATAATTTTGGACAGGTGGTTTCGCTCCTGACCGGCGTGAGCACTTCGCTTCATCGGTAGAGATAAGTAAACGTAGCGGATGTGCTACCGTTTAACTCGTTAATTATGCTATATTCACATTAGATAATTCTCTTAATCTGAGATACTATGCCGTGGTTATATGTTTTCTTTAATGTGGTCTATGTGGTAGTATTTTAAGAATCAATTGATTATGCACTTGATAGATTAATTATGGTTATATGGTATTGTTCTTAATAAAATAAATATGATTGTGGGATAGTATTCTTTACGAGGATATTGTGATCTAAGTGGAAGTATTTTTAGTGAATACATTGTCCTAGTCATTTTAATTAGCTTGTTAAACAGTTTGCTTACTGAGATTTTTATCTCACTCTTGTTTTTCTCCCCTCCAGGTGATCTTTGAGCATGCATGGAAAGGGTAGAGCGGTATAACACAATTGCACACCATCTTATAATTTATGTTGTAATGAATATGAGAAGTATCTAATCAATTATCTATTTCCCTCATTGATGTTTGCTTTAAATTAATAATATTAGATTGTGTTTCGTTATATTTGATTAAAATTATTAGTGGTTGTTCCTTAATTAATATTTTCCATTACTTTTTTGTTTTGTTATGCTTCTACTTAGCTTATTATGTTTTAGCAGATATTGTCAGTTTATTTTATCTTGTAACCTAGCTAGTTGTGGAGAGATTTAGTGACATTCTAAGGTAATGTGGGTCCTAAGGTGTTACAGGAAAGCTTATGCTTTATTTCTAGTTCATTATAAAAATCTTCAATTTTAGCATTTTTGAACTTAGAACCATTGTCACTTCTAATTTTCTTTATTTTAAAGTCAAATTCATTTTGAGCCCTTTTTCCAAAACTTTCAAAAATTCCGGAGGCTTCACCTTTGTCATTTAAGAAAAATACTCATGTATATCTAGAGTAATCACCTACAATGACTAAACAATAGATATTGCCCCTGATGCTCTTATAGGTTATTGACCCAAACAAACCCATGTACAAGAGCTCCAATAGTCTAGAAGATGATATGATACTTTTGGAAGTGATGAGGGCATCCCTAACACTTATACATCTCCTCCTATTGGTGGTCATACACTTACTGAGATGGACACCATAAGTGAAGCTACAAGTAATACAAGTGCAGAAGTACATGTTGGTCCATTGACTAGAGCCAGAGCTAAACTTCTAAATCAACAGGTGCTTTTGTTTCTTAATGACTCTATTATTATTGATGAGAATTGGGTACTACCTCATGCAAGTGTTTTGTGCATTCTCAGGTTTGAACATTGTGAAGCATTTGGAACCGCGAGGGTGGAGAATGAGGCGGAGCCAAAGGGTGGGAGGAGAAGCTCACATGGGTCAAGCAAGAAAGAAAAGCCCAGGAATTCAAGCCCAATTCGTGCCTCCTCACAAGGTCAATTGGATTCAAACTCGGATTCAACTCAGAATTCAATTCGGATTCGGTTCGGACAGCCTGACAGGCAGTTACTAAAAGGTCATAACTTTCACAAGCGAGTCCGATTCAGGCATTCTTGGACTTGTTGGAAAGATATTTTCAAGGGCTACGCAATGGATCCAGCCCCAGCATCAAATTCGACACGGATCAAAAGTTATGACCAAAACAATATGACGGCTGTAAAATCTAGTTTCCTTTTTAAGAGTTCGTATCTAAAACCATATAGGGTTGAGTTGTAGTAGGTTTGGAGGACTCTATACACATCCCAAGAGGCTATATAAGCCCTGTATTGGCACCCTTAGAGGGGACCAAGTTTTATGCATCAGATTGAAACATAGCTATTGCTTGTTCTTTCAACACGAGTTCATGCGAGGACTTTGAGAGAGAATTAGGCGATCCATTGTTCGTTCGCAACTCAAGGTCAAGCCGTCGTTCTATTGGGAATTGGGGACTTGGCGTTAGTCGCTTGTGGTCGCGCGGCGACAACTATCCGGTGTGTTTGGGCGTATTCGAAGAGTTGAGGGTTCGTGCATGGGCACGAGTGTTCACTAGCGACATCGTCTACTTCACATCAACTATCCACGGTTCCTCCGAGAAGATCGGGACCCATCCCGTATCATATGGTATCAGATTCTAGGTTTACTCGGTGAGAACTTCTTTACCCGTAGTTAGATTCGTTTTTGTCCTATCTTCCATTAAACGAAAATTGCAATACCAAAAACCGTAGTTTAATCTGTTTATTTCTTGTGCGTTTTGTTAAGTTTTCGTCCATTAGAGTTTTGTTTTCGTGCTGATCCGTGTGTTTCCTTCAGCGTAGCTTGATCTTTGTGTCCACATAAACCCTACAAAATTGTTGATTGAATTCCTCAATTAGCAACAAAAAAGTAAATTGCATTTGCTTTTGAGTCCTTAATTCCTTCTGTCCACATTGCTCTCAGAGATCCATCCAAATTCTCTTTGGGGAGAGTTTGAGATAGTATTCACTTCCTTCAAAACCGAAAGTTTGCTGCGGTTTGGCTTGAAAAAACAAATCACTACTTGTGCCAAACCCTAGCCGAGTGAAAAGAAAGAATTGCTCTGATTGAGCTTCACTTATATCTTTTCATCAATTGAGACTAGCTTTTGATATTCTTTGTTAGGGCTGTTCTTGAGTATTATTTACACTTGCTGAATTCTTGAATTTGTGCAAAGGAAAAAAACGATGGTTTGGCCAAAAAAAGAAAAGAAAACAAAAGAAGAAAGCTGAAAGTTTCTGCGATTTGATCAAGAAAGCAGTGAAAATAGAAAGTGTTGGCCAAAACTCTGTAAAAAAAACCTAGTTCATATTTTCAGCTTGTGCACTTATTCTCATAGAGCAATCTTGTGCCCTTACATTCATAACTATTGCAATTGGCTAGCGTCTCTCCTTGTACTTAGTGCAAAGCAGCTAGTTATTCATCTCAATTTCAGATTGTCTCTTTCTAGCTCATTTCCTTTGTTTGCATTAAGTCTCATTTATCGTTGCGTGTGCGTTCATACTTTCGCTTTAACCAATTGGATCAGCACATGAGGCAAATACTCTAACTTGGATCATTACTTAGCTTTACAATACCTTGAATATCAGATTGCATAGGTTCTCCACATACTGTCCAAGCTCCACCTACACTGTTTGTGTACTCCTTGCTCTTAGTTACGCTCATACATTCACGGGTTGAGGTCGTTCGCTATCACAGTGTCGATTAGCTGTCCTTGATTCACTTTGGAGCAGTAAGCTTGCCTTGTTTTCGGGGCGATTAGTTGTAGACATAGAGAGAGCTTTTGTTTTACTAACCCGGATATAACTCGTTTCTTGGTTGTGAGTTGTTTCCATGTCGAGTCACGAGGAGGATCCACCAAATCCGGACACCGGTTACATGGATCAGTACACTCGGTTGCGAGAGATGCTCCAAAAACAACTTCATGATGGTGACAATGGCGTGCGCGATGAGCTTGGGGAAGTTGGTGGGTGAACAACCTTGAGAGGAAGTCACACAATTGCGTGCGAGCATGAACAATAACTTTACGGGCTGCGTGCCATGTTCACACACCACAATCGTGGGGATGCACGCGATGCCACAAGTGTGCACGGTCCTCCGACCATTTTGCACAATGAGGCGAGGAGGAGCGTGCTATTCGTGCGGATGAGGCGGCGTCAACACCAGCGCGTCGCATGGCGATCCGCCACACATCGGGATGGCGGCGCGGCACGCCCTCAAGCACGTGGGCGGCCGAGGCAATGGCGGTCGGGGTGGAGTTATACCACGAGGGTGCCTGGCGGAGGTGTGCCTTGTCTTGATGCGGACGGCTGGCTGGAATGATGATTTTCCCATCGGCGACTACGATGAGCAGCGACGCCATCACCGCAACAACGTGCGGCGTCCTCGCCACGATGGCGAGAGGATCTTGTTGCTAAGCCCAAATTTACTCTTCCTATATTTTCAGGTGAGTACGGATGTGGAACAATACCTCACTTGGGAGCTAAAAGTTGATAAGTTGTTTGGATGAACAACTACTCCAATGAGAAAAAAGTGTTGCTTGCATCCAATGGCTTGGATGATTCGCCACACATTGGTAGGAGCGGTTCATCCGTAGCGCATGGGCGCCATGAGTTGCCAATTATAACACAGGAGCAAATGAAGCGGCATTTGCGGGCGCGCTTGTACTCGCGCCACTACAGCGCTCACTCTTTGAGAAGTTGTGAGCTGCGACAAGGTATGAAATCAATTGATGAATATCATAAGGAAATGGAGACTATCATGATACATGCGGATGTTCGCGAGAATGAAAAAGCAGACCATGGCAAGATTTCTAGCGGCATGAATCATCTTTGTCAGCGCATTGTCAATCACCATCCATATAATGATATGATTGAGTTCTTTGCACCAAGCACGCGGCCGGCGACAAGTGATTGAAGACGCGGTTATTTTGCTGGTCACGTTAAATCGGCCGATCGGGACAAACATATAACAACGACCAACCAAACAAGAGCACTTGGTGCAAGCAATTCGGCAATGCGCGATTCATAAGTAGAAGGTGGAGAATACACCATCACGGTGCGTCGACCTATGGCGCGCCGCGCTAGTGTGACCTCGTCTATAAATTCGACGGGGCGTTCACGTGACATTATTTGCCACAAGTGCAAGGCGTTGGCCATTTGGAAGGATTGCCCAAATGTCGAACTATGCTTATCACGAGAGGATGGCGGTTATGTTTGACTAGTGATGATGAGTCGCGATGCCGAGGCGATCTTGCACCGCGATGACATAGAACAATGTGAGTGTGATCTGAGTTCCCTACCAGCGGCGGTACTCCATTGTTTGCACCCAAGGTGCTTAGTGTCATGCCATCACCATCACTCGAGCAGGTGCAATTTGTTTCAGACTTGGGCCAAGCTTGATATGGGTAAGGTATGCAAAGTGATCATTGATGGCGGCGATTGTCACAATCGGCTAGCAAGGATATGTGTCACAAGTTGGGTTTGAAGTATTTGCCACATCCGCGTCCTTATCATGTGCAATGGTGAGCGACAAGGAGGAAGTGAAGGTGAACTATATGGTGCGTGTGACATTTGCTATTGGGAAGTACACCGAATCTTGTGGACTGCGATGTTGTGCCTATGGCGGTGTGTCACTTGCTCTTGGGGCGGCCATGGCAATATGACCGTTCCGCTTTTCATGATGGGCGTACAAATCGCTACACATTTCGATGGAACAATATGGATATCATCTTGAAGCGCTACACACATAGCAGTTGTCAATTCCTCCATGCGAAAATTGAGATGCATGTTGAGAGTGCACAAGCGAGAGAACCATCAGTGGTAACAAGAAACAAGAGGAGCAAAGAATTTAGTGATGTTAGCCACCAAATCGAGATGAGGATTTCTGCGGATCTAATTTGGTGCGTTGTCTTTGCTATACAAAGATGCATTGCTTTCGACTAATGACTTAACTTCTCTTCCTAGTGGTGTTGTTTCGTTTCTGAGATTTCAGTGACGTCTTTCGGAAGAAGTACCAGCGGGGCTCCACCACTTGGGGATAGAACATAAGATCGACTTGATTCGGGGCGTCGTCGCCAAACCGACCACCGTATCGCACCAATCCAGAAACAAAGGAAATTCAGAAACAAGTACAAGAGCTTCTCTCCAAAGGGTATGTGCGAAAGCTTAAGCCCTTGTGCTGTTCTGTTATTTTAGTTCCTAAGAAAGATGGTTCATGGCGTATGTGCGTAGATTGTCGAGCGATTAATAATATCACAATTCGATATCGTCATCATATACCTCGCTTAGATGATATGCTAGCGAATTGAGTGGTCTTCATTATTTTCTCTAAGATAGATTTCTTGTGATGGTTACCATCAAATCGAGAATGCATGAAGGGGATGAGTGGAAACAGCCTTTAAAAGCGAAATTTGGGTTGTCTGAGTGGTTAGTCATGCCTTTTGGTTTAACTAATGCACCTAGTACATTCATGCGCAATGAATCATGTTTTAAGGCATTTCATTGGTAAATTTGTGGTTGTGTATTTTGATGATATTCGATTCTGATCATGCTGAATCTGAACACATAGACCATCTTAGACAAGTTCTACAAGTTTTGCGTGAGAATAAGTTATTTGGTAACTTAGAAGTGTACTTTTGCAAAGATCGTGTCATCTTTTTGGGCTATGTTGTTTCTGCATGAGGAGTTGAAGTAGATGAGTCTAAAATTGAAGCTATTAAAAATTGGCCTACTCCTATGAGCGTCAGTCAAATTAGGAGTTTTCATGGTCTTCTTTGGTTTTTATCGGCGTTTAGTGAAGGATTTTAGCACCATCGCTGCCCTTTGAATGAACTTACTAAAAGGGTGTTGAATTTGTGTGGGGGTAGTGCAAGAAAATGCTTTTTCGAACTTAAGAGGCGCAGTGAAGCAGTTGCTTGTTTTACTGATTTCACTAAAAATTTTGAAATTGAGTGTGATGCTAGTGGATTGGGTATTGGTGGTGTTTTAATGCAGAGGGTAGACCGGTCGCTTATTTTAGTGAGAAACTGAATGGCGCTCAATTGAATTATCCGGTCTATGACAAAGAGCTTTATGCGTTAGTGCGCACGTTAGAAACTTGGCAACACTATTTATAGCCTAAAGAGTTTATTATTCATTGGATCACGAGGCTTTGAAGTATTTAAAAGGCCAAGCAAACTGAGCAGTAGACATGCCAAATGGGTCGAATTCATTGAGTCGTTTCCTTACATTGTGAAATATAAGAAGGAAAGGAAAATGTGGTAGGCGATGCTCTTTCTAGGAAAAGTGTGCTTTTAACTCACTTAGGAGTGCACGTCCACCGGTTTAGCGAGTTTGCGTGAGTTATATGCTTATGACCATGAATTTTCTGTCCCTTATGCACATTGCAAAGAGGGAAAAGGCTGGGATAAATTTCACATCCATGATGGGTTTTGTTTCGCACTAACAAATTATGTGTTCAGAATCCTCCGTGCGTTTGCTATTCTGCGGGAATCACATGCGGGTGGATTGATGGGACATTTTGGCCGTGAGAAGGCGTTGTCTATCTTTGGCGATCACTTTTATTGGCCTAAGATGAGGCGAGATGTGGAGAGGTATGTGCAACGATGCATTACTTGCCACAAAGCAAAATCGACGATGCATCCACACGGTTTGTATACCCTTTACATTCCCAATGCCCCATGGGAGGATATTAGTATGGATTTTGTTTTAGGACTGCCTAGAACTAAGAGGGGCGCGATCTGTTTTTGTCGTTGTGGATCGTTTTTGAAGATGGCACACTTTATTCCGTGCCACAAGAGCGACAATGCGTCGCATATTGTGACTTGTTTTTCAGGAAATTGTGAGGCTACATGGCGTGCAGCGTACAATTGTGTCGGATCGCGGCGTGAAGTTCATGAGCTATACGGAAGACACTTTGGGAGTAAGCGGGGACGAAGTTGTTGTCGGTACAACTTGTCATCCCCAAAGCGATGGTCAAGCGGTGGTGAACCGCACACTTCGATGCTACTCGGACCATGATCAAGAAGAATCTGCGAGTGGGAGGATTGTTTACCGCACGTGGAATTCGCTTATAATCGGGCGTGCATTCCACTACGCAGATGTGTCCATTTGAGGTAGTTTATGGTTTCAAGCCCTTTACACGCTTGATTTGTTGCCACTTCGATCAACAACATACTCATATGGGCGTCCAGCGAGTGAATATGTGAAGAAGTTGCATCTCAAGACAAAAGAAGTGATAGGCGCAAGGTCAAGTATTATCTTGACAAGGCGAACAAGAAAAGGAAGCGGATGGTTTTTCAACCAGGTGATTTGGTTTGGGTACATTACCGTAAGGATCGTTTTCCGGACCGTCGCAAGTCTAAGTTACTACCGGCGTGGTGATGGGCCTTTCAAGGTACTTGCGAAAATCAATGACAATGCCTACAAGATAGAGCTTCCGGCGATGACTATGGCGTGAGCTCTCGTTCAATGTCGCTGATTTATCACCTTTCTTTGGGTGACGATCCAGCGTCGAGGACGCAGCCTTTTCAAGAGGGGAGGATGATGAGGGCATCCCTAACACTTATACATCTCCTCCTATTGGTGGTCATGCACTTCTGATATGGACACCATAAGTGAAGCTACAAGTAATACAAGTGCGAAGTACATGTTGGTCCATTGACTAGAGCGAGCTAAACTTCTAAATCAACAGTGCTTTTGTTTCTTAATGACTCTATTATTATTGATGAGAATTGGGTACTACCTCATGCAAGTGTTTTGTGCATTCTCAGGTTTGAACATTGTGAAGCATTTGGAACGCGAGGGTGGAGAATGAGGCGGAGCCAAAGGGTGGGAGGAGAAGCTCACATGGGTCAAGCAAGAAGAGAAAAGCCCAGGAATTCAAGCCCAATTCATTGCCTCCCACAAGGTCAATTGGATTCAAACTCGGATTCAACTCAGAATTCAATTCGGATTCGGTTCGGACAGCCTGACAGGCAGTTACTAAAAAGGTCATAACTTTCACAAGCGGAGTCCGATTCAGGCGTTCTTGGACTTGTTGGAAAGATATTTTCAAGGGCTACGCAATGGATCCGGCCCCAGCATCAAATTCGACACGGATCAAAAGTTATGACCGAAACAATATGATGGCTGTAAAATCTAGTTTCCTTTTTAAGAGTTCGTATCTAAAACCATATAGGGTTGAGTTGTAGTAGGTTTGGAGGACTCTATGCACATCCCAAGAGGCTATATAAGCCCTGTATTGGCACCCTTAGAGGGGACCAAGTTTTATGCATCAGATTGAAACATAGCTATTGCTTGTTCTTTCAACACGAGTTCATGCGAGGACTTTGAGAGAGAATTAGGCGATCCATTGTTAGTTACGCAACTCAAGGTCAAGCCGTCGTTCCATTGGGAATTGGGGACTTGGCGTTAAGTAAACGTTGTGGTCGCGCGACGACAACTATCCGGTGTGTTTTGGGTATTCGAAGAGTTGAGGTTCGTGCATGGGCGCGAGTGTTAAACTAGCGACATCGTCTACTTCACATCAACTATCCACGGTTCCTCACGAGAAGATCGGGACCCATCCCCGTATCAGGAAGGATGAGATTTTGCCGCTTATCTTTCGGCTTGGCATGCGCTACATAATTTGTTTTTTTTTCAAACTATACATCTTTCAAGCCAACAACTAAATCATGTTTGAAAAGCTTTTTAAGTTGAATCATACCAATATAACCCAACCTTCAATGCCATAATCAATCCAAAGAAGTTTTTGCTAATAAATAAGTTTTCAAACCCGAATCACTAGAGGAGAAATTTACTAAATAAAGATTTCCAAACCTAAAGCCTTTCGAAACAAGTTCTTTTTCCTTTTCTTTTGAATTGGTAACATCAGTTTTAGAGAAGGAGTATATTAATCCTAGAGCACACACTTGAGCAACGAATAGCAAGTTAAAGTTTAGAGTTTCTACTAGAGATACATTTGAAATAGAAAAGTCATTTGAAATAGTAATTTTGCCTAATCCTAGTACCTTTCCTTTGCTATTATCACCAAATATGATCTTTTCATTACTTCCATTCTCAAATGTAGAGAACATCTTCCAATCTCCGGTCAAGTGTTGAGTGCACACACTATCAAGCACACAATGCCTTCCACCGGTTTTGTAGTTCATCTATAAAAGAAAGTCAAGTTCTTTTAGGTACTCAAATTTGTTTGGGTTCTTAAAGGTTAATGTTAAGGCTTTGGGCACCTAAATAGCATTCCTTTTAGCGTCTAAGATTGAAGTTCTAATAAATTTTGCAATAACACTATCATTCTTGCATTTTTTTAAGCATATAACAAGAATCAAACAATCCAATAGAGGAAATCTTACCCATAGGATAATTTTGTTGCACATGTCCTATTTCTTGGCACTTTTGGCAATACTTACCATTTTCCTTACAAATCTTGTAGGTTTGTTTGTTGGTATCATACATTTCTTGGGTACATATCCAAGACCTTTCTTATTGAATGAACACCTTTATTCACTCAATAATTTATTAAGGATGTCCTTACCCTTGTAGCATCTTTCTAACTTTCTGTTTAGCTTGGTCACTTGTTCTTTTAATTCATTGTTTTCAACAATGAGCTTAGCATTGCATGATTTATCATTTACTTGTTTGAATCAATTTTGGAACAACATGGCTTGTTAAGTAAATCATCACATGAAGTAGAAATACTAGTTTTAGATATTTCTACACTAGAATGGTCTTATCATATCATATGTAATTCCATTGCTAGTGCTAGTTTTTCTTAAATTTTCATGGATAAGCAAATTATGAGTTTCTTTTAACTCCTCATAAGAATCCTTAAGTGAGAGATGCTATTTCCTTAAGCTCTTTAATTTTGATTTTTTCTAAGAAATTTATTTAATTCAATTAGCATATCCATAAGTTCATCATAAGAAGGTTCATTATGATGGAGCTTTAACTCCTCATAAGAATCCTTAAGTGAGAGATGCTATCTCCTTTTGCTATAAGGCATGTTAGAGACAACAACAAAGATGGAGCTTCCTTGATAGCAATGCCAACTAGTCCCTTCTTCTTGGGGGACTCCTTTTCATCAGAGTCCGAGTTCGTGTACTCCTCATCAGAGTTCTACTCTCCAATGTGGACTTCATTCTTGCCCTCTTAGTGAAACTTTTTAAAAAGCTTCTTCTTGCTGTTGAAGTCCTTCTTCTTGGGTGTCTTGCCCTTATCATTCTTCTTTTTTAGCATTGAGAGGCAATGTGCACCTTCTCATCACACTCATAGTAACGAATGTTGCTATAGCGCGTGTTGTCGTAGGATCGCCCCTTTTTATTTTTATCATAGCTAGCGTTGCGATATGAATGCCTCTTCATGAATTTTTTCATCTTCCTTACAAGGAGAGCTAACTCCTCCTTGGAGTCCTCCTCATCATCTTCGGATTCATCACTTGATACCGCTTTGGCTTTAAAAACAGTTATCTTCTTCCCCTTGAAGGAGGATTGCTCCAGAAGCTCCTCTTTATCCTTTTTGTACAACTCATTTGTGATGAGGTTTCCCAAGAATTATGTTGGCGTCATTCTAGCCAACTCAAGAGAGTTGAGTAAGAGTGCCACCAATATCTCATATTTCTCCGGCAGCGCCCTAAGCATCTTCCTAACAATATCAATATCTATTAGAGACGTGCCAAGACCCTTGAGCTCATTCACAATATTGTTTAGGCAAGAATACATTTCATTTATACTCTCATGAAGCAACATTGTGAATATCTCATATTTGATCCGAAGTCTATGCAATTTAGCTTCTTTAATTGTGGATGTTCCCTCATGTTTTTTAGAGAGGGTGATCCAAATATCAAGAGCAGCTTTCAAATTAGTCATTCTATTGAATTCATCCACGTTTAAAGCACCAAATAAAGTATTCATGACTTGAGCATCTAAATGAGTGTTACGCCCCTTTTGCTCCGTAGGATGTACTAGATCAAGAGCCATGACATAACCCTCATTTATAATTTTCTAAATGTTTGGACTTATGGCCATAAGATAGATAGACATTAGGATAATTTGAGCCATCAAAAAGAGTTGCCATTCCTATAGCAATTCCCTCACTAGCCATCCTTTTCTCTTTAGACGGTTCAGTCTAATAAATGAGAGACTAAAATTTGATATCACTTGTAAGATCAAGGATAACCGATTAGAGGGGGTGAATAGGAGGTTATAAAAATTCTTGCCTTCTAAAACTGATTATCACAATTTTAGCTACACAATTTTTCAATGTAAGGAAAATCTACATAATTCTAGTAAACCTAAGACACCACAAGAACTAGTCTCTACAAATATCTCTAGCACAAACATATTTAAACTATCACAACACCATAAAATGCTAGAAATATAAGTGCGAAAAGAGGGACAAAGAAATAATCAATTGACACAAGATGTTTTACAGTGGTATTCAGAAACTTGCAGGTTTTCCCTAATCCACATTGAGAAAAATCCAAGCGACTTGGACTGGTTCCACAAATTAAACCTCAACTCAATCCACTAGAGATTGTCCTTCCTCCGCTCCGGAGATGGTGGACATCAAACTACTCACAAATTTGGCGTTGGGCCTCTTCACAATCTTCTTGAAGAGATCACATCGTAATCTTCTACCAAGCCGTCTAGGTCTTGGCAAGCACCAAGAGTAACAAATCTGACTTTTCTTGACAACGATCAAGTGCTAAATGATCAATCTAGAGATGAAATATACTTGGTGGGGCTCAACTATCTCAAATGAATGCACAATATAAACTAAGGTCTGGGAAGGTTGCTCAATGCTCAAGAATGTTCAATAAAGTCTCTTCTTATGTTCTTGAGTGGTGTAGAGTATTTATACTCCACCAACTAAATATAGCCATTGCATAAAATAATCTTGAAAAATCATGAAAATCGGTAGTATCATTTGTACAAAGTGCAAAACTACCATATTGTATTGTAGCACACAGTAAGGACTATGCAAAGTGTCAAAACTAGCCGTTTAAAAGTCGGTCTTGATCGCCACCATTGAAATCATGGTAGTTCCGATGATTGGTAGTTCTGATTTCTAGCGGTACTACCATTTGCTTAAGGCCCAAAGTTGGTCATACGCAAAAATATATCGCCCAAATTTTTGAGCTTAGAGATCCGGTAGTTTTGATTTGAAGTGCGGTCATGCGATGTAGGTAGTTTAAATCGTTTATTTTTGGTACTACCGATATCGGGGAACCTAAGTGTTCACGTGAGTAGGGGTGCAAGCGGAGCGGATATTTTCCGACCGTCCATCCGTTTTAATTCGGATAGAATCGGAGCAAATTTTCGGATATCGGAGGTTTTGCGGATCGGATCTGATTCGGATATTTTTACGGATCACGAAATGGATTGAAACAAACATTATCCGATGAATACGGAACTATCCGGATATTTTTGAGATAGTTCTGGATTCAAAATTGGGTTCAACTCAGAACTCAATTCGGATTCGGTTTGGCACAACCCAACAGGCACATACCAAAAAGGCCATAACTTTCACAAACGGAGTCTGATTCGAGTGTTCTTGTACTCGTTGGAAAGCTTATTTCAAGATCTATGCAATGGATAAGGCCTCATCTTTAAATACATCATGAATCATCTGCTATGACCAAAATAATATGACGATTGTAAATCTAATTTCCTTTTTGTGTGAGTTTGAGTTTAAAACAATATAGGGTTGAGTTGTATTCGGTTTGGGGACCATATGGGGTCCTAATGGGCTATATAAGCCTTGTAATCGTAGACTTTAGGGCTCAAACTACCTTTGAGAAAAAACAATCTACTAAAGTTTGTTGAGTTTATTATTACTACCGAAATTCCATATGAAATTAAGAGTGTTCTTCAAACAAGATCGTTCGGTCTTTCCTCTAAGAATTGGGTGCACGATAGATCTTTGCTTGGTGGTCGGTGAAATCAACGCGAGCGTGTTTTGTGGATTAAAGAGTGTTCGACCGTGCACTTGTATTAGAGGATCATTATGATTCATCAAGACTCCATGAGTATTTATCCTACATCGAGAAGATCGGGCGACCCGTATCAAGTAATGTACTTGACTACTTAGCTATGGCTAATTCTTACTTTCAAGCGTGTGGCATGTAGCTAGTTAGTTACTACTTGTTTAACTAGTCTAAATATATGCTATTTTGCTAACTAGAATTTATTAGTTGCTTAACATGTCCTGTCATCGTGTGAAATTTGCTTGTTAAGCTACTAATGTAGTTCCATTATGGATATGTCTTGTGGTGATTGATCCTTACATGTGATATATATGATTTTCGTTTCGCGCATTATCCGACTAAATATTAGTGATCAAGACTAACCGTACTCAGAGCGGTATGTATTAACCCGTATTCATGACCGAGAATATCCGTATTTGTATTCATATCGGCATTATTAGTGTCCAATTCTAACTCAGACAAAAAAATATGGAAACGGATACGGAATGAACAATATCGTCCGTATCCGCTCGTTTGCACCCCTACAAGTGAGTGCTCACGAAAAAGTACGCTCGAAGTGCGGTACTTCAAGTTCTAGTAGTACCGCTATGTACACTGCGCGGTATACGGAATCGATAGTTCCGCTAAACACACTTGGTACTTTTAATTTTTCTTCACGATTACCTGATTAGCTTTCATTTTAAGTGCATGCATAATCCTAAATTGATCCAAATGTCACAATAACATGCTTTCAAGTTACTTTCTATGATTTCTCTTAGTAGTACGGTAATTAACCTATAATCTGATCTTCCAACCTTTCTTCCAAGATCAACAAAAAATCAAAAGGAATTCTATACTACTAGTACCTTTGTCTTGAACTATCTTGATCCTTTTTTGAATTTTAGCATACACTTCGTGTTTGATATGCTCAATTAGAGACCGAACCTATATGATACTCAACAAACACATTAGTCTCATATTCACATATTGTTATTAATTACCAAAACCATATTTAGAGGTCTAGATGCTTTCATCTAGGCACTTTGATAGCAAGTTCATCAAGAATACCGATTTTGGTTGTTTTCGGTCTCACCAAGTGATTTCTTGTTTTAAAGGTTTTTGGGTCATATTCTTTGGTGTTCAACTTACTGTGATATGTGAAAATATATCTAGAGTCATCTTGGCCATCATCTACCCACGCACAAGTTTTATTCACCGATTTTGATTTTTGCTTGGTTCGGTGAACCTTTCTTTCAAACTGAAAAGTCTCAATTTTGGCTATGAATTTCATGATCGTTTATTAGAATAGGTTCTTGATAACCTAGAGAAGATCCTTGCAAAATTGTATATCATTTGAATCAAATGATCGAAAATTCCATCAATTTTTAGATTTAAAATAGCGCTGAAAATACCATTCATATTCTGATTTTTCGGTCAGATTGCCCAAAGTCGAGACCATCCCTTGTGAGAGAGGTCGGACAAATGCGTGTTGAAGATTTCATCGATCTTTGATTTTTGAGTCTATTTGATCTATAACTTTGGGAGAAGGTGATATTCTTTGTAATTTCCTAGTTATTGAAGAATAGAACCTAGAATACTTGGGGAGAAATTTTAAGAATGCACCATTTACCCAAAGCAAAGGTCAAAGTCACACATCAAAGACTATAAAAAGTTTGTAACACCAAATAAAAAGGTAGGTGGTAGTATTCTACATTTGTTTTTACAACATCACCTAAAGTTGTTAAAGGATTAATTGTTATTGTGTCTTTGATAGTTTATCAAGTCCTCAGTTGGAGGATCAAATGTCTGGTTTCATAGTTCAAGGTGTTCGATGGATTTTCAGCGAAGTTTAGGTGTTATATGGACATCTTGAATCCTATATATCTATACAATTGGTCCCCCACAAACTGCAATTAGTACTAATTTTCTCTCCTCACAATTTGTCATGTCAAATGAAATAATTTTGGTGTTGGATCCAAATTGGGCATCCTAGATTTGCCTCAATGCACTTAGCCAGTTAGATCACTAGGCTCAAATCCTAGCATCAAATTGAGCCTTCCGGGCCTCCTTCAACTTGTGTGGCCGATGTGACAAGCGAGGAGTCGTGTATCATGGGTTTTTATGCTCCCTTCTTCTTTATCGCCCCCTTCCGCTGAATCCTCGACACATCTCCACCACCAGCGGCACTAGCGCCCATCGGAGTATCACGGTACACCATCGCCTCGGATGCCCTTGAGGTTGTCGCTAGCCATCCATAACCTTTGTCATCCCTATTTGTTGTGGACCTAAAGCGGCCTCCATCACCAATAAGGCCAGCTTTTGTGTGGTGAGTGTGCCTCCTCTCTCACTTTTTATTTCTATCATTATCTCCCATTTGTTAAACTATGTTTTCCCATGTTTGCATGTTCTATTTCTTCTCCACCAATGCAGATCTGCTCCACAACCAATTCATTTTGGCTCCTCTCTTTGATCTAGCAGGTAACATACTTTTTGATGATTTGATCTGTTCATTTGATTTTTTTTTTGGTTTGCCATTGATCTAAGTAGGAATGGTGCTTGGGCAAGGGCAATAATCTGGTATGGACGTGCTTCAATGGCGCTGAAATGTGCACTTCAACTAATGTTAGGCCTGTTCTTTTGGCTGCAGCTTATTAGTTAATGAATAGTGATTGCTGAGAAAAGGTAAAAGTCACTGAAAAGCCACAAAAAATAGGACTGTTTTCTAATCCATCTCCCTTCATCTTTTGTGCTAAAAGATCAAATATTATATAGGAAAGATATTAATCTAGAAGATGATCAAAGCAGCTCGAATGTTTGCACTCTTTTTCCATTAGTGAGTTTTACTATGAGTTTTCTTACACAAGGTTTTTAATGAGCCAAGTTGTGCAATAAAGATTACATATACCATGTACTCTTTCTCTATTCCTTTTCTAATTGGGCTTTTGGAAAGAGTTTTCACAAGACATTTGCATATGCGGTATTCACAAGTGGAGCGGAGTATTATGAAACCAACACACCTAAGGGAATGGCGGCCTAAGGCGACCCTCACTGGTTTCCTTCTTCTTCCTGTAAGGAGATGCGAGTCTACATCAAAAGGTCTCTGACTATACATATAGGAGAGATGACATTTAATGTATATTTACATCAAGTCATATTAATAAAAAAGATCATCAGATTACTCTATCTCATATTTATTTATTATTCATCTATTTTTGCTATTGATAATTGTTTATGTTATTCTTACTTTTAGTTATCCTAATTAACTATTAGATTAATCGACGAAACTAGTTATTCAAAGCTCTGAACCCCCGTACCGAAACCCAATCTGCATTGCCCCCCTCTAAACGGCTTTAACTTTTGGCTTCTAAAATTCGACATTTTTGGCTTTTTGGCCTTTTTCTTTTCTTTTACCCTTATTCTTTCCATTATCTCAAAAGATTTAGTGGTATTTTCCATTTTTCTATTTTCTATTTTTTTGATTCATAAAAAGCTAATCGCCTCTACTATAAAAAGCCAAAAAAAAGATAGGGCTGAAAGCCCTTTACGCAACCTCGACTTCTAGAAGCACGACTTCTAATGTCTTTCTTGCCAAATAGCAAAATGTAAGGCGAACAAGCGACTTCTAGAAGTCGCTCGTTATAATTTTAGACATTTTAGAGCGTTTAGTTCAGTTTAAATAAATTAATTTATAGTTTATTTTATATTGTATTTGGTTTATGACTTATAGTAATTTAGAAATTAGTTGTTAATAGTGGTAGTTGAAAAGCGAGGCCGAAGTTCTCCCCGTATCCTCCTCGAGACCCGCACCCCTCCCCTTTTCCTCCGTAGTCTCCTCGGCGCCCACCACCTATTCGACGCATCGACGAAGCCGCCATGATCCAGCTCCTCTTCACGTTGCTGGCCGCGGAGGCGGCGCGCTGGTGCTCGTGCTGCTCTTCCGCACGCCGGCCCGGCGCCTGGCACTGCTTGCCGTTGACCTCGCCAAGCGCGGCCGCGGGCCCGTCATGGTCAGGACCGTCGCCGCCACCATGCTCTTCGTGCTGGGCTCCAGCGGGTACAGCATCTCAAAGATCCGGCGACGCGCCGGCGAGCTCGGCCAGCTCACGCCCACGGACCAGGTGCTCGCGAGCCGCCACCTCCTCGAGGCCTCCCTCATGGGTATGTTAATATCTGTCCTTCTTTCTCCTCGCTGGCTCCTTGGAACCCATCAATTGGGGATCTCGCACGCGACTTTTGGGATATGAGACTGATAAGCTCACATGAATTAGTAATGGGGCCAAAAATAGTTCGTGGATAAATGGATTGTGTGCTTCATATGTTTGGATTGTTTGCAAGAACTTTAAAGGATCTTTTTGTGCTAATGCGAATTTATTTGCAGCAAGTCTTGATAGGATCACCTATATCAGATTTGCACATGTAAATTTTAAATCCTTTTCAATTTTGGCTGGATAACATCATGACAATTGAAGATTCTTGTGTGAAAAAGAATTGTCAAGAAAATAACAATTGAAGATTAGTTTCGTGTTGTGAGAGCTGTGCCTTTACTCGTTCCAAGGCCATGAACAGCTCTACAAGTTCTTGAATATAGATTGGATCATGAACAACAGGGTATTGCAATTGAGTTGCTGATTTGGCATAATTTGGTGTTAGTGATATTATTGTTTTTAGTTTTACTTGTGCTAATGAAGTCGTAGTCACAGTAAATTCTTGATCTCATGGAACCAAGTTAGATTTTTACTCAAGCAGTTCTTGAGACGACGTATCTCTCTGGTTCCACAGAGCAACATGCACTGCCCAGACAGGTGGACACATCATGGACACATGTCCGGAAAGTGTCCAATGAGAACAAAATTTTGATTCGGATAGATTTAACATATCTTGGACATGACCCAGACAGCTCTGGAGATATGAATGCTACATGCCCATGAAGTAGGGTCAAAATGTATTAAATTTACGGTTTGGATGTGAAGCTCAATTGTGGATGCTAGTTTATGTTTTAAGAATGTGCTATTAAGGTTTAAGATAAAATTATAATATATCTTTTTTTCTTTTAGTATACAAAGCGGTGTTTCCTATGCATGTGTTGGAGTTGCTGTGTCATGTAGTGTGTAGTGTCCATGTCCATGAAAACTACTGTTTGTAGCTAACAAGCTTACTCATCACAGTATTGTTCACAGAAATTCCATGTTGCAAAATCAAAGTCATCAACAATCGTATGATTCATCATTTATTCTAATAATGTAAATTTTAGTTGTTAATTTGTAATATCTAATATGTTTGCCAATGTAAATTTTAATCTGGAACATTCTTTCCTTTGGTAAAAAATTGAACTACTTGCATGTATGTTAAATGCATCAACCACAGTTTAACTAATGTTTTATTCTCCTCTTCGTGAGATGTTTTCTGTGCTTTGAGTGTTTATCATTCCACTTTTCTTTAAGTATTGTTGGTATTAGTTTCTGTATCAAGGCATTATTTTACTGTCTACTGCTGGATAAGGTTAAAAACCTCGATGCACAATAATCATCCCAAGTACTACCCACTCTTCTCTGTCCTATGGAATAAGGAAACATGGCTTTCTTCAACTGTAAGTACCAGAAAAATTCTTGTCTTGCATATCCCAAGTTGGTTTATTCCATCTATATTTTGTGGAAGGCATGCAAATAATTCTGGAAATATCTGTTAATTGACAACCTTGGGAACTTGTGGTAGCCTAATAGGTTGTTTGGTTACTCCTTTATCTCTTCAACTAATATGTTGAGTCTAAAAATTCCATGCTACCTGGGGTCTGCATCAAGTTGCTGATCTCAATATACCCAGGGCAGATTTCATGACTGTCTTCTTGGGAGGATGTGATATGTTTCGCATTCATGCTTGATAAATCCTATTATCCACATTGTTCAAGCGAATATCACATTATAATGTGTGTTCTTGTCATGACCTCTGGGTAGGGAGCATAATGGATAGATGTGGGTAGGTGTAGGCACCATTGGCGTAGAGAACATGAAGGGAGAGGTAGATAAGATAAATTTACACCATTGGTAGTATGATAATCAAGCAACTTCTTGTGTTGACGTTAAGCAATAATCACGACATCTAGATCTGGTTGTGTAATATACTAAATTTTCTATCCCTGTATAACTTGTCTGATTTGGTGTCATGACTTGTTTATTTATTCTAAGATGTTGCTGTAATTATTTTGACTGTTCATACATTAAGACATGTTCTATGCACAAATGCTAGATTAAGTATTATTTAGGATTTATTCTGGACAGAGTTTTGGTCTGACAAATTCCAAACTCTGGTTCTTTATGTTTATTCTGAAAAGTTCTCAAGTGACACATTTATGGTAACTATATATTTCGAGATTCTCTTGTAGGCAAATGTAGAATTTTTTTGGAGGCTCTGAAGCTTAAGCCAGTTAAGCAACTATGCTCCTAGTGGCTTAAGGTCCACCAAGAGGGTTAATTTTGTAGTGGATATTCTGAAAAAATTGTGCTCTCTTCATATAGATAAACTTGGAACACTTTTCCCAGACTTAGAAGAAGCTCATGCAATATGCCATAGTACCTACCAAATTGTTTGGAGCCAGTTTGAGTATTGGTAATCATGTCATGTCCTCTTATTGAGCTGTGCATCTTTGCAATATTTATGGAGCATAAATAAGTAGTTTTTTGTGACCATGTATTCATAATTGCAAATTCATAATATGAAATTAAAACTATTAACCCGGGCATCTATCTTTCCTCTGATGGAAATAAGCTTTCAATCATTTTACACAGTAATATTTGTTTGTCAACATTATCGTCTTAGTAAAATGCCTATCAAATGTTAGTACATGTACAAACATTTGATAGGGGCTAATAGTTCGACTTTACACTTTAGTCATCACTTCCCTAGAACCTGAAACATTTTTGTCTTTTGTTTGTTCATTTTATACTGAAGTACTGATGCTCTTCAAGCATGGCAGTTCACCACATCAATTTACAGTTTGATGTGTAGTGCAAGTGTGGAACGACTGAACCATATGATACATTTGGAATGAACATTTTTGGGCATCGTTGGTCTTGCGGACGTAATGATTTTAATAGTGTTCGCATCACAAAGTCTGCATAAATTGTTGTTTTCTATTTGTAATTAAGAGGTCCTTGCACATCTCAACATTCCCACTGAGTCACTGACACCCAGCATGGAAGAAATGATGGGTTTCACATGCTGGCCAATAATTTTTCCCTGTACTGTCGCATACCTAGTGTAGTGGTCTAACTTGCTCGAATGTCGTCTTAAACATCTTCCCTTGAAATGTCATCCTTCCTACCTTACTTTTTTAAAAAAAAAATTGCATCCTACCCTCCTTTTGTCATTGTTAATCTAACAACCATCATATTAGCTGTATGTTGTGATGTATAAGCCCATCACGTTCATTGGGAGTAGTGATAAACCTAGCTAGAAGTTCAACATATTTTTCTCAGACTTGTTGAAGCAATTTTTCTTCCATTCACCACAGCATATCTGTTGCTCAATCTACTGCTCAATTTGGCCATGTGATCCCTATTTGGAATCATTGGAGAATTAATATGCTTGAATTGGAAGGAAATTTTCACAGGTCATTGGACAGCTTTTACAAGCTTCTGATCAATCTTAGTTAGCAATCACATGGTTAAACTTTGGATTAATTAGGGCCAGAGTGCCACATGATAATTTACTTGCTATTTAAGTGCAGTTTGGACCTCTAATCACACACTTATGCAAGTTTAGGGACCTAAATATGCAACTCAAGTTTAGGGACCCAAGAGACACCCCCACACAAATTTAGAGACCTATGGCGCACTTTACTCCAAAATCTTTTTTCGAACGGAGGTAGTAGCATATAAGAATAGAATCATTCCATCCAGCCATTTTTTGCTAGCAGTTACTTGCAGACATTTTGTTTTTGAAGAATAGCCTTCTAAATCCTTTTGTTCAATGGTGCATATTTCCTTTTGAGGTTTGAGCTTCAATCATGCATATTTCTGGGACTACAGCAAAATGTAGCCTTCTCAGAATCAGTTCTATATTTTCTGTATATTGAATAGATGTTTCAGAAAATTTAATGTTTCAGTTTGATTGAATGTTGCGATGTTTGTTCTTTTGCAGGATACTCTCTGTTTCTTGGATTAATTATTGACCGGCTACATCACTATATCAGGGAATTACGGACGATGAAGAAAAACATGGAGGTTGTTACAAAGCAGAGTCGGGTCTTACAAGAAGCAAAACTCGGAGGTGCAGACGAGATTCAAGGATATCAGAAAGAGATTGTCAGTCTGAATGAACAGGTGCAAGTACTCAAACGCCAGTCAGAATCTAGAACAGAGGAACTGAAAACTGCTGAAGCCAATGCCTTGGCTTTACGAAAACAATCTGAAGGTTTGTTTACTGCGTATGAGCGTATCATTGCGGAGAATGAGGAATTGAGGAACAAACTGCAGTCAATGGACCTCCGCTTGTCCCATTCTGACAGCAAGAAGAATTCATAAAGGAAGGTGTACAATTTTGACGTTTGGAGCTTCTCTTACTGTAAATTTTCGTCCTCAGGTGTTATTGTATGTTACTGATGTATTGTGTGGTAGTGTCATAATCAGATGCAAGGAATGTAACTACATCAGTTGGATGTAATGTTCTGAGTTATTGTGGATGGCCAATTCTGTGTAATAGTAGTAGTTTACCGGAACAACTGAGACATGTACCATATTTCTCACGTAATCGTAGAAACCAAATCACAATGTTAACCAATTGATTGTTGGGCTGCTCCAAGCAGCTTATAACTACAGCTTTCGATTGTTGGTTTTTTTGGAGTCTTCAATTAATGAAAAAAAAGAAAATATTGTTATATCTCTCCGGACAATGTAAAGAAAAAAGTAAAAATCTGAAAAAATACAAAAAAAAGCTAATGTGTTTTAATTTGCTTTTGATTTTTTAAAAAATCATAAGTTAGGAAAACTAAAAGTCGAAGCTACTTGGAGCCGGACCTTAAGAAGGTGTCACGATGTGCCACATCTCATGAGCTACCTTATTTTGGTCTCTTTCCACATTGACTGATGAAAACATATGGTAAAAGTGATGCAAACCTTTGGGTCTCTCGCACAAGGAAGGTTAGGGGTGAAAATAGATTGGATAGTACTTAAATCATATTCATCTCTATATTTTTTTTCGAATTCAAATACGAATTGAACAAAAGCCGGATATTAATATGAATCGAATAAATGTCGGATACGAATTTGGATCAAACTAAAAATCGGATCGGATTCAACTATTTTTTGGATTCCAATAATTATTCGTGGCCTTTCCTATTTAAAATATGGTACCGAATTATTTTAATATTTTAAATTGATAAATAACTGACTTAGTGACTACAACATGTAACTACGTATTAAATGTTGACAGCAACAAATAAATCATTTATCTCACGTATATGTATAATACAGTTTTTGAGAACAGCTTCATATACTATGATACAATAAAATTTAACAAATCAATATTGGTTTTATAGTAATATTCATGCATCTTTTTCTCTAATTTATCATATAATTACTAATCATTGCTGTTATTTTTGTCACTAATTCTAATTAATTCTAGATATATTGTAAATAAATTGGTTATAAACATATCAAATTTAACTAAAAAGAGTATGCAAAAAGTTTTATTGGGGGATATGCCAAAATGAAAAATATGAAGTACCCAATTAAAGTCCACTATGATGATGGGCTCGTCGAGATAATCGAAATAGATATATTATATGTCCAATTTGGAAGTTACATGTAAAAGATGTGTATTAATAAGTTGCTGTTATTGTATATACTAAATTTGAATATCCAACTCTAAATATGGATCATGTGACTCATATCAGATTCACATCTATATTTAGGTATTAGATATCCGGATCCAATATAGCTAGATTTGATAGCGATTTTTAGCTAATATCCGATTTATTTTCACCTTGTTGACGGTATTGTTGAACCGATTTCGCCTCGACAAAGATGACTGGGAACAATTGAAGCACAATCATATTTAAGGACGGATGGGATGTGACACTGCGGGCGTGGTACAAAGCGTAACAGATTGTAAGAAAGATGCTACATAATATCTTGCGACAAAGATCCCATTTTTCTCTTAACAGGCTTTAGTGTTTTTTTTTTGGAAATCAACAGGCTTTAGTACCTTGACCAGGTATGTAAAAATACATGCATACGTATATAAACACACCCATTAAAAAAACATATTTTTTTTGACTTGGTTTATTTGGCCGCAAATGCACTCCTCAATTTAAATGAACTGTTCCCTATTGTTTTCTTTGGTCATACAACAAGCAACCTAGGGTTTCTTATTTCTGTCACCAGGAATTTCGATGAAGTGTGCAAGCTTGTACACACCATTTCTTGCAACTAGAAATGCTTTTCTTGAAGAAGTGAGATACTCCATCGATTAGCACAGCCGTACGTGTTGCTTTAAGGCGTATCCTACCTATGATAATAACTGATCACCTACTCTACCAACAGCTATTGGTGGTTCCTCCTCGCGACTTGCGACAATCGTTGGGCACAAGGACGTCGAACCCACTCAGCGTCCACTCTGCCTCGGCGTTCTGGCTGACGTATATCTCCGTGCCGACGTCGAGCGACGTCCACCGCCTCTTCACCGGCGGGGTGCCCGGATCCTGCAGTCATTGGAGCACCATCCGTTATCTTCTTCTCATAACTTCATTCGAAATTCTCGATGAAAAACAGTGTCACAGCAAACAGGCAGAGCAGATTCACACCTGGTAGAAGTAGAGTGCCTGTGACATGGCGCCGACGTCCAGCTCCCAGGCCCTGGGGTCACCGATCCAGCCCTGCCCTTTGGCCGTGGGGTACCCGAACTCACCCCACACCGGGTGCGGTATTATCTGCAGGATCTCCTGCGGCTGCGGGTTGCTGTAGGGGTCGCAGTACGTCGTCGGCTGCTCGGCGTGCCGCGCGTTCCCCGGCGAGCAGTACACGTGGTACGCGCCGTAGGGGAACCGCGCGGTCTCTGTCCGGTGCACGCGTGTGCCGTTCCGGAATGTGTGCCACGGCGGGCACTGGTCGATCCGCCCCGGCCGGCACCACGCCGGCGTCTCCGGGTTGATGATCATCTCGCTGTACCGCGTCACGTCCGTCATGACGTCTCCGTCGCACGGGGCGCCGGTGTTCTTCCAGCAGCTGCCCATGTCCATCAGGTAGAATTGGCTGTTGGGGCCTCCGCCTTGCTTCACCTCCAGGGTGACCCTCACCTTGAAGTCTGGTGATTCGGGCACCTGACGGCACAGATTTTCAATCACAGAAATATGAACCCGAGATACCGCATCACGTTGTCGTCGACACACATCGAAATTTTAACAAACTAAAGCCAAAAGCAACGTGACCAGCATAATAGAGAATGTTCTTCTCGATGCTTAAAATTTCTGAAAAAAAGGGCATTTAATCATTTTTTTAACAAATTACTATTGTGCAAACTGCAAATACCATTTCTGCGCAATCTGCAGACAGTTCTGTTATCTTTCTCTGTTTCCCAAGTAGTAGGAAGTTAATCATCTTTTGTCAAACATAACAATTGAAGAATCTGTGAAAACCCAAAGGTAAAGAAACCCCAGCTGGATTGGATGTGACACAATTTTATTAGTAAAAGGAAAAGGACTTGATAAAACCACTTACAATCTTGGTCATGCCTCTGGTATCGTAGTGGTAGCCGCCGGAGAACCCCCTGGTCGCGTCGGAGCGCAAGTACAGCATCAGCCACGGGTACTTCCCCGACGTCCGCAGCTTGTGGTGGAACACCCAGCCGGCGCTGCTCGCCGCAACCTCCTTCTCCCACGTCACCGAGTAGAACGACACGTCGTTGCTCCCAAGATCCGTCGCGTTCAGCTCGTACGTGCCGAACAGCCCACCGCGCAGCCACCGGCCGCCGTCATCGAGCGCGGTGCGGTTGTGGAACACCAGCGGCTGATTCATGCACCCGGCACCACCAGGGCACGGGAACCGGGAGGTCTGCGCGAACGGGCGCGCCGGGCGGCCGTTCTCCGGGCAGATGGCCGCGGTGGTGTCCAGGTTGCCGTTCTTGAGCATGATCATCCAGAACTGCCACGGCGACGGGTTGTCGAGCACCTGGCACCGGTCGCCAAGGTAGAGCTCCTTCGCCGCCGCGTAGTAGTCAACGTCGGTGACGGTGGCATTTGACGGCTCGCCGGGGAATGGGTCGCCGGCACGGAGGTTGTTGTCGGCGTCGGACACCCGGTGCACCACCTTGTACGCTGGCTGGCCGTGCTCGTCCACGCTAGTGTCTGCAAACAATCGACCTTCTTTAATGACAAAACGATAATTGAATCCAATCTTGCTACAAGAATTCTAGGACGGATTGGTATAGTCAAGAAACACAATTCCAAGTTGTGAACAAAGAATAGGGAATGAATGAGAGTTAGCAAGAAACACCGAGATCGAAGCAGTCGGCGCCGCGCGGGCTGCCCATGCCGGGGGCCTCCCGGCCGACCTCGTTGCAGAAGTTCCAGGCTTCCCAGGCCACGCCGAGGCCGTCGCGCCGCATGCCAGAATCCCCAACCGCCGACACATAGCCACGGCCATGCGCCCGGATGGACTGAGCGGCCGAGCAGCACGAGAGAACGAGGACGAGGAGCAGCGAGGTGGGTGCGGCGGCGCCGGCAACCCGAGCGGCCATATGGCAAAGGGATTAATGGACAGCGGCAGCTGATGCGGAAGGTAAAGGAACAATCCAGGTGAGGTCGTGAGGATGACTGTGGTTGGCGCGGCAGTGGGATCCACGAAGCAGTGCGCTTCAAGACAGAGAGGTGGGTGTGACAAAACTGGAGTGAAGTGGGGAAGATGACAGCTCAACACTTCAACAGCCTACGCCTCTCTCTATCCATTTTGATTCCATCTCACTTCAATTTTTTTTCTTCACATGAGAGAGGCGTCGCCCTCGGAATAGGTAGGTGTCTGTTTCACTTTATACGTGTTTATCCACCAGTCAGTTCTGACTTGGTGCTGATTAGTTGCTAGGGGTTTCCCTTATGATTCATGAAACAAAATATGGGTTCGACTTACTTTTTTTTTAGTTTTAAAAAAAAATCCACTCTTTGTTGAGAGATAGCTAGTTACATCCAAGTACTATTGATATGAGATGCTATTTCTACTTTGCGTTGTGCTTTCAACATTACAATCTGAATTTGCATTGCAATATGGCGCTGATTTTTGTGAAGAAAAGGAGAAAACAAGTGTGGCCTAGAGGGAGGGATGAAAGATTGGCCAAAGGAGAAGGGTTCTAGCGCATGAGAGGTAAGCGCATAGGGTGATCTACATGAGGTGTAAGGCTTTGGCCAATGAGTGCATGAGCACGTGAGATCAAGCCATGCCAAGCCCAAACCAGAGCAAGCCATGCTAGGCCCAATCCAGAAGCCAAGCCTTTAGCCATGGGTGCATAGGCGCATGAGAAGGGAAGCCGCATGGGGACCTAGTGTGTGTTGGATGTGTGAAACCAAGGGGCAATTTTTGAGCATGAAAAAGAAATAAGTCGAAAGTAAGGTAGCCAAGCTAAGTCTTTGAGCAGTGAAAGGAGCCAAGCCAAGGGGGTTCTTTCTGTGTGTGAGGGGAAGCCCAAGCCAAAATCAAGGAAGGAGCTAGGAACTCATGCCGAGCTAGGAAAGGAGCCATGAAAGGAGCCAAGAACATGGGAAGCGAATCAAGCCACGAAGAAGGTTTTCACGTTGGGTTGGTTTCGAATCAACCAGCAAGCAGACTCTTTTGGTTGAACTGATTCCGTTTTAGATGAGCCCAAGTCTATCTCTTTCTTTTGAGTACAAGTTGTTTCCTTTTGTGCCATGTTATCTAGTAGAGTTCGAATAGAGATTGATTTGTTTCATGCGGAGAAGTCGGCCTTAGGCCAGTAATAATACGTGAAGTTTGTATTTATGTTCGATATCACCGCTGCATGTGCTATGTATGCATTGTGCTTGAGTGTTGAGAGCTTTGTTGTTGATTTCAAATCACCGATCGAATCTTTATGATGCCTCTCTTCAATCCATGAACAATAGTTACAGTTTGGAGAAATCCTTGGTTGATTGCTTCTAATTAGCACCATTGTTGATTAGTGCATCACAACCTCAATACCTATCTTCAAGTTAGCTCATGGAGAGAAGAGGGGTGCTAATTGGTTGCTACCAAGAGCAAAACCCTAACACATCCCCTACCCACAAGGAGAAGAGCTTGCTGCTGCCACCATAGCCATAAGTATGGAAAGAGGGTTCCAAAACCTAATTTTCCTTTCTGGTGTGCAACAAAGAAGAAGGGTGAAACCCTAGCCACAAGGAACAAAAGGAGAAATTCACATTGTTTATATTGTGAAGATTGGGCCACCCCTACGATCAGCTAATTTACTAGTTGATTCGTATAAATATGTTGTGTTTTATTAGAGCATATATGTGAGTACTCAAAGAGAGAATATAACCACATCATCGAGCTCCCACATAAGAGTCATTTCTAATAATGCATGGATATCTTTGTGGGTGCTTTGATAGTGGTATCATTTATTGATTAGATTAGTTATATGTGTAAGAATTTATTAAGCACGGATGGCTACTTAGCATCCATGCCATAGAATAAACACCTTCCGTGCCCTTAGTGGCAAGAAAATCAATTTTTCTTTGCTTAACACCTCTCCAACCACCTGCATTGCACATGCCCTCACAACACACCTTACACATCCTATCTCACGTTGCACACTTCAAATGTTGCAAACGCCAACACTAGAGGGTTTTTATCGACAACACACCCCGCATGTGTAAGCGTGGAGCCACCCCACACCGATCTAGAGAGTTGTAATCTAATGGCCGATTCTCTATTTTGATTGGTGTGTTATTGCAATGTTGCTCCATCTTGCAGTGTTTATATAGACTCTCCGGGGAGCCATTCTTATTAATATCCTTATATTCTCTCGTGCATACATTAATTGTTATGCTTTCACCCTCGATGAAATTAATAATCACCTTTTAATATCACGCCTCATACTTAAAGCGTATGCATATCTTTGGATTAATTGCGTGTCACTAGTCGTTAAGTTTTGATATCCTCCTCCTCTATCAATTATTTTTCACCTTTGTGCATTAATTGCCCTTTATTTTTAAGTTTTCGTATCACAGAGACCGAATGTCTTTTTTTTGGCAATAGAAGGAGAAATAGACACGCACGATCACCAAAATGCCCACGCTAGCGAGCAAGCCTCGCCAAGTCTCGGTCCCGGCTATTCTTGGATCGACTGCACTAGGAGTCGCTGAGGAGGGTCAAGCTGAGCGCATGCAGTTAGGGTACCACTAACCATGCAAATAGTCAGTGGGTTGCACTGCACCACAGAGAGGGAGCGCCGGGAGGGGAAGGGAGTTAGATAGAGATCTT